>OX453308.1:13940358-14518534 GCA_949710035.1 Crambus lathoniellus
TCAACGTGTTCTGTTCCGGTGGCCAAAACTGGAACTAACGTGTTTTGTTCATAATGTCATTTTACTGTCAAGTTGCACTGTCCAACCAGCGCTGCTGTCACCGGAACAGAAAAGATTGTTGATCTATACACTTTACTCTTTGTTCTATATAAATAAACAATCGTGTAGTGTTGCCAGGTTAGGCGATAACTCTCAAATTATGTGGAAGTAAAAATCAACGAACACTCTGACTTTGTAACTTTGTTTGGGCTAATAAGGATGTAAACATAGCAAAAGTCCCCGCCCGTAGCCCTTAATCCAGGGGGCGGGGGGGGAGCGGTTTGAAGGTCTCATTTTTCAACCCGATTTTAAGACAAACTAGTTTTTCCTAGGCCAAACTAGTTCATCGCGTTGACATTTCAGAGAGCGACTTTGCCTCGGAAGACCTGTAGATGTAGAACATGACACAAAAAAATAACCACCATATTAACCAATCACGTGTTCTACAGGACTTCCGAGGCAAACTCGCTCTCTGAAATGTCAACGCGATGAAATAGTTTGGCCTAGGAAAAACTAGTTTGTCCTGAAATCGGGTTTTGCCGGTAAAATATATACAGTATTATACAAAACTTTTAGCCCAAACAAAGTTCGAAAGTCAAAAATTGTGTTCCAAACATTTCCCTCTATATCTCTTCGTTGACTAGGCTAAACTTGATATAATATAATAAAAAAAAATAACTTTCGCCGTAATTCAATTCACATCTTAGATTTCTGCGCGAACTGTTCATTTAAATAAAACACTTTCTCGGATTTTGCACGCATTTATTTAACAACTTGGTTAAATTTGCTTGTTACAAAATAAAAAGAAAAATCTATTATTTTTGCACATTTTGGATAATTTTTTTATCTGGATGTGGCAAGTCGGAATACTCTTTGGTCATATCAAGAAACGTTGCTGTTTAATTTTCTTGTTTGCTTTGTGGGTGTTTTAATACAATATTTATTGTATAATTAGTGCATATAAATACGTGATCATTGTTGGAAATTACTTATGAAACCTTGGATCTCGAAAGATTTGGATTCCCGACGGAGGAACACTGCGTCAGCGATGGATTTGTGCGATACCTCGAGCCGACTGGGAGCTTACAACATCAGTAGGAGTGTTTAATAAACATTTTCGTGACTGTGATATAGTTGAAATAAAACAACCCTTAGTTACGTACGCGTATTATTTGATTTTAAGGCGCTATAATCAGGAATTCATCTCATCTCATGCATACAAGAAATTAGGAGCAGTGGTGCGACATTGACATTTATGACGTTGCCAATCCGAGCAGCATGGCCTGTAGGAGCGCAAGCAGCCGAGAAATAATAGCGGGCCATGGCATGGCTTGTAGAAGACGATAGAGACGGCTGTAGAAGACGATAGAGATGGCTGTGGTATGGACCATGGCCCGCTATTATTTCTCGGCTGCTTGCGTTACAAGTGCAACGAGTGAGATAGAAGATGGCTTTGGTATGGACATGGGGTTCATTAGTACTTACCACTGACCTCTATTATACCTACCACTGGACTGGTTGACGTAAAATATTTTTGTGATCATTTGAGTATCGCCATTTTGGCGCTGTAGGCAGATACGATGGTACATGGAACTAACATTAGTGATGTTCTTAGGTCGACTGTGGTAATGATAATATATCGATGATAATAAACATAATAAATATTTTTATCAGTGGTACTTACTTAGGTTTGTCCACGGTCCACGAATTTCTAGAAAACTAAATTCATATCGAGATAATTATTTTTGACTTAACAATTTAGCTAGATGAGTGTGATTTTTATAATGTTTAAAAATCAAACATAAAATCCAAAAAATAATAGTGAAATATTTTTGTGAAATTTTAGTGAAACAAAAACTGTATTTTTTATGAATATTCAAAGTTGTATGTTTTTAAAAACCGCGCGAACTTGACCGTTTTTTAACGCGTGACGTCATTCCGCCGGTTGAGCGAGACGGGCGGCTAGGGCGGTTTATGGATTTTCCACGATAGCTACGCCAATTGTGAACCGATTTTTTTTATTCAATATATCTTCCTGAGTTACCTCAGGGATCACTCCCATTGTTGCCAAGTCAGGATCTGATGGTGGAATCCAAGGGAAGTCGAGGAAAACCCTCAAATTTTATAGGTATTTTCGCGTTTTATATATTTTCTAAAGTTTTTTAAGTAAAATATGCATCTGATACTCATCATCTCATGATGTCGAGCTGGTGATCGAAGGTACAACTCCTCAATGGTTAGGAGTTGGAGGATAATTCTTTACATATCGTTGATATGTAAAGATTTATAGTTGCAATCTTTCAGGTTATTTAGATGAGCTGATGATGAAAGGTAGAACTCCTTAACGCTTAGGAGTTAAAGCATGTTTTTTAAGTACTGCATGCACCAATAGACTGTGAGTTGTATTTTTTCAAGTAATTTAGGTTAGCTGGTGGTGGATCGTTAAACAGCATAACAGTTAAGAGTTGGAGGGTGGTGCTTGTATGAGTGCTCTAATTAAGATATGGGCTACTGTTTTAGTCGTTGTACAACTGCCAAGCCATATTTATGTATTCGTATGAGCTATAAGTATTTGTTCTTGTTACTTTCGGCTTGACACCGACATCAATCAGATCAGTTAGTTAAAAGATTGATTAGAAAAAGTCCCGCACTTTCGATATTTGAATTGAATGATTCAATTTTTTTTTTATTTTTACGTGTTTTTTAAGTACTGCATGCACCATTTAGACATGAGCGAGCGCCGATGACCAATTCCACGGCGGCGGCGTGGCCTAAAAATTTATTCAGCGGCGGCGGCGGCGCGCCGCGGCGGCGTTACATTGAGTATCACATTTTTATGGGGGAACGATTTAAAGCAATGCAAAATGTCAACACGTTGCAAAATGTCTCTTTCTCATAATGATCCTTCTGCAGAATGCATATTAAATGAATGATTTTTTTTTCTCATATTCTTCTCATTACAAGGTCTCCCACTGTAGGATTTACAAAGCGATTGCGTACATAAAATAAATTGAATAAAAAATTACTTTAACCTTTGTCACTTTTTCAAAAGGTCGCTTTAGTAGAATGTCTCTTTCGCAGAATTTCAAAATTCAATTTTGATGTAAGTACTTATTAAAAAAATAATTTATTTGAGAATAGACTTTTCATTATTGGCATGTTATGTCATGTCAACTACAACAAAGCCACAACCGACTAAATCCATTGACTTCTCATTTCTCAGTCAGTTCTGGTGCTTCGCTGCCGCTCCCGCGGCCCGCTAGCTTCGCTCACCTGATTCGCACCGTTGGTTCATATTAATATGATCGTTGCTTTGCTCCTCACACCTATCAACAGTGGATGAGGCATCCGTTAGCTCAAACAACCTTAGGTTCAGTAATTGTAGTTAAATAAACCGAAGATACCTACTACAAAACTATGATTGCACGAAAGCCCCGTGGCAATATTAATAATGCCTGAGCAATCTGATAACAAATGGTTCTTTAAACTGAGAGTGATGACGGAATCACAACAGGTCCTCCAGAAGCTTTTTAAGTCGTTCTCGAGGGCAAAACACTAAAAGCGTGGGGCAGAAGCGATGTGATGCTGTTCTTCAAGAAGGGTGATAAGACTCTCTTGAAGAGAGCTACAGATCCATCTCGCTTCAGAGCCTATCTACAAGTTGTTTTCGAGTCATTTTGAACCTTCTCGCTCGCAGGTTATCGAACCTGGAAGTCATCGGACTTCCAGCTCAAAAGACTTCCAGCCTTACAAACAAGCGTTCCGAAAGTTAAGTTATAGTACCATAGTGTAAATTCATACGCTGCGGCGAGTTCTACAGAAGACCGATTGTTGTCATTTTGCTTGGCGTTCGTAGACTATGAGAAAGTTTATGATTCAAACGAGACCGGGGCAGTGCTGCAGTGTCTCCAGAGGTTCCAAATAGACTACAGGTACATTGAGGTACAGGAGTTACAGAGGTATAGGTACCTCATTATACCAAAAACGCCACCATGTTGGTCCAAATAAAGAACCAGAGTTGTAATCCAATCCAGCAACAGCGAGGTGTGAGACGGAGACGTCATTGCTCCGAAACTTTACAAAGCTACGTTCGAGGGTATTTTTCAGGGTCTGGACTGGAAAAAATACGGCATCAACACCAATGGCGAGTACCTGACACACTTGCGGTTTGCCGATGATAGACAGTCCAATTAGGTAAGTCCAACTTCGAGAAAGAGATCTCTCGTCAAATCCAGCTCGGATGGGCAGCGTTCGGGAAGCTCTGGCATATATTCGCGTCCAAAATTCCTCAATGTCTCAAGACTAAGGTCTTTGACCAGCACGCGTAGCATGACAAACAAGAGCATGTAATCACTACGTTTAACGACAAACCCGAGAAGAGTTTTGTCTACCGCAAAAGTCTATAATTGACAGCCGAACAATAGCTTTGTCTACGATAAAATGACATTTTTGACGTATGGATATAGACAAAACCCTTCGAGCAACGCGGGCCTTCCGTCTCGGAAGGGAGTAGGCATATGAAGCATTTCCCCTCTGTCAAAGTACTAGCCCAAATGGGCATTGGCGTTTATAAAAACTAGTTGCACTCAGATTTCTTCCTAGACCGAATCCAGTCGCGCAAGTGAACGTCGCAGTTGCCGAATAGCTCACTTTTTTGCTGTAGAAAAAAGGCCTGGAACACCAAGTTAACAAAAAGATGGTGTAACATTTCACAAGTAAGTATATTTTTATCGTATTATTGCTATTTAAATACATTTAAATACCAAATTCGCAAATTTTATTTGTTGTAGTTGTTGGATTTGTTCAGCAACAACAGATCCGCTCGGCCGTATAACTCGGTCGAGCCAACATGACACCTGCAGGTTATACCCGTCTCTTTCACTCGATGCCGCATGCCCGGAGAGTGAGAGGGACGGGTATAACCTGCAGATGTCATGTAAACTCGACCGGTTTATACAAAGTTCAGATCGGTCGCGCGATAAATCCGACTTCTCGCCGACGATGGACAACACAGTGATGTAACCGTTACATGTCATAATGTTTGTCGATAAATTTGAGTGGCGGCTGGCGACGCGACGAGACGTTATTTATTCACATGTTCAAATGATTGTTATTATGGTTTTATATGAACTATAAGTAGTACGTTATTATTATTGAGTAATACCTACCTAGCAATTCATTAGAATAAAACTATACTGTACCCCGAGTGTAAGTTTTTATGTCAAGCAAACGCAAACTATTTCGAATGCGTATTAATGTCAATTTGTATGAAAACTATATAAGCGCGCTACTCGCCGCTAGAGGCGCTAATACAGTTTTCATACAAATTGACATAAATACGCAATCGAAATAGTTTGCGTTTTTTGACATAAAAACTTACACTCGGGGTACTGATCAAGAGCAAATCAGACTCGCGCACTGAGGGTTCCGTACCATCATGTATAAATACACTGCGATGTAGATTATCTATACTAATATTTATAAAGAGGAAAGATTTTATTGTTTGTTTGTTTGCATCGAATAGGCTCCGAAACTACTGGACCGATTTCAAAAATTCTTTTACCATTAGGCAGCTACATTTTTCCCGAGTGACATAGGCTATATTTTATCCCGATATTCCCACGGGAACGGGTACCACGCGGGTAAAACTGCGAGGATCTGCTAGTACGTTATAAAAATAATAGGCCCGTCCGATCGATTACGACCACAGCGGCCTATTTTTTTTTAAATTAAATCTGATGAAACATTTTGAATTCATTGTTTATTTATCGCACTTTTTGTGTTTACAGCTTCCCTAAAAATCCAAATTAAGAAATTTATGGACATGTTTTTGCAATAATAAGCAAACCTGGGATGTCAAGCGAACCAGTGTAATTTGCTCGACCCATTTCATTAGGTACACCCAATTTTCAAGCCCTTCCAAACAAAAGGAGAATACTAGCGGAGAATTCAATACCAAGTTTAATACCAGACTGCATTTGTGCCACAAGTCTTCTAAGTATTCTTGGTGTAACAATAAAGTCACAAAATAGCATTTTATTGTTAAATTTATTTTCCAGAGCCATTCATTACCCATTGAACCATCTTACATTACATACAAATACAACACTGCTGGATCTACAAGTTCAGCTACGCCTAACATGTTGACATATATATTAGATTTCTTGTTTAGTTGAAAATTTGTTTACTGTTACATTATACAATATAGAGGAGCAAATGTAACTACTTAAATTAAGTAAGTATTCTATAGTGATGGAAAGTGACCTTACTAATGTGTGAAGGACATTTTTCAATTAGACGATTCTGTATAGGGAGAAAAAGATTGCTCTTAAAGGTTTTCTTGCCAGTTCTTCTCGCAAGGTCTCCCGCCGTAGGATTTGCGAACCGATGACGTAGCTTCTTTGACGTTCACAAGTGTTGTAATCTCAAGTTAAATAGCAATTTTGAATTTTAATATTTTAAAATCTCGTGTCACGGCTTATGTGGTCGCACTCTTACAAAACAGCTCATCAGTAGCGATAGCGGTATAAAATTTAGTTTTATTCCTATTCTCGTACCTATCATAACTGAGAAAAAAAAACATCAACATCGATCGAGCCGTTTTGGAGAAGCGCAACCACAAACACCGTGACACGAGATTTTTATATATTAGAATATCAAAAGCTGTTATTAAGATCGTACATAAATACCAAATAATAATTATTAGAAATCTATACCTCTATTATAATGCTGAAGATTTTGTTTGTTTGCTTAAACGCGCTAATCTCAGGAACTACTGAACCGAATTGAAAAAATATTTTTGTGTTGGATAGTCAATTTTGGTCGGGTAGGTATTGACAATTTGTATGAAACAGCTGTTTTTTTTGTTGAGTTGCAGAGTTAGTTATAGAGCCACCTAAGAGGTTTTGGGGTAATTCATTAACACGTTGTAGACTATATTTTATCCCGACACTCCAACGGAAACGGGTACGGGTACACGGGTAAAACCACGAAGATCCACAAGTTAAGTAATAATTGTTTAACCGATAACTAAACATAATATTTAATAATTATGTAAATTGTTTCAATTTATTACCTTTAGTCCTTCTTTCGAAATTGAAATTTATCGATATTGCTGCATCGACAGTTGAGTCCAGCCCTATTTACGTTGAAAAAGAGGCAATGTGTGAGTGAGTTTTGACTCATCCGTACACGAAATTGTCGCTGTATTGTTTCATTTTTCATGTGTTAGTGTCGTCTTTACAGTATTGTTTTTGTATGTAATATACAGAATTGCACTTGTGTGCACATTTCCCCCCCCCAAAAAACGCCAGAACTATTTGAATAGAGTAAACTCGCTAAGGCTACTCCCTTCCGGGACGGAAGACCCGCGTTGCTCGAAGACAAAACCTTTCTCGAGTTCATCATGCTATGATCATGCTACCCGTGCAGTGTGTGTTACCAGTAATGACTTATGGGAGTGAAACGTTGTCGTTTACTATGGGTCTCTAAACGTCTCTTTTCATTTTTTCATTTTTCATTAGTCGAGCAGCTGATGTACAGATGTACTACTCGACTCGGCTTCCACCGTTTACATTGGTTAAGTAATTGGGCCCAGCAGGGTTGCCAGATGTACGATTTAAATCGTATTTATACGATTATTTACAACATTGTTCGATCGCAAATTTTCAGAAAATTTTGGATTTTGTAAGTATGTAGTACGATTATTATACATATGTCATATACTTAAACATATTTTTTTATGTTTAATGTACGATTCTCGATTTTTCGCACCTGGCAACCCTGGCCCAGGAAACAACTCGGCCGAGCAACTATGCTCCGCGCGAGACCACTCAACTCGCTTAGTACTCGGCCCAGTTTACTCGGCCTATCGTTTACATTGGTCGAGTTAGCCTGCTTTTTATCCCTTTCTACTCGACTCGGCCGTCTACTCGACCAATGTAAACTATGCTTAAGGCGCTACTCGGAAAAATATGAACTTTTTGATTTAAAACTATAGGACGGTTACAGTTGTTAAAAATCTGGTAATAAGATATATATTCTTCATACCTTTATCTAGAATCGTATAGTTTCAAAAACACGATTTTACGATTTTGCCTCGACACTTTTTATTTTCGAAAAGACCTCTAAAAATACGAAAAGTGAAGATTATTCTTAAATGGGGTTACTTACACTATGGGAAATTGGTTTAATTAGTGGACACCAGTAATATTGAGGATCGTATAGAAGCATTTTTTTAAAATCGCTGTAGTTTTTTAATATGAAGTGATTTTGTGTTTTTTTTTTGCCTAATCTGCAAAATCGGTCTCGCTCTCGCGCGCGTCGTTTTCTCATTGCTATCTCGCTTCAGCACATTTTTTCCGAGTATCGCCTTAAAGAATGTTCAAGCTCACCCAGCGATATGCTTGGTATTTCCCTACGCGATCGACTATGAAATAATGAGATCCGCAGGAGAACTAAAACAACCGACATCGCTCGACTCGAAGGATTGCTCAGTTGAAGTGGCGGTGGGCGGGACACATAGCGCGGAGACCCGATGCGATGGCCGTTGTGTTGTGACGGAAAGGTTCTCGAATGGCGACCGCGCACGAATGGTGCACCAACGATCTGGGGGGCTACCGGCTAAAAATATGGATATGGGGGCTTCATCTGTCAGTTGAATTCATTATTTTGATAGATTTTTACTTTTTTGTTCTATTAAACGTTGCTAGCTACCAATAAAGATACCCGACGTCACTAAACAGGGAACTGATAGCGGCTGATTCTACTAATATATTATTAAAAATGTGAAAGTTTAGATCATGCCCAAACGGCTGAACGGGTTTGGCTGATTTTTTTTTTTTAATCCACAACGGGGTAGCCTTTAGCCTTCATCACACCTGATGTTAAGTGGTGATAAGGCTGAAGGTGGAAGCGCACTACTCCCGGAATCCTCTATCACTGAGGAACTGGCTATCTTATCTCTAACTTCCGGAACACAATATTTTTTTTTTATTTTTTTTTTATCCACTACGGGGTAGCACTTAGCCTTCATCACACCTGATGTTAAGTGGTGATAAGGCTGCAGGTGGAAGCGCACTACTCCCGGAATCCTCACTGAGGAACTGGCTATCTTATCTTTAACTGCCGGAACACAGTAATGCTGAAAACATCATTGTTATGGCGTCAGACTTAGATAAGATGGTGGTAGCTAGCCAGGCGGAATAAGAACAAGTCCTACCACCAACCAAACCGAATACAATATGTACCCCCACTGGGAATCGAACCCGGGACCTCTTGGTCTGAAATCGGTGGTGTGAACCACAAGACCACAGAGGCGGTTAAAAATCTGGGACACAGATACCCGGAAAAATATCACGATACTGCGGGATAACGTCGTGTAGTCCACGCGGGCGAAACCGCGGGCGGAAAGCTAGATTTTTTATAAAATTTACTTAAAGGACATGGCCAAAAGTTCATAGACAAAATACCCAGATTCGCCAGCAACGAAATGTATAAAAATAGGTTCACTATTATAAATCTATTACGTTTTCAAAAAATCAGCTTCCTAAACCATGTAGTATAGATGTTATTATACTGTATAACTTACATTGATTTCCATTACTTTTATTTTATGACTATCACTTTAATACATGTTTTGTGTGTGGGTGTGTGTGTGTGCGTGTGTGTATATATATATATACGTATGAGTGTGTGAATATGTGTGTGTGTGTGTGTGTGTGTGTAAGGTGTGCGAGTGTGTGTGTGTGTAACTATCATATGTAAACAAAACAAGATAAGATGTTTTATATTTTTATTTAATAGTGTTCAATATCTAAACATACAGCATCTAAAAAGCCTGCAGGCTGGTGCAAATCCCCTTCATGTCTTGCCCAAGCAAGAAAATACACAATGCTAATGATATGCGCACATCTGCCTAACGTTCGGCGACCATGAATGCAGCTACAACAGGTGGCCTACCACAAGCTCTTATAGCAGTTATTTTTAAGTTGAGAGAGTGAGACGCCGCTATACGGCGTGTAGAGCGGCGTCTCACTCTCTCAACTTAAAAATAACTGCTATAAGAGCTTGTGGTAGGCCACCAGTACTCCTTGATACATGGGCCATTGTATAATAAGTAGTAGTAATAAGTTTTCACCATTACATGTCTAGACTTAATTCGGCACCGTATAAGTGTGTCATCTTCTTCCTCGTCGTTATTTAATCTTCCATTTACATTGTTTCGAACACAGGTAGCGAGAGCAAGTTTTCTTTACACATCACGATTTTTAATTATACATTATATTATTTTCCATAGAATACGACAAAATACTTTATGATAACAACATTTTTTTATATTTACGGACCCCAAAGAGTTCATACACGGCTACAATTGATTTTTCAGGACCTAAAAATTATGTGTTTTTTTTTTTTATTAATATCATAAATATCTAGTAAACCGCGTCGATTTTGCAGTAAATTTTTGTATATTTTTGATGTACATATTATGCCTATAAAAACGGCACATATGACGTTTCTGGCGATTCTGGGTTTTTTTTTTGGCCATCTTCTTTCCGAAAAACGACCGAGACAGCGCACCGCGTGTTTTGGTCAGCGTCGGCGGCGCCGACGCTAACTCCCAGCAACAGCGGCGCGCCGGCGCGACGCTCATATCTAGCACCAATAGACTATAACTGTAGCCCATATCTTACTTAGAGCACTCATACAAGCACCACCCTCCAACTCTTAACTGGTATGCTGTTTAACGATCCACCACCAGCTAACCTAAATTACTTGAGAGAATACAACTCAAGGTCTATTGGTGCATGCAGTACTTAAAAAACATGCTTTAACTCCTAAGCGTTAAGGAGTTCTACCTTTCATCATCAGCTCATCTAAATAAGCTGAAAGATTTTTTGTGGTTGAAAAATGGAAAATGAAGTATTTAGAAAAAATTTACCCATCTCACAACCAGCTCCGATGGGACTCGAACCCACGACCTTTCGCTATCCGGGCGACTGCTCTAACCACTGAACTACGGAGTCGTTAACGACTCCGTAGCTCAGTGGTTAGTGGTTAGTCGTTAACGACTCCGTAGCTCAGTGGTAGTGTTGTGTGTTGTGTTTGCAAAAAACTAAAAATTTAAATAACTTGCCATAGTAATTTCTTCTTTAGCGATTGTCAAATATCTGGAAAGGTATTTCTTTCGCGTGTGGGGGTAGTAATATCTTCACATTGATGAAATTAACGCTGGCTATACAGCGTGTAAGAAGTATTTAATAAATTCAACGCTTCTCGTAACGTCTCCGTAGCTCAGTGGTTAGAGCAGTCGCCCGGATAGCGGAAGGTCGTGGGTTCGAGTCCCATCGGAGCTGGTTGTGAGATGGGTCGATTTTTTCAACGACTCCGTAGCTCAGTGGTTAGAGCAGTCGCCCGGATAGCGAAAGGTCGTGGGTTCGAGTCCCATCGGAGCTGGGGGGCTACCGCGTAACTTTATGGATATGAACTTCATACGTTTTTTGGAACTTTAAGTCAATTTTAAAAATAAAATAGCCACTATCAGTTCTTTGTTTTGTGACGTCGGGTATAACGATAGGTAGCTAGCAACATTCAATAGAACAAAGCAGCAAAAATCTATCTAATTAAGGAATTCAACTGGCAGTTGAAGCCCATACCCATACCCATATTTTTAGCCGGTAGCCCCCCTGGTTGTGAGATGGGTCGATTTTTTCTAAATACTTCATTTTCCATTTTTCAACCTGAAAGATTGCAACTATAATTTTTTACGTATCAACGATATGTAAAAAAATATCCTCCAACTCCTAACTATTCAGGAGTTGTATCTTCCATCACCAGCTCGACATCATGAGATGATGACTAGATGCATATACTTAAAAAACTATAGGAAATATACAAAACGCGAAAATAACTATAAAATTTGAGGGTTTTCCTCGATTTCCCTTAGATTCCAGCATCAGGGGGGCTACCGGCTAAGAAATCTGGATATTGGTATGGGCTTCAACTGTCATTTGAATTCCTTATTCTGATAGATTTTTGCTGCTTTGTTCTGTTGAACGTTGCTAGCTAGGTAACGTTATACTCGACGACACAAAACAAGGAACTGGAAGGTAGCGGCTATTTTCTTTATAAAATTAACTTAAAGTTCCCAAAAACGTATGAAGTTCATATCCATAAAGTTACGCGGTAGCCCCCCTGGGGGTCTACCGGCTAAAAATATGAAGTTCAGATCCATATTACTGATTTCAAGCCCATACCCATAATATGGGCTTCAATTGGAGCTACCGGCTAACTGTTTTTCCAGATCTGGATTTCGCGAGTGAATGATAGTCGCGTCTTGTTGCATCATATCAAATAAATACCAATATTTAACAAAATATTATTATTTCTCTGCATTTTTTACTCTTATTATTTATATTTTAAATGACAACGGACAAAGTCAATAAAAACAATTAATTTAGTTCTTCATAGTATTAAAAACAAGTATTCCTAAAATAAATAATGTACGTATCAATTAATAACCAAACGCAAATGACAAGCCTTTCTACAGTATTCCACTTATGAAAGATCTTTGTCCAATATGCATTTCATTCATCAAAGAATTTATCAATGAAACCATTCGAAGTTGTCCAATTTCTTGGATCAAATATTTGATAAGTGGAATACTACCCTTTACTTTTTGAATAATGTAAATAACACAAAATTAATAAAATATAACGAAAAAAGGCATATCTTTGAGGGTCAACTATGGTTTCTCTTCGATTTGTGTGCGCTAATTACGTGAACAATTTGACAAATGACCCCGTCATGGCAAAATTTTGTAGAAGTTATTGTTTGGGTCATTTTGTGGTTAATGTTCTTCATTTCCTCTTATTATGATACTACCCGTAAGGCTCATTATCAGAGCAAGGTTGCAGATATTTATCAAGATTTAAAGAAAAGCAGACCGAATGTTCCTTATAAGTTTAATATTGACATGATGGAATGGACGGCTACTCCAAGACAAGAACATTGTTTATAAGATGATAATTACAGAGAAAATCATTCAACAGAACCTTTAAAAGATAAACAGTACAAAGTATACCGTAATAATGTCTTAAAATATGTGTTGTGAACTTGTGACAATAACAACTTGGTTAATAAATGCATGATGATACCATTTTGGTAGTTCTTTATTTCTGGTTGTTAATTTCTTGTACTTACCTACTTATACCTTTGTGTTTACATAAATTATTAGTATATTGTGACAAATTCAGACTAAACAAAGCCAATGTTCTCAATTAAGAAGTGCCACAACACAACACAACCCTTCCAGAATTGAAAATAAGCAATGTTTAGTTTCTTGAATTCATATTTTTAACACTTATTTATGTAACATAGGTAGGTACTTATTTTTATCATTATCTTTATTTAATATAAATTTGCTATGAAAGAGAAATAAAATTACTATCATTTATGAGGATGATTAAATAGTTAGACCTGTAAATACATAAGTTATTTATTTCTTCAGCGGCCAAATGTTATTTTATTTTCTATGATTTTTCAGTTTAGCACATCTTATGTTTTCAGTTGCTAACTTAAATATAAATAAGTGGGTTTTTGACATTACAATTTAACAGCAATTAAGAAAATTAACAAATTGTCTATCAACTCATAATTTTATTTGGAAAATATGAGCTTTAAGCGCTGTCTCCTAGAGTTGCACACAAAAGACAGGTATAGATGTGCATTGTAGCTATGCTATATATTGTACTTAGTAAGTACAACATAGCATAGCATATTATGTAGTTGTACTACTTACTACAAAATACTTTTACAAAATAGCACATAATGTGGATTAGGTACTTTGAATAGAAATTGCTAAATAAATAGGTTAATAATATGGATTATTTATTCAGTAATTCTGAAATAATTGCATCGTCCCGAAACGAAAAACAGACAAACTAGAGTTAGTCTGTTAAGTATAGAGTATCTAACAAATGATAACAGATGGGAGCTTTTATTGAAATGTATAACTTAAACTTCTATCGATTAGGTTAAAAATAAAAAGATATTTGTTCGACAGAAGTGATTAAAAATAAGCAATGATTTAACTGTTCAAATAAAATAAAATTCCTTTATTTCAGACCATTTCTTTGCTTACTGACTATTTTAGTACAAAATCACAGTACCTATTAAAATTAAAATTGAAAAAGTAAATTAAAATAGGCTACTTATGTTAACCTAGAGTTTCACCTAGCAAAATATGGAGAGACTAACTTCTCTCCACTCTCCTCAGAATGCCTTTGAAATAAGAAGCCAGATGCACTGCAGAAACGTGGAAGCGCCAACAAGGATTTAAAGATGTTACTGTATAACACAGGGCGTTGTAGGAAAGCTGGATAAAGTTTGACCACAGACTACTGGTATAAAAATTTTGACAATATCATATTGTCAAAATTTTTATACCAGTAGTCTGTGGTCAAACTTTATCCAGCTTTCCTACAAGGGACCGGAAAACCCCTGTTTTTGATTAAGCTTATTATTAGGGAAACCTTGTTAAAGGGTAACCGTATTATAGGGTTACCCTTTCGATAGTGTAAGACTCAAGAAAGGGTAACCCTTTCGAATTAACTTAACTTCTTTCCAATGGGCTTACCGTATCGAAAGGGTTTTGAATTAAGCACTTACCACATAATTGGGTTACCCTATTGTCTCCTGCATCGCATCAATGGTCTCCTGTCTCTTTTCCGCGCATTCTGCATACCGTATCTCGCGGTGGTGGGCGTCCGTTGTTGTTTTTCTATGTTGTGTGTTGTGGATACTAATAATTTTTAAAGCGCATTTGTTTTTTTTTGTGGTATATCTATCTATACTTAATATTATAAAGAGGAAAGATTTGTATTTTTGTATGTAACGAATAAACTCAAAAAGTACTGGACCGATTTAGAAATTTCTTTCACAGTTAGAAAGCTACAGTCTTCCCGAGTGACATAGGCTATATTTTATCCCGATATTCCCACGGGAACGGGTACCACGCGGGTGAAACCGCGGGCGGCCGCTAGTTATGTATAAAGTAAAGTCCCGTGGACTAAAATAGGTAAGTACCATATTAGAAAAGCTCAATAGGGAACTTGCATTATTTCATAAATGTAGTCTATCTGAAAGATTTAAGGATTGTTTGAAGATATCACAAGCGAAAAATTTGAAATATGCTTAAATTATTTATTTATTGCAAATCAAAAATTAACATTTCAAAGTCCGCGCGTAAACGCTCAATGGCCGGACGTGACGTCATTTCTTAGGACGTCAAACTTTTCAATGTGCATCTGAAAGGAGTGACCAAGAAATTTTGACAACTAACGACAAACGCTAAAAGTGAGTGACCAAAGATTTCAGTTTTACTGACTAGGCTTCGCCAGATAGGTAAATGAAAGAAAACTTATGTTTTTTAGCAAAATCTTTACTAAAACTTGGTTTATCATCCGTTTCTCTAAGTACTTACCATACTTTTAGGGGTTGAATTTTTAATTTTTGTGAAAACGAAATTGACAGAATATGGCTACCATCATTTTTTTACTGTTTTTTAAGGTAATTAAAAATTAAGTGAACTTGTGGGAGGCCTATGCCCAGCAGTGGGTGTCGTTCGGCTGACATGATGATTGAAAATATGCCTATTTTGCATTAGTCTAAAATATTGTGAACTCTAACATTGACAAAGGCAAAAATACTTGTTGTTGCTTGATTGATTATATTGATACTTGATTTATTTCTGCTGCACACTGGAGTAAATATACTGTTACATTGTTATAAATATATTGTTTAAATGAAGATGTTAATGTTGGTAGAAAATATAAGTACTGAGTTATATTTACTACATATGTATATGTATCAGTCAGCTCAGCAGGCAGGCCGCCTGCAGTCCTTAGTCGAACAGACCACCTGATATTCGGTTTTTAAGTACGCGCACTAGGCCACTTGCAAAAATAATAACTGCAACGGCCAACTGCAAAGTAAATGCTGCCTTATTTCTATATAATTCTCCGGCACTATTCGGCCGGTCCGGAATAAAGAAATAAAGGAAATTCTTTTTTTTAAAAGGATATTTAAAGGTAATTAGCAAAAATATATAAGGTCCTTCTTAAATAGTGCACATAATTTTAAGGGGTCAATGTACTCACGCATACAAAAAACTTTTACTATAGTACCAACATTGAAAACGTGAAAAAGAAATCAGCTGTTTCAAAGAAAATATAAAATCGAATAGATTAAAATAAATGGAACAGCTGATATTTTTTTTGCGATTTCAATGTTGGTACCATAGTAAAAGTTGCTTGAATGCATGAGTACATTGACCCCTTAAAATTATGCGCACTATTTATAAAGACCTTATAATATAAGGCTTATGTTATATTATAACATAAGCCTTGCCTTGTCTATAAAAAATATAGTTTAATTATACTAAAAAGTTTCAAGCTTTATTTAAATGTATTATTAATACTAGCTGTTTATCGTGTTAATTATAGCTATTTGGAGGCAACTTCGAAATTTCTTTCTATTGACAAAATTTTATGTAATCGTGATTTTGAGTAACATAGTCACTAGTGTTAGTCCTGAAGTTTGCTGCATCTTAATTTGAAATTCAGTTTTTCATTAATATTGATATTACAGACGATCATGTAAAGCAATCTAATTTTCGTTGGCATATAGCGGGCTCTTAATGTAAAACTGTGGGTGTGTGGGCGAATGTGGCCAATGACAGGCCATTGCTTGCAGGTGGACTGATGGACTGTGGATAGTCGGTTGCATTGCATTGCATCCTTTATACTTGCGACCGCATTCGCATTGCGTTGAACTTTCTCGTAAATATTTTCATAGTGTCCACACACCTGTGCACTCGCGACGTTTACCGCTTTGCTTCACATTCCAATATTTGTCGCATGACAGGATGGACAACAACGTTATAGCGGCATTTAAAATCCTTAAAAAAAAGTAATAAATGAGGGTAACCATCTGTCAATTTTGTTTTAACAAAAAATAAAAATTCAATCTCTAAAAGTATGGCACCCTCAGAGAAACGGATGATATGCCAACTTCTAGTAAAGATTTCGTAGGTAATAATTAATAAAAAACTAGAAAACCCGAGAAGTAAAGAGCTGGTTTTTTTTCATTTTTAATGGTAAATTTTTGCAGTCGTGTTTTTAGTTTTTTAAATATTACCTGCGTTTTTATTTTAGACTTTTTAGTTCATTGTCAATAAATCATCTTTTTAAGTAAGAACTTACTAATTTAAAAATTCGTAAATTCTTTTCTTTTTTAGATAAATTAATACGGAGAGATTTACAAAACTGCAAGTTATAGATGTTTATGGAATCGCTATTTAAAACTCTTCATTTAATACCTACCCCACTCGATGAGATTTAAAAATATTTCTTTTACAATGCACAGAATAATATGCCGCCTAAAAGCCGCCATTTTGTTTTTTTTTAATATTGATGTTCTATTTTCACTCGGGCTATTAAGACGAATCTGATGACGTATCAATTAACAAAATCAGTTTATCCGTTTAGTAGTTACGAGGGAACATAGGAACAGAAACACATACATTCAGGTCAAAAACGTAACACTTTTTGGGCTTCGCCCGCCGCAGTCAGGTAATTTTTGACTTCGCCCGCCGCTGTCGAGTAAAAAAACTTAAACTTACTTTCATTTATCTATGTGGCGAAGCCTAGTCATTAAAACCGAAAACGTTGGTCACTCAGTTCAAACGTTTGTCGTTAGTTGTCAAAATAGATAAATTCCATTTATTATTAAACTATTAACGTTTGTACCATTGTTTCTTCATAAGGTGCTAAACAATTAGATATTTAAAGTTATTTTATGTATTTCTTAAGTTTACTTGCAAAATTTGAGAGATTCGATAGTGCACAAATTGTATGAACTCAGTGACCAAGCTAAATTCTTTACTAGATTCGTATTTAAAAATAATTAACACACAATGCCTTAATTACTTTGACAGGTGACAGTAAATTTTTAACAGTTGCTGAACTGAGTGTCCAACTCAGAATTAATACGAATTATTTGGAGTTTTGCTTAGGAATCAACAATTTTTTTACTAGATTCTCTGACAGGGTCTCAAGCTGTTTCTCTTTTGGTGGGCACTCCTTTCAGATGCACATAACTTTTCATGTCGCGTAAAGATTCTCTGATAGGCTCTCAACCTGTTTCTTTTTTCGTGGTCATGGTCACTCCTTTCAGATGCACATAACTTTTCACGTCGCGTAAATATTATTTTTGTAAGACAGAATTAATTTATTTCAGTTTTATTTGACATACAAAAAAGTCAGGAAACGATACTTTATTACTACTACAATGGATAATTCTTTTACAAGTAAAGCTAAATCTCACAAAATAGAGTGTGCCGTTTTATCTGTGCCTCAAGAGCATAAACTTAGAGAAAAGTGGATGAAAGGAGCTATATAAGACAACATTCACCCTCTTCCAAATCTGCCTTGCAATGTTGTGAAGATCATTTTGATGTAAGTACCTTGTATTCGTAAAAATCATAACCTCGTTAGATCTTGCATCACAAGTGTATAAAGTAAACAGCAATCTCTATACTTGAAAAATTTGAATTTTCCATAAATAACCACCGCACTATGTCCATATAAACCTTAAGCAAATCTCGCGAGTCGAATTTCGTCAAGCCTTTTTCCATTTTATAGATATTTTTAATGTTTTATGACATGATTTGAATGTATGATTACCTATATGTTTTTGAACTCAGCTTAAGTGACTAATGGAATGACGTCACTGCGCGCTGATTGGTGTTTCAAATCACGTTTCAATTTACGTAACTTTACATTAAAATATTTTGCAAAATAATAATAATTTTGGAATAAATCTTCCACGAATGCACTTTTAATGGCTATCATCATTGGATTATTAATATAATTTCTCAAAATAATTTTAATGCAAGTTCCCCATTAGGGATGTGATTTTTTTTTTCTTGTGATAAAACAAAAGATCATATTGTATAAGTTTTCTAACTATTTTTATTTTTTTTGCAATAATTCAAAAGTTATATCAAAATAAAAATTAGTATTTGAATCCAGAACCGAAGACACGCCAAAACAGCTCCCGAACACACACGAGCACGTGTGACGTCATAATGTTAACTTTCACTCATTGCAGTACCTGTGAAGCATCGGCGGGGGCCTCGAGGCACCCGACATGCCAACTAAATGCTGCCTTATTTCTATAGAAATAAGGTCTCTATTTTCCACTGTCAATCGGCAACCGCTATATTTCAGAGGCTCGGACAACTGACAGACACACAGACAAAAACTTCAAGTTTTAGCTTACTTCGCCATCACCACGTGGAGGTAGCTTTTATGAATTTTTATTTTGTGGGCCGATTTTGATGAAACACGGTTTTTAGTATTATTTTGACAAGAAAACAACAACGCACTTTTAAAAATAAAAAAAATCCAAGATGGCGGCCAACTTTTTTGTTTGTAGGCTGATTTCGATGAAACTCGGTTTTTGGTACTATTTCGTCAAGAAAAGAGTAACGCAATGTTAAAAAAATAAAAAATCCAAGATGGCGGCCAACTTTTTTGTTTGTGGGCTGATTTTGATGGAACTCGGTTTTTGGTACTATTTTGACAGGAAAATAGCAACGCAATGTCAAAAATGATAAAAAACCAAGATGGCGGCCAAATTTTTTGTTTGTTGGCTGATTTCGATGAAACTCGATTTCTGGTATTATTTTGACAAGAAAACAGCAACGCAATGTTAAAATTATTAAAAAATCCAAGATGGCAGCCAACTTTTTTGTTTGTGGGCCGATTTTGATGAAACTCAATTTCTAGTACTATTTTGACAAGAAAACAACAACGCACTTTTAAAAATATTAAAAATCCAAGATGGCGGCCAACTTTTTTGTTTGTAGGCTGATTTAGATGAAACTCGGTTTTTGGTACTATTTCGTCAAGAAAAGAGTAACGCAATGTTAAAAAAATAAAAAATCCAAGATGGCGGCCAACTTTTTTGTTTGTGGGCCGATTTTGATGAAACTCGATGTCTAGTACTATTTTGACAAGAAAACAACAACGCACTGTTAAAAATATAAAAAATCCAAGATGGCGGCCAACTTTTTTGTTTGTGGGCTGACTTTGATGAAACTCGGTTTTTGATACTATTTTGACAGGAAAATAGCAACGCAATGTCAAAATTGATAAAAAAACCAAGATGTCGGCCAAATTTTTTGTTTGTTGGCCGATTTCGATGAAACTCGATTTCTAGTACTATTTTGACAAGAAAACAGCAACGCAATGTTAAAAATATTAAAAAATCCAAGATGGCAGCCAACTTTTTTGTTTGTGGGCCGATTTTGATGAAACTCAATTCCTAGTACTATTTTGACAAGAAAACAACAACGCACTTTAAAAAATATAAAAAATCAAAGATGGCGGCCAACTTTTTTGGTTGTAGGCTGATTTAGATGAAACTCGGTTTTTGGTACTATTTCGTTAAGAAAAGAGTAACGCAATGTTAAAAAAATTAAAAATTCAAGATGGCAGTAAATTTTTTTGTTTGTGGGCCGATTTTGATGAAACTCGAAGTCTAGTACTATTTTGACAAGAAAACAACAACGCACTTTTAAAAATAAAAAAATCCAAAATTTTGATTTTTTTTTTTAACATTGCGTTACTCTTTTCTTGACGAAATAGTACAAAAACCAAGTTTTATCGAAATCAGCCCACAAACAAAAAAGTTGGCCGCCAACTTGGATTTTTTATATTTTTAACAGTGCGTTGTTGTTTTCTTGTCAAAAGAGTACCTACTAGAAATCGAGTTTCATCAAAATCTGCCCACAAACAAAAAACTTGGCCGCCATCTTGGATTTTTAATTTTTTTAACATTGCGTTACTCTTTTCTTGAAGAAATAGTACCAAAAACCAAGTTTTATCGAAATCAGCCCACAAACAAAAAAGTTGGCCGCCATCTTGGATATTTTATATTTTTAACAGTGCGTTGTTGTTTTCATGTCAAAATAGTACTAGAAATCGAGTTTCATCAAAATCTGCCCACAAACAAAAAAGTTGGCCGCCATCTTGGTTTTTTTTTAACATTGACGACATTTGACGACTTCCGTGCCTGAGTGGTGTACGCAACGGTTTTCAAGGTGCCGCTATCTCTAGAGGTCCCGGGTTCGATCCTCGGTCGGCTTAATATTGAAAACGAACTTTTCAAATAATCAAATTTCTAGCGCGTACCTTTTTTTAATAACAAATAAGTTTCGATTTACCGGTGTTAAAAATGCCCATTTTCAAAAATTTATTACTCGGTAACTAAGTGGAATTGAAACACGGGAGTTCTACTCTTGCATTAATTGTAAAGCTTAACTCTTTCCAATTATTGAAAAAAAAGGGGGATGTCCGATTTTAAGAGTTTTGGAAACACCGTGCATGGCCCCCAAAGTCCACCAAAATCGCTATATCGAACTGTTTTTTTTTTCATGACAGATAATGAATTTCCTAACAACTTTTATATGAAAAAACTGACAAATGCGCAGTTATTGAAAAAATATTAGTTTGCGTCGAGATTGCATCACATGTTAAAGAAGGCTAAATACTATTAGTACCTACGTAGATTAACAAAAATAGGCGGATCCAAAAAATTAAGTGATTTTTTATTTCTTTTTGATAATTTTTGTTTCATATGACTAATAACGTTGCAGGCCTCAGAAGCCATAGCCAGTTAAATTTATATGAAAAATCGTTTGTACAAAGTAGCATTATATCAAATATTACTTTTTTTATAAAGCTACTATCTGATCGATCGGCGAAATTTGTACCGCCTTATCGACAGCACGCCACCTACCGGGTCCAATTGTAAATCTAAATCATTCTGGAATCCGCCTGAAGACACACAAAAAAATTCATTGAAATCGAAACTGTTTAGGAGGACTTCAGTTACATACACACGCATAGAAGAGTTATTTATATAAAGAACTAGCTGTGCCCGCGACTTCGTTCGCGTGGAATAGTGACTTTCGGCAGCATTTTTCATTTTTTAAGCTGATAAGGTTTTTCGTTTTTTTGTGTATTTATTTTATATATATTAGTTTAGCGCTATGATACATATTAACACATAAAAAAAATATTTTACATAGCCTTCCGCCCGTGGTTTCGGCCGCCTGTACTACACGACGTTATCTCGAGGGAAAGTTATATTTTCCCGGGATATCAATTAGTCTTTGTCACTCTCTAGCTCCTAAAATATCCACATACTAAAAAAACACGCCGATCCGTTGCTCCGTTTTGACGTGAAAGACGGATATACAAACAATAAAAACAGTATGTCAAAAGAAAGAACTTATCACGCTGAACAACTTCTCTTAAGATGCTATCTCATATAGTTTAACCTGGCTGCTAGGGTTCCACATCAGCTGGCCTAGCATGAACGGCTTTTATCATGCGATATGATATAGCACGTCATGCTGTCTTGCTTACCTACCCCACTAAGGTGGAAGCAAGACAGCAAGACGTGCTATATCATATCGCGTGATATAATGATGGTAATGCTAGCCAGGCAGGTGTACCAAGACCTTCAAACTTTGTACGTCAATAGAAAATGCTCATCACATTTAACAATTTTCCATAAGACGGTATTTTTATATCTCTCATAGTTTGGCTGGACTGCTATGGTTCCACATCGGCCATTTCGATCTTCTAAATAAATTATAGCCTACCTATAAGTTGGCGACAACTAATAGCTATATAACAAAAAAAGTTTCATTAAAATCCGTTCAGTAGTTTTTACCTGAAACGTTTACAACAGACAGACAGACAAAAAATTCAAAAACTATATTTTTGGTATCTGTTCCGTTTAAGAAGACCCTTGGTGGTATTTTTATCTATTTCTTTTCAATGTATACAGCCCCTGTACCGGCAAAAAAATATGGATATGGACATGGGCTTCATTTGACATTTGATGCCCATGTCCATACCCATAATTTTTAGCCGGTAGCCCCCTGAATAGAACCGCATACAGTTTTATAATAAGTATGAATTATTTTATTTATTTACTTAATATACACGATAATTTTTTTATCACCCCGGATAAAATTAAAAGGATTATTCTGCTCATGAAAACAATCAATTTTTATTATGGGACCAACACTAAAATAGATGATCAAACGAACTACTGTGAAGTTCGATCGCTATTATATGAGTCGTTTCATTCGAAGATATAATATTTACAGAGTAGTCCCTTTAACCTACAGGCAACTTCGCACGTCTTTAGAGATTAAAAAAAAAAGTTCTCTAATCTGTCATTTACTGTTCTGTGGTCAGTTTGACGCCATTTTTCTCATTTCGTTTAGAGCAAGTTCAGAGTAATAGCGGTGTTCTAGAACAAAGCTTAACTAGTGGGTTTGTAAACCTCCGCCTGCAGCTGAGGTTTACTGGGCTGGGCGGGTTGCTATATCTTCGAATGAAACGACTCATATAATAGCGATCGAACTTCACAGTAGTTCGTTTGATCATCTATTATATTTCGTCGTTTCATTCTTTGATATAATATTTACAGAGTAGATGTTTAGAGATTTAAGTTTTGTTCTAGAAGTGTTGATGGGTTGTTTTTATAAGAATAAATAACCATCTCAATTAAACATATTATGTATTTGTTCATAAGCAGAATGTAAACAATCAACCCTTAAATAATATTAAGTTTTCTCCGTACAAATTAAATACCTAGTCATAAATCAGCAACAAAAAAAAAAGTAACTAATCATTAGTAGGGAACGTTACGGTTCTCGCGAAGACATCTTCGCTTTCAATAGGCCGGTTATAGAACCGAGCAAAGGCTGTGTAGATGTAGGTACTTGTCCAACCAGCTGTCTTTCTTATCTCGTCTACAAACACTGAGTCGTGAGCAAGCACGGTCGAGATGTAGGCGTATCGTATGCTATCGCCACTCTCTCCCAAGCTCCCAATAGCTTATTTAACCCAGCGGCTTATAGACTGCGAGCTGGTGCGCTTGTGGAGTTTTTTGTATTTTAACAACAGTTTGTCTGCATTCGAAGTAATCATATTTTTTGAAAAATATATATGATCGACGAGGACTGAAGCAGGGCATATATTTATTTTCTCGTGAAAGAATGGCAAGTACAGCATGGGTTGTTCGCGGTCCGGGACCGAAGTTTTAATAATGTCGGTTATGGCTATCTTAACACCGTCTTGAGAAATGAATACATTTTCTAGTTTTATAAGCGTGAAAGTTTGTACCCTGTGCATTGTACAAAGTGTTCTTGTCTAGGCTCAGTACTAAATTTGGGTATCAATTAGGTATGTGGTTGAGAAGAAGTTGTGGGTCCCAAGTAGAGGTATATTTAGGGCGACTTGGTTTAACTTTGTAAGCGCCTTTTAGAACTCGTTAAATACACTCATGTGAGCCGATGTTACTGTTTAATGGTTTAAGAACAGTGAAACGGTACGGCGCGGGACGGTGATTTAATATCAACGTAAGCTTCGTCAGATAGCTCCCATTCAGTATCGGGGTTGCTTTTACTTGACTCGATATCTGAGCCGTTATTTTTTGTGTTTACTTATGACGCGTGTAGCCAAATGGCGATGAATCTACCTACATCGTGTCAACTTCTTTAAGCGTGGAAATTTTATTCCATCTACCTTGACGGTTAATGTAGCATACTACTGTAGTATTATCCATGCACAGTAATATTGCAAAATATCGTCTTCCTTTGTAAAAGCTTTCATAGGACAGAATGTTGTAAAAAAGTTATTGCGGCACCAGTTTTGGTCTTCTTAAAATTAAATTTTTGCTTTGCATTTACCGTTATGGCGCTGCAATGCCAAAAACTTCTGGCGTTCTTAAAGTTAAATCCTTATTTAGCTGCTAGACAGACCGAAATTAGAACACCAATAAAATTAGCAAAGATTCTTATTGTACGTTTCGGTAATTTTAAATAATTTCTGATCGTTTGTGCAATGTTTCTGCGTTTTACAGCGAGAAATGTTGCGTATCATAATTATAAAAAGCCTTGGAAAGTACAGACTTGAGAAGGCGTTAACACACTTTTTTCGCGGTTTACAACAAAACCTAAATATTGTAACAATTTAAGTGTCGTACCGTACGTAGTCGTACGGAAGTGTCCCCGATGCCTTATGTTAAGATTCTTTTTACTAACCTTCTATGGGCCACAGTGTTGTCTGATAAATTTAATAAAGAATTTATTTATTAAACATCGTCGAAATAAATTTACTGATTTATGACCTTGGCTTCTAAGATAGGACATAATATAACCTCTCTCATAATTTTGGTAAAAACCCTGGATGCTGATGCTACGGATAGGCCGTAAGGCAAGTCAGTAAATTCGTCGATAGCTAAGTTTGAATTTGGAGCTTGAAAATGAAATCTTAAATATTATTCGGTCTTCCTTACATATTGGAAGTCATGAATACGCCTCTTTGAGATCAATCGGTGCTACAAAACTACCTTGTGGTATAAGTTAAGGAGATGTTCTATAGTCTTCCATTCTAAAATAGTTTTTCTTCTCAGTAAATTTATTTAATGATTTAAGATTTAAGACAAAGCGTTTACCACCATTAGACTTGGGTGCAAGGAAAGTTCTTGATATGAACTGGTCAATTACCGGGGAACATTGTGAAATTGCTCCAATTCAATTAATTTATTTATAGCTTGGACCATCTTGTGACTTTCTTCGGGGGTAAATTTAGATTAAAGCACGACAGACTGTCACTTCCGTACAAGAGGGTATATAATATCCGTTTTGTATCCATGATAGTACCGTTTTGTTGTATGTTATATGAAACCAAATATAATAAAAGTATTGAATTCTGCCAGCGTGTACCTTTGTTATTGTGGCCGTGCACGGGGCCTGGGTTGATTGTAGTTCTTCGCATGAGACGAAGCAGGCTGAGGGTAGGTTCGTCCCGGTGGCGGCGCTAGCCTCTGTCCTGTCCTGTGGTTTGACCTCCCCGCCGCCCCCCTGTTTCACGGGTACTGAGGAGGTCCTGACCGGTTTCCCTGATGGGCAGGACGAATGACTGTGGACTGGACTGCAGAAGGTTTCTGAATTGTGAATGTTTTCCAAATCTGTGAACCTTGTCGTTCGATTGCCTTACTGGCTTTTATATTTTCGGATGATGTATTACCCAATAAAGAGTCATATCTATCGGAGTCTGGTAGGACGTGCAGGAAATTATTTTCTAAACTAGATGTAATAAGTTTAATCCTATCTTTCGTTAGGAAAGGGTGTAAATCAATACCAAAATGCGACAGTCGTCGCTTAAATACTAAAGAGATTGTATCTTATCGTCTGAGGAGAGCAGTGTGTCCATTGCTCTATTTACCTATTGCCGAGGTACCCATATCAAGTTGTTGTTGAAAACCAAGAAACATTTTGTAGCGTCCCCTCACGACGACGACTTCAGAAACTGCGGCAGCAATCGCTGCATCAAGTTCTCTTTCTGATCTTTTGGTAGACCTATTTTTCATAAAGGTGTCCATAAATTAGCTAAGCTGAATGGCATCTCCAAAATCAGGCGTATCGGACGTAGACGCCCTCAACGCTGACAATATTATTGTGGATCGAAAGTTATCGATGTAATTTCTTGAGTGAGCCGTTTGCGATACTGCGGCATCCAAGGTTTGTTGGATGGATATTTCCAAAGATTGTTCGATAAAGTCCCGCATCGTTTTGTATGATATTTATTGTATCCAAAACAAACATACTCTTTTTTGCCAAAAAAAACAACATGAGGGTAGAATGTAAAAAATAAAATTCTAAGAATAATTTAATAAATTATTATGGCTTAATAATTTATATTGTCCCGCAGACAATAAACTATAGATAACGTGCATCTATCCTAGAATGCAGGTAGATTCTACTTTATGTCATAATATGTGACCCATACTTAGCCCGCAGCTAATTACGATATCGCGGTTGACCCCCAGTCAATTGCGACTTAGTTTGATTTCGTGTAACTTAATGAACTGTAGATAACGTGCGCCTATCCTAGAACGCAGGTAGATTCTACTTCATGTCATAATATATGTCCCATAATTAGCCCGCAGCTAATTACGATATCGCGATTGACCCGCAGTCAATATCGATTTAGTTTGATTTTGACTAACTACCTAAATAAACTGAAGATAACGTGCGTCTATCCTAGGACGCAGGTAGATTCTACTTCATGTCATAATATATGACCTATAATTAGCTCGCAGCTAATTACGATATATCGCGATTGACTCGCAGTCAATCTCGATTTAGTTTGATTTTATGTAACTAAATAAACTGTAGATAACATGCGTCTATCTTAGAACGCGGTTAGATTCTACTTTATGTCATGATATATGACCCATAATTAGCTCGCAGCTAATTACGATATCGCAATTGACTCGCAGTCAATCTCGATTAAGTTTGATTTTATGTAACTAAAAAAGTGTAGATAACATGCGTCTATCCTAGAACGCGGGTAGGTTCTACTTCATGTCATAATATATGACCCATAATTAGCTCGCAGCTATTTACGATATCGCGATTGACTCGCAGTCAATCTCAATTTAGTTTGATTTTATATAACTAAATAAACTGTCGGTAACATGCGTCTATCCTAGAACGCGGGTAGATTCTACTTTATGTCATAAATATGACCCATAATTAGCTCGCAGCTAATTACGATATCGCAATTGACTCGCAGTCAATCTCGATTAAGTTTGATTTTATGTAACTAAATAAACGCATCTAGTGAAATCACTTGTTAATGTTCACCAGTGAACAACAAGAAACAAAAAAGTATTAATTGTATCTTATTATCTGATAAATTTATATTATTCTGTGCTATTGTCTAGCTTGTTAATAATTTGTATGCACAAATATTCGAATAGGAATTGATAAAGCACTATAAACGTACCTGTGGCATTATCTTCATTCTCTGAAGAATATAAACGTTGGACTCGTTCAACATTTTCCTGTGCGTTGCGTTTCGGCATTTAAAAATAGACGCGTGCGCTCGTTGCCTCGCACGAAAAAGGAATGAGAAAAATGGCGTCAAACTGACCACAGAACAGTAAATGACAGATTAGAGAACTTTTTTTTTTAATCTCTAAAGACGTGCGAAGTTGCCTGTAGGTTAAAGGGACTACTCTGTAAATATTATATCAAAGAATGAAACGACGAAATATAATCGCAAAAAAACAGCTATTCCATACAAAAGTGCAAAAATATTTAATCAAAATGTATGGAACAGCTGATATTTTTTCGCGATTTCAGTGTTGGTCCTTTAATAAACGTTGTTTGTTTTCATGAGTAAAATAATCCCTAAAAATATCCGGGGTGATAAAAAAATACCGTGTACCTATATTACATAAACAGTACCAACGTATTAACACATTAAAAATTTATATCACATAGCCTTCCGCCCGCGGTTTTGCCGCGTGTACTACACGACGTTTTTACAAGGGAATGTGATATTTTTCCGGGATAAAATTAGCCTATGGGACTCTCTAGCTTCTAAACTATCCACATACTAAAAAAAACAGGTCGATCCGTTGCTCCGTTTTGACGTGAAAGACGGACATACAAACAAACACACTTTCACATTTATAATATTAGTATATATTGTATGTCAAAAGAAAATACTTATCACGCTGAGCAACTTCTCTTAAGATGCTGTATTTGTATCTCCTATAGTTAAGCTGGGCTGCAAGGGTTCCAAATCAGGAGTACCAGAAATATTATTCTGTGGTACCAGACCTTCGATATTTTTCCGTCAATAGAAAATGTCCATGACGTTAAACAACTTTTTATTAAGACGCTATGTTTGTATCCCATATAGTTTAATCTGGCTGCTAGGGTTCCACATCAGGTGTACCAGACCTTCAAACTTTGTACGTCAATAGAAAGTGCTCATCACGTGTAACAATTTTCCTTAAAACGGTATTTTTATATCTTTTTTTTTTTTTATTGTTGATAGGCAAGCGCTTGCCCGCTATCTCGCCTGATGGTAAGCGATGATGCGATCTAGGATGAATCGCACTTGCCTAGAAGATACCTATTCACTTGCGACTTGAAGGCCCCCAGATTGTACCTATCGGGAAACACTGACTCAGGCAAGGAGTTCCATTCAATAGCGGTGCGGATGATAAAATTTGAGGCAAACCGCTTAGTTCTTATTTTTGGAATATCCACCGAAAAACGGTGGCGCTGATTCGTACTGATTTGGCTGGACTGCTATGGTTCCACATCAGAAATTGCGATCTTCAAAATAAATTATAGCTATATGTTGGCAAGGACCAATAGCTGTATAACAAAAAAAACTTTCATCAAAATCCGTTCCGTAAACTTTTTTGCCGACGTCATCAAACGAAAAAATTCATCACCTGTTTTCACCCTTTTTAGGGTAGTTTTTTTTACAAACTTTGAATGTCGTATTTATTTATCTAATCAAAAGCCTATAAAATAATTTTGAAGCTTCTAGCTTAAAAAATGACGTAATTTCCATACAAACTTTCATCCCCTATTTCAACCCCTTACAGCCCTTTGTTCACATAAAAAAGTACCCTATGTCCTTTCTCAGGCTTTGACTATCTCTGTACCAATTTTTATTCAAATCGGTTCCGTAGTTTAGGCGTTATTGTGTAACACACAGACAGACAGATTCGCATTTTCGCATTTATAATATAAGTAAGGATTCACTGCATACAAATAATTAAAAACGATCGTCAGTAACAAAAAAACGGATGCTTGTATTTTATTTAATAATTAATTATTATAAATAGTAGAATTTATTTATTTCGTGTAGTTTAGGGTTCAAAACATTGAAACTACACGAAATAAATAAATTATTACTAATATTAATTAAATTATTAAAATAGAAGCATCCGTTTTTTTCCGGATCGGTAAAATTCAGTGTAGTGCACAAAAGCCCAAACACGTGTAGTATAGCGGTCATAGTTCCTTCCTTCCGTTTTTAAATGCGCCGGCGCCGCGGCCGCTTGGATAAACAATAGCGAGCGGCGGCGACCGATGGATCACGCCAAAATGAACTTTAGCATGAACGACGCATGATTCGTTATTATCTGACGTAGCGAAGATTTTGTCGATGCCGCGATCACACTTGAAATTGTTATACAATAATAAGTCTAATGTAGTGCGCGCAGAAGTTTAAATTGCTTTGACGCTTCAAAACCCTGTCGCAGGGTAAGACTTAAAAGGGTTTTTCGTGTATGGCAAGCGCTTACCCGAATTAACTTGATTCATTTGGTTACCCTATCAATACGGTAAGTCGATGATATGCTTATCAATTTGAAAGGGTTTGTAGAAACAAGTCTTTAAAATACCCTATAAAAACCCGGGTTAGGGTAAGCGGTTCCGGTCCCACAATAGGCTTTAAATAAAGTAAAATTTACTTCTACTGTACACCAAGCAAAGCTGTGTCTCACCATGTTACCACTGACCAACAAAGCCCTGCATCCCTATCCATCTATATCAGAATAAATTGTCATACAGAGTTTCAGTTACTATATGCCCAAGGTATTTAAACTGACTTACACGGCCCAAAGGAATCCTGTTCAAAAGTAACAGGGGCACATTTTCAAGTCTCTTAATGTTACCCCTGAAGATCATGAATTCACTCTATTTCTCGTTGTACCTTAGGCCATGCTTCCATATATAGTCCTCGCAGGAGCTTTTTGGGCCACCCAGCGATAGGCAGAGCAGCACAGCACCATGTCATCAGCATAACTGATATTATTCACACAGACATTATCTATATAACAACCATGTGTGCTGCTCAGCCCAGCGATGAGCTTGTCCATATATACATATATAAGAGCGAAGTCAGCCCATCCTGTCTAACATCACATAAACTCTTCAGAGCATGTATTTCCCCACTTTACCACATTTTTCTGATTACCATACCAATGTGCCAGTAGGTACATTTATAACCTCAGCCAACGAGAAACATCTTTAACTTTAAGTTTTGTCCAAAGGTCCAAAGCTTATCATAACTTCATAACACACAAGATCAAATGCTTTGCTGAGGTCTTAAAACATGCATTTATAGGAAGAAGTTAGCTTTATAACATAATAATAAATAACAGAGAACTTTAACACAGCTCAATATCACTTAAAATAATATGTCAATCACGTAGTAACTAATTAGTAATCTGTGGTCAATCAATGGCACTTTCCGTAGACAATATCCACAAAAAAGTGGCTATTGATAATATCACAGAACACAATTACTCCAAGGAGGATAATAAGTATTATCTAGCACTTCAGCACACTTCAGCCAGAATGGTGGCTAGGCTAGGCTAGTGATTTGGTTTAATTTTTGTGTTTCGGATAAAAATCCTCAAAGCAGTAAAAACAAAATATATAACCGTACCTACATAAAATAAAACTTTCCTATTTTTGATTTACATAGTATCTTCATTACTTTAATTAAATGCCTAATTTTTATCACAAGTAGGTCAACAATTTATCTTTAAAGTTATGTAAATTCCGATAACGAAACAAGAAACGAAAATTTGAATTTCGCGGGTAAAATTCCATAACATGACTTTGAGAGAAAGGAACAGCGAAATAGCAATTTGTGTTTGTCTCTTTCGCTCCATCTTTTCGCTCCGCTTTTAAACTCTCTTCTGCTAAAGTTCAACGTTTTACAAGTGCTAGGGGTATATCACTACATAGTATAAAACAAAGTCGCTTTCTCTGTCCCTATGTCCCTTTGTATGCTTAAATCTTTGAAACTACGCAACGGATTTTGATGCGTTTTTTTTAATAGATAGAGTGATTCAAGAGGAAGGTTTATATGTACTTTTTATCCCGATATTCCCACGGGAACGGGAACCACGCGGGTGAAACCGCGGGCGGCCGCTAGTTTACTATAAATGAAGTTGATTACACTCAAAAGTAGCAAGTTATTTCACACAAATTGAGAAATTAAACTTTTCCATGAATCTTCCGATACCAAAATACTCGCCTGCTTCATTTGACATAACGATATGAATCTGGGTTTCGAGTTTTTACTTTTTAATTTTTACAAAATACCGATTCTGGGCTTCAACTGTCAAAAATGTATAGAGAATTTTCTTCGTCATTCACTCTTTTTCTGACATATGGGTATGGGAAGAAATATGAAGTCCATGGAATTAGGCGGTACCGCCAAGTTCAGATTATGGGCTTCAAATGTCAAATAAAGCCCATATCCATATCCTGATTTTTTAGGCGGTAGACCCCCTGATCCTGACTTGGCAACAATGGGAGTGATCCCTGAGGTAACTCAGGAAGATACTCTTTTGAATAAAAAAAATCGGTTCACAATGGGCGATTTTCTGAAAGCTCAGTCACTAGATGGCGCTGTCCCACCTATGCAGTTAGAAGGAACGGAACGTTATAAATTTTACCTTGACGCGACTTTTTTACGTAAAACGGAACGTCAGACAGATGTTATTTATTTACATAAATCTTTAAATTTACCTATTTCGTTTCTGTTCCTCACAGTAGTACTTATTTAATACCTATATTATTAGTTTCCTTTAGGTTTTTAAAAAGTAATTAATTTAAATTTGTTTCATACCAAAATATACCATAGACATGTACATACTTATTCAACGCCATCTAGTGAAGCAATTGGAAGCTTTTTTTTTAAATGGCCTCTCAGAAAATCGCTCATTGGCGGAGCTATCGTGGAAAATACATAAACCGCCCTAGCCGCCCGTCACTCAACCGGCGGAATGACGTCACGCGTTAAACGGTCAAGTTCGCGCGGATTTTAAAAACATCCAACTTTGAATATTCATAAAAAAATCAGTTTTTGAGATATCGAAAAAATTCTTTCACTATAATTTTTTGGATTTTATGTTTGATTTTTAAACATTATAAAAAAATCACACTCATCTAGCTAATTCAAACAACCAAGCAAATCTTTCCTCTTTACGATATTACTATAGATGAGGAAGCATTTGGCGGCTCTACTCGCCTTAAGACCCCAGTACAGGTTTGCCGACCATGGTCGGCGACCATGACCAATACATCGTACATTGACACTTTTGAAAAAACCTTTTTAAACTTGTTCGTTCAAAAGTGTCAATGTACGATGTATTGGTCATGGTCGCCGACCATGGTCGGCCAACCTGTACTGGGGGCTTTACAGTTGTTGCGTCTCACGAGCGCGGTCGGGCCAATGATTGTGTGCGTTGTGCGTACATGCACAAACACATACACATTGTCATAAAGACCTTAATTATGTGCAAATGTAGGTATAATTTAAGCACATTATTAAGTTTTATTATTCTAAAAAACTAGGTATATAATTATACACTATAATTCCGTTTTAAATTATCGAGGTAATAACGAAACTGCTTTTATAAAATATAGGGTGATATAGGTAGGTAGTCACAAAAATACTTGTATCTCTATAACTTCATCAATAAATATATCGATGTACAATAATAGGGCAGCACTACGGAATGGCGCCATTTTGGATTCTCGGTATGTGTAGGTATGCCTTAAGCCCCCAGTACAGGTTGGCCGACCATGGTCGGCGACCATGACCAATACATCGTACATTGACACTTTTGAACGAACAAGTTTAAAAAGGTTCTTTCAAAAGTGGCAATGTACGATGTATTGGTCATGGTCGCCGACCATGATCGGCCATCGTGTACTGGGGGCTTGACTTTTTCGTAGGTATGCCATCTCCAGGATTCAGTACTCAGAGTGCTTTTGGATTGGAAGTTTTTTTTTAAATGGCCTGTCAGAATATTGCTTATTCTACATATGGTTATGGCCTTTGAGCAAAGATGTAGTGAAGTGAGTCTTTGAGTCTTATGCATGGAGCTAGACTGAGGTAACTATTAAGTCTATCTCCATGGTCTTATGGCTCATGGAATGGAATGGATGGAACGAACGAAAGTTAAAACCTTCGATCAACAGTGTTATTGTATTTCTTAACATAAGAATTGAATGATTCACTAGTTATTCATTTTCAATGTGTGTACTAAACCAGGAATTTAATAATTTAAACCAAAATATCCGGAGTGTGTTACATTTTTATTTAGAGTGTAAAAACTTGACAATTCACAAACAAAAGAAAAACTATAGGTATTTACAAAAAAGAATAAACTAAACATGAACTTAAAAGAGGTCACATTACATTTACTTTGCGCCGCGACCAAAGCGGTTTTAAGGTATATAACTAACTTGGACATACCGCCCACCAAGGACGAATAGTCCTTAAAACATACAAAATAACTGAAACAACAACGAACTTTAACATAACGGACAAACAACCTTTATCATAACTAGAATTAAACATTTTTATTGTTACCAGCTTATCATAAGTGGACTGTAAAATATTATGAATAGATTAAGAATAACAATAAACAGATTGCTTTAAGGGGTATTTACAGATAATGGACAAAGTTTAGATGCAGCTCGCTGAATTTTTATTTTATATCGTAACTCGTAATGTAACTACTCATGTGACGTTATATTTTCCCGAGTGTAGTTGAACTACTAACCCGTAAACAAACTTAACTGGTGGCAATTATCTTCGTTCACGAAAACGACGTCACTAACCCTCAGTTCGGGTACTTTGTTTTTCCATTTATACCTCTGGAAAACAGTGTTTAAGTATTTTTGAGACAATTGCTTCCAAAAATACTGTATCATTATTTGAGTAATTTGCCAACGACGTAAAGTATGCATTTTAGTGTTGGCAAAATCATGGTCTTCAGCTATTACCAAGGGTTCTCCTCTTAAGAAATGACCGGGCGTCAGAGGGGTAAGATCATCAGAATCATCGCTAGCTTGTGTTAACAGTCGCGAATTGAGACACGCTTCAACTTGCTTAAGCACCGTAGCTAATTCCTCATAAGTGAGCGATTTCTCTCCGATGACTTTAGGTAAATGGAGTTTGGCGCCTTCTTTCTATCCCTGCCTCCCAAAGTCTACCAAAACTCGGAGCGTAAGGAGGGATAAAATGCCATTCGGTTCCATTATTGGCTAGGGCCTCCGCAACCTCAACTGAGAAAGAAGACTGTTCGCTAGCAAGTAATGTTATTACCTCCATCGAAGCTCCTACGAAATTAGATATATCGTCACTCCAAAGATGAGTACAACCTCCGCGTCTTGCCACAAATCGTTTGAAGGTCGAAAAATCCCTTCTGATGTTAGATTCCAGACTGCTTCTTGATGGACTGCCATCGTAACCATGCATATAAATTAGACAAATGTAATCCTTAAATGATCGGCTAACTCTGGCTTTTAAGACTCTTACATTAATTGGACCTGCGTAATCTACACCCGATACAAAAATGTATTTTGGGATATTACTCAACAATCCGGTAATTGCATAAGTAGAGTTTTGTTTTTGGCTGCATTGTGAAAGCAAGGGTGGCAATGATGAATATATAGACGAATCTTCTTTTTTGAATTAGTAATCCGATATTTGGAGCACACATAGTTACAAGTTAACTGTTGAGTGAGCACCGTGTATAGTTTTTTCATGGACATTATCTATTATAAGATCTTCCAGATGAGAATCTCCAAAAACTATTAAAGGGTGTTTACTATTGTATAGCAAATTAGAATTCTTTATACGACTCCCCACCCTTAATATTCCATTTTGATCTAGGAATGGATTGGAGTGAGACAATTTACTTTTTACATTTAGATTTTAATTGTTGCGGAGTTTTGTTATTTACTCTTGGAAATAAGTACTTTGATGAAGTCGTACGCAACACATGGTGGCTTTCTGATACTCGGACTCGGTTAAATAAGAAGGGTATTGCTTTTTCAACAATTGAACTTGAATATAACGGCGACATAATGCAATAATTCCTATCAACTTTCTAAGTGACGAATATTGCGAACATATGACAATCTTCTCATTGCCATTTTGTGTCACGTCACAGTATAAACCTTAACTGACTTCATTTCTAAATCAGTCTTGTTGTAAATAGAAGGAGGTTTTCCTTTTACCACACAATCATCTTTCAAACAAGAAGAACCATGTTTCCAAAGGAGGTTCTTAATCAATTTCGATGGCTTTAGCTCTCGTGAAGCAAAGTCTGCAGAATGTTCTTTATTTACTTGGGTATAGTTTTGTTTTAATTCTTTATTTTTTTGCAATCGTTTTTCCAGGCTAAGTTGTCGTTGTACAGCAATATTTCGGGTATCACCGTAATCGCGCAATATTTTTTGACGAAAGGGTATCTCTACAACATATAGCTCTTCGTCATTTCTATATGTTGTGGCATTAAAACATTCTTCGCAAGCTTGTTTTTCTGGAGTTAATTTTCCATTCGCAATAGTATTTGATTCTGATTTGAGCTCTAAAAACTTATTTTGCACTTCATTTTCATCTGAACTCATAACGTGTAAGTTTAAAATCACGTTATGGTAACCTTGGATCTTACCTTCATTCTTTTCGTTAACTTGACGCGACAATACCCATCCGAGGTACGTATCCTGCGCAATTGTAGAGCCCGAAGGACTGCTTATTAAGCCCTCTTTCAGGATTTTACAATACACTTCGGAACCTAGTAAAATATCTATTTTATTAGGTGAATTATACTGAGGATCAGCTAGTTGTAAGCGGCTTAATTCGGCCCAGTTAGGTATACTAAATTTACTTTCCGGTAAAATAGAGGTAACTCTATTTAATACATGTGCCGTAACTTGTACTTTAAAAGAGGGGTCGTAGAGCGACTGAATGTCCAACATAACTACATATTTTGAGGTTAAGTCACTCTTCTTTCCACCTAAACCGGAAATATTGCATTTAGTTGCTATCTTTTTTAGTCGTAATAACTGCACGGACGCTTCAGATATGAAGGAGGCTTGAGATCCTTGATCTAACAATGCCCTTATTATCTGAGGATGACCATTTCTTGACTCAGCCTTTACTAAAACTGTGGGTAATAGCGTTTGATTCAACACCTTACCTGTCATTAAATGGCTCGTAATATCAGTAGTCTCGTCCGTCGTGAAAAACGTTTCCGGCTGGCCTATCACATTCTCTGGCGTTTCAGTTGCTAAAGCTACCGTTAGATCACTAGGTTTTCCATGTAGTAGCGTATGATGCCTACCATTGCATATACGACAATTAGTAGGTACTCGGCATACTTTTCCTGAATGGTTCTTGCCTAAACAATTAAAACAAAGCGAGAGCGATTTAACTATTTCATGGCGTTTACCTACATCTTCCTGAGAAAAATTACTACAGTAATACAATTTATGATTGTCGTTGCAGTGAGGGCAGATGACTTCAGAAGTAACGTGCATGACTTTTGTATTAGGAGAATTATTAGGAGAGTTAATATTATACTTATTTGACTTCATCATATTCGGTTCTACGAATTCTAATGCACGAAATCTTGACTCTACAAATCCTTTAAACTGAGTATATGACGGTAAATCATCACACGAGTAGTTAACATGTAGCTCCCATTGCTTTCGCGTCTCAGTATCCAATTTTGAACTGACAATGTATATAATAATAATATCCCAATGTTTAACCTCTACACCTAAATTGGATAATTCATGAATGCAATCAGATGTAGTATCAAGGAGATCTTTTAAGGCTTGTGATGATTCACAATTCATAGAACGTAGATTAAACAATCGTTTCAGTACACAATTAGAAACATAGCGTTTATTATTATATCTATTTTGCAACATTCCCCAGCATTTACTAAAGTTTGTCAGTGTAATAGGAATATGTTTTATCAATTGTTCTGCTTCGCCTTTAACTTGAGTTTTTAAATAATGAAGTCGTTGAACATCATCCAGGGACGGGTTATTAATAATTAAAGAACTAAACAAATCTCTAAAAGATGGCCATTCAGCGTATTGACCTGTGAAAACAGGTAAGGAAATTTTAGGCAATCTTACAACGGAGTCGTTTTTAATATTATGCGAATCAGAAACATTGATTTTAGGTGACTTATATTCCATTAAAATGGCATTTAACTCGGCCATATAAACTAAATAAAGTTCATAACCGTTGTCATAAACATCATTTTTCACATAAGAGCTTGCTTGTAAATCGTCGAACAAATAGGAAAAAACGATCTTTTCATGTCTTCCGCAAAAGTTCTTGATTAAGTTTTCTAAGCCTTCTAATCGCGCCATAATGTATGACTCAGTTATTCTATCTTTCGGCGACTTTTTGAAATTGGCTCTACCTTTCTCTATTTGTTTGTATAAGTCATCCATAACCCTCATATCAGCTTCCATTTTGTGTTGTTTGTGCTAAAATTTAAATAAACACAAGCACTTCGCCTTTCCGCACTAGCTTCTATGATTGAAAGTTGTACTCACAGTTTAACTTGCCCTTTACCACTATTCGAACTTCCCACAATTCTCAAGGCTTCAACGAGTTGTCAATGTATTCGTCTCTAGATGTTGCATATGTAGGTAGGTACTTCCAACTATCCGCCGTCGACACAGTGCTCATAGAATTCGACACAATATCGATCGAACATTGATATCTTGTTGTAGTACTTCTTCGATAACTATTAGCAACTGATTAATTATTACAAGTATGTATTTTTCAATTAATAACGCTCCGACTCGTAAGGACCATGTTTAAAGCTGTACTAAACCAGGAATTTAATAATTTAAACCAAAATATCCGGAGTGTGTTACATTTTTATTTAGAGTGTAAAAACTTGACAATTCACAAACAAAAGAAAAACTATAGGTATTTACAAAAAAGAATAAACTAAACATGAACTTAAAAGAGGTCACATTACATTTACTTTGCGCCGCGACCAAAGCGGTTTTAAGGTATATAACTAACTTGGACAATGTGCTACCCTGATTGGTAGAAATTTTCAAGCAATGACTTGATATCAAGGAATTTATAAGTACTACTTGATATATAATTTGTGATGACTTGTAAACAGCAGTATTATCTCTCACTTCTGCGCCTTTCAACCAAAGTGAATCAATTTGGTTGAACCGTGTGATATCGGCACTCGGAGAACATATCAGTGATGGGGGCAGACGGGGCGGGGCAGATCGCCATCGCCATCCCTAGATAGTGGACAAAAAAAAGTGGACTTTGTCCCATACTTTGTCCATTGTCAAATAATGTCAATGTCACTCACTTTGCAATTGCATTTGATTTGTGCATTTGTGGGTGGACTAATGGACTTTGCTACTAGTTTATTGAGTTTATCATTGAGTTATAATGGAGTTTATCTATTTTTGTTTGTGTTTGCGTTGCGACTCAAGATAGGTGTACCGGTGCGTGGTGTGGTTTTGTGATATAAGTAAAAAGGTATTGTGGTTTTGTGCCCCGTGTATACGCAACGAGTGTGTTTGTATTACGAGTACTTCTACGAGAAAAAAAATATATAAAATAAAACTATAATGGATATCGATTATATTGTCACAGAATGTGTTGGAAAGATAAAAGTTATTCGCTACAATAGACCGAAGAAGAAGAATGCTTTGGATGTGGATATGTATAGAACCGTATCAAGGATCTTGGAACAAGCCGCGAGGGATGACAATATTATTGCAGTAGTGTTAACTGGCACTGGAGACTTTTACAGCTGTGGAAATGATTTATCATCTACTAATACCACCAGTAGTGATTTGTTCCCGGCTTTAAATGAATTTATACAAGCATTTATCAATTTTCCCAAAATTCTGATAGCCATGGTGAATGGGCCAGCTATTGGGATTGCAGTTACAACATTAGCTCTATGCGACTTGGTTTTCGCTTCAGAAAATGTAATTAAAAACAATGATTTCAGAGACAAAGTAAAAGCCTGTGATTATTTTGGCACAAAGATATCTTATAAATAATTATGGTTTAAATTACCATGTCACAGTTTTTCTTCTGAAAATTCTAAGTTTGCTGTTATGTTCACTTCATAACAACATCAATAATTCTGTTATAACTTCTCCGTTTCTTTTCTGTTTTAAGCCTTTGATTGATTATTTGGTTTAAGGTTAAATTTCTTTTTCAGTCTTACTTTTACACTCCATTTACCAAACTTGGATTTGTGGCTGAAGGATGTTCAACATTTACATTTTCAAGAATAATGGGGGAAAGGAAGGTAAAGAAATGAAATAAAAGAATTGTTAAAAAAATACCAGATAGTAAATTTAGTTCCGCTGCTTATCTCGTAGTATTTTATTTGTTTTTCAGTGACATATATAAGTAATGTGCATGAAGGTAACACTGATATCACTGAATATTTCATACTGATAACAGTTACTATTTCAGGCTTTAGAAATGCTGATGTTCAACTACAAAATGTCTGCAAAAGAAGCTTTCCAGTGCGGTTTTATCAATGATATTTTCAAACCAGAAGAATTGCAAAGGAATGTTTGGGACAGGATTCAAGAGGTGTCAAATTTAAGACCCGAGGTCTTAATAGCAAGCAAAAAGTTAATGAGGGGACAGATTGAGGACAAGCTGTTAGAAATAAATGACAAAGAATTAAGGACAATTGTTGAATTAAGAAAAATGAGTAAACTTTAATGTAAAATAAGTGTTGCTGATAATGTCAATATTTTAACACAAGTAGGGAATTCTTTTCTAAAAGATATACAAGTGATATTTTGTAAATAATTTACTTAATTATCTAATAATAATTATATATTTTAATTTTTGGATAAATGTGTTTAATTTTTACCAAAGAGAAAGACTTGGCGTTTACCTAACAGAGATACAGTATCTCTTCATTGTGCACTAGACAATCTTTGAAAGATATGATGATATGATATTTTTATTATCTGGATAAAAATAGTTAAATAAGTACCTACCTAATTTGGAAAGTAAAATGCAAACTCACGTACAGACAGACATCCTATCTTTTGAATATATTTCTCCGCCAAAAAGACTTAAATACTGAAAAAAGGTATTTACTTGAAACAAAACTTTACTTCATAACAGGTACTTAGATCTTCGTGAGATGGGGCGCTGCCGCGCCGCCCGTAAGCGGGCGTGCAAGGCGTGCTCCGCACGCGGGCGCATAGAGAAAGATAAATAAGTCGTGGACCACACTGGAGCGACGCAGGACGAGCGAACACGTATATTCTATTCCCTCCGCCACCGGTCGCGGCAACCGCCGGACGCGCTCTCCCGTCCGTTTCAATATATTTGTTTTTACCGCTCAACGCGGACGCAAGACGCGCCGCTCCAGTGTGGCCCACGACTAAGTATAAGTCGCGGGGCGCCACGTCCAAGAAGGCGGCAAATCGAGCGACTCGCAGTTTGGATACGTTTTAGTACGAAAGGCGTCCATCCCACTGCTGCGGTTTCGGCTCCGGTGGACGGAGATGCGGCGTGAGTTTGTTATACACTGCGGGTTTTGTATGCACATTGAAATTCTACAGCCATAGCACAGATTACTAAATAGTTATGGCCATAGTTAAGAAGCGCACTACCACAAACCGGAGTGATGCGCGGTGCAGTGTGAGAACCGCCTTAGCATCGTATGAAAACGTAAGCTCAGTCAGTGCAGTGGTTGTACTAATACGTATCCAATGTACCTACGAAAACGTATCCAAACTACTCACGACCTGGATTGGGTGTATAAGTTATACGGGCGTGAATGTTGGTTATACATTATAACCAACATTCACGCTTCGGCCTTATAGTCTAAAAGAATAATCTGAAAAGCCTTCTCCTTTTGATTTTGAACGGCATTTCATGTAACAGCAGAGGCGTATTTTGATATTTGGCGCCCTAGGCCAGTTACGTAGGCCGCCCCATATATTCAATAAAAAAAATCTTTAATAAGTTACAAAAAAAATCAATACCTGAACATCGCACGCGCTCGTAACAATTATTGTTTAGTTGTTTTTTTTTGTTTACATAAAATATGAGTTTTAGGTGTTGTTGACAGTTAGGTAAGTAAACTTTTTGAGTTCTTCACAGAAATGAGAAAAAAAAAATAATAAAAAGAAAAGATCATAAAGGCCTGGGCACTCTGCCTGGGTGCCCGCGGCCCGACCCGAGTCGCCCGGGTAAATTTTAAGAATTTCATCAGGCAAATGTGAAATAAAATATAGGTAAAGAAAGATCATACTAGTCTTGCTATTCTCTAAAGCCCCCAGTACAGGATGGCCGATCATGTTGGCCGACCATGATGGGCCATCGTGTACAGTGCTAGTTTGCGTTGCTCGCAGACGGCAATTACACGCAAACTGGCCCTGTACACGATGGCCCATCATGGTCGGCCAACATGATCGGCCATCCTGTACTGGGGGCTTAAGATTCAATCTACAAACTCGACGTTCTTTTTCGCTTGACTATCACTTGTTTATTATTATTTTTGACATAAAGAATCGAAGTGGCACCCCAGGCGAAAAGCCAAAGCTGAGCGGGGAGGCGCGCGCGGCGGCCCGAGCTGCCCAGCACGCGTAGCATGATGACCTCGAGAGCGGTTTTGTCTACGTTGAAACGTCAAAAATGACATCCCAACGTAGACAAACCCTTTGTTTAACTGTCAAAAATGACATTAAGGGGTAGACAAAATATTTGTCGGGTTCGTCATGCTACGCCTGCTGGTAAACTTTTTGAATTTCATCAGACAAATAAGAAATAAAATATAGGTAAAGATCATAACAAGCGGGCACCCAACCGCCCTGGTAAACTTTGTAAATTAGAAAAAAAATATAGGTAAAGATCATAACAGGCGCACCCAAACTGATAAACTTAATGAATTTCATCAGGCAAATAAAATAAAGGTAAAGATCATAACAGGCGGGCACCCAAAGCTGAGCGGGGCGGCCCGAGCCGCTCTGGTTAACTTTTTGAATTTCATTAGACAAAGGAAAAATAAAATATAGGTAAAAACTAGCTGTGCCCGCGACTTCGTTCGCGTGGAATAGTGACTTTCGGCAGCATTTTCCATCTTTTAGCTAATAAGGTTTTTCGTTTTTTGTGTATTTATTTTATATATATTAGTTTAGCGCTATGATACATATTAAAACATTAAAAAATTATTTCACATAGCCTTCCGCCCGCGGTTTCGCCCGCCTGTACTACACGACGTTATCTCGAGGGAAAGTTATTTTTTCCCGGGATATCAATTAGTCTTTGTCACTCTCTAGCTCCTAAAATATCCACATACTAAAAAAACACGCCGATCCGTTGCTCCGTTTTGACGTGAAAGACGGATATACAAACAATACAAACAGTATGTCAAAAGAAAGAACTTATCACGCTGAACAACTTCTCTTAAGATGCTATCTCATATAGTTTAACCTGGCTGCTAGGGTTCCACATCAGCTGGCCTAGCATGAAAGGCTTTTATCATGCGATATGATATAGCACGTCATGCTGTCTTGCTTACCTACCTACCCCACAAAGGTGGAAGCAAGACAGCAAGACGTGCTATATCATATCATGTGATATAATGATGGTAATGCTAGCCAGGCAGGTGTACCAAGACCTTCAAACTTTGTACGTCAATAGAAAATGCTCATCACATTTAACAATTTTCCATAAGACGGTTTTTTATATCTCTCATAGTTTGGCTGGACTGCTATGGTTCCACATCGGCCATTTCGATCTTCTATAGTATATTATGATACAAGTGAGCTAAGGTTGCTCATTATACACGAGGCTGTGGGTTGCAGCCCGAGCCGCAGGCGAGGGCGTAAATCAGCCGAGTGTCTAGTGAATAAGTTGCTCACGAGTTTCATACGCACTTTTTCAACACACTTGCGAGGAAAAACAAACATTTATTGAATACATAACATAATTAGAATAACTTAATATTAGATATGGGAAAAAGCGCGCAAGTTTTTTTTTCGCACGCGCCAAATGTAAGCTGATTGATTTTATACAGCCATACAGCCTACTTCAAAATAATTATAATAATAGTGATAAAATGCAAATGTTTTATAACAAATTATTGTAAATTATAAATAATTTGATAACAATACACTTAATTATGTTATTTTGTCTTAATAGTGCAAGTTCTACATTACAATAAAACTTGTATTATTGAGCAGAGACGATGCACAGCATCTGTGAGAGTGCGTCGACTTCCGGTCTAGCGATTTACGGTCAATTGACTTACCTTTCAAGCAGTTTCTGTCAAATAAATTGAAGTACGTAAGACTTACTTCCGTTTGGCGCCAAATGTTTTGTCACCTTTGGAGTTCCTTGCACACGGTGCCTTCATAGGAGTCTCTCACCAGGAGACCTTAATGGGATGCTGAGCATCGTCTCTGCTCAATAATACAAGTTTTATTGTAATGTAAAACTTGCACTATTATCGGCATGTGACGATGCACAGCATCTGTGAGAGACGTGTTTATTAGCTCCTGGTGACCGCACGATGACGCTATGTTATGTGACAGTTTATGTATGCTTGATAAGCAACGTATCTGAAACATAATCTTACATGCATATTCCTCAGATTGCTTAAAAATGTGTAATAAAAAGTGTTATTTAATACTTTCGGTATTTTATTTCTTTACACACAAATCATAATCATTATAAAGATTCAACGTGATAACAGATAACTATCAAATAAAAATAAAAAAAAATTACTTAATTAGTATTCTAAAAATGATAGATGCATTATTTAGGTTTCATTAAATTGGTTGGAAATTATCAATCAAAGCATTTGTTGTAGATGAGGCATTTGGGCCGTTTTTAATTTGTCTACAATAAAACTTTGCAAACGTATTTTCACTACGCCAATTACCTCGTGAAAGTATATCATCTAAAGGCAAGTTATCCCACCAATTCAACGAAGCCACAGCGGAGCGCATACTGCCCGGAGAAGCCCTAATACCAGCATCCCTAAAAACAGTTTTAATCCAATTGCTAATGAGAGTTCGAGTGGCTGCCTTTTCGTCACCCGTGATCGAGATAAAAAGAGCATTGCTGCACTCCGCTGTCCGCCTCTGCTCACCAAGTTCTAAGACTTTGCGTATCCAAAATACAGGACATATTGAATCATTTGAATTAATTTTAAGTTTCCAACCTGATTGCCTATAAGTTGCAGTATCAGTTTTGGAGCCGAATATAGGCCATAATATGATGTGATCACCCATATCTTCGAAATACTCTGGCGACACTCTCAACAGTGTGAGGTCATGAACCCGTCGACCCGATGCCAAGAGTAAGATACAAGCCTCCGAGAAGCTTCAAACAGATTCAATCGGTCAGGTAAGTTCGCACTCAACCAGGAAATCAGGTCAGAGGGATTCCATATAGGAGCTTTCTCAGACTTAGGTTGATCCAAGGAAATTGATTTTAATATGCGTTTAACAAAGAAGTTTGAATTAAGATTGCCTTCAGGAAGGCCTAATGTAAGAATCACCGACTTGTGTAATAAAATAGTTGAATAAGACATTTTTTCACATAAATGAAGATACGCCAAATATTTTGATAAGGAATTACCATCAGGATGCTTATAATCAAAATTAGAGTTCTTACACCATTGTATCCACCGCAGCCAGGCTGGTTTATACGTTTTTAGAGTAGAATTTCTCCAGCTACGTCTGAGAAGCGACTTCTCTGCTTCCGTCCAGCCTGTTATAGTGTCCGCCCACCCCCAACTCTCCATACTAAAAGCTTCATTCCTTGTACCTGAGGAGGAGGCTGCCCCGTAGTCTGATCCATTATCACGCGATGTAGATTCCTCACTATCATTGGGCGGCCTTGGGCTCGTTGGCGAAGGTCGGGAAGCCAATAGGCTCTCTTCCAAAGTGGTGCTACCAATAGGAAAGTTCCTCGTGCCGTGTTCAGGTGATGTAGTACTCTGGGTATTAGAGAAGGGGGTGGGAACAGCCATACCAGTTTGAACGTCCATTCTCTGCTGAAGGCGTTGCAAAAAACCGCTGATGAGTCTCTCGAGTCTTTCGATACGTACGCTTTGACAACCTTGGTGTTCTTCGATGCGAAGAGATCTATGACTGGCGTCCCGTACTTCTGGAAAATTACCCTCGTTGCCTCTGGTAATAGGTGCCATTCTGCCGATCTCTTGCCCCTTGAAAGACTGTCTGCAATTTGATTGTAACGTCCTGGGAGATATTCCGCCGTCAGAGTTATTTTCCGCCGGTCCAATAGATGAAACAGTTGGTGTGTCAGTTCCAGGAGTGGTTCCGAGTGTGTCCCCCCCTCGTTTCGAACATAGGCAACAACTGTTCGATAGTCCGTTTGGATAATTGCGTGGCGACCTTTTAGGAGATCTGCGAAGTATTTTATCGCCGATATTATTGCAAACATTTCTTTTCGGTTGTAATGCCAACTCGACTGGTTCTGGCTCCACTTGCCTGCTACTGTATAATCGTCCAGTTGGGCTCCCGAGCCGTAGTCTGCAGCGTCCGTTGTCAGAAAGTGTTGAACTGGGCTCTCGTGCAAGGGGCTTTTGGTCAGAGCCTGATCTGCGATCGAGTACCACCAATTTAAGTCCGACCTTGCTTCCGAGGTTATTGTTGGTGTTTGTGCTGGGTTCTGACTCAGCTTCCGGCAGTGCCTCTGAAGGTGTCGACAATGAAGCCTTCCTCCTGGTGTTAGAAAACTGGCAAAGTTGAGGGTGCCCAACAATTGTTGGGATTCTTTCAGCGACACTGTGTCTGTTTTGTTCATGCTGTTCGTTAGGGCTAATATTGACTCTACCTTGTTCTGAGGAAGGGACTTAAGGTTCTTGTAGGTGTTCCATTTTATACCTAGATACTCCAGTTCCCGCGTAGGTTCCATTACTGACTTTTCGCGGTTGATGGTCCAACCCAGATCCTGTAGCAGCTGGTCTGCGACACTCACGTCCTTTTCCAACTGTGTTTTTGACTGATTGGCTAGCAGAAAATCGTCTAGGTAAATTAGAACTCGCATACCTTTCTTCCGGAGTAGATGTGCTACCCAGTTGGTTATGGTTGCGAAGTTATTCGGTGCGCACGACAGCCCGAACGGGAGGCTGGTCATTTCATAGACTTGAGGGGCCTGGTCCGACGAACTCTGGTAAATCAGGCGAAGGAACCGGCGATGACACTCTGCAATTGGCACATGAAAATAAGCTGATGAGAGGTCTATCTTTACTAGCCAGTCCTGGCTTTGAAGGAATTTCGGTATTTGAAAATGTGAGATCAATTGGAACTTCTTGGGAATTATGAATTCGTTGAGACTCTTGAGGTTCAAAATCGGCAGGTGTGAGCCGTCGCTTTTTCTGCGAAGAAACATTGTTGAAAAGAAGCTCATACCCAAATGATCCGGATGTGGCTTTTCGAGTACTTGTTGGTGTAGCAAGGTCTCGATTTGATCCGTCATCTTCGGCGACTCGCATGTGCTGAAGCGTTGAAGGTTGGTCTGTGTTGGTGGGACAAGCACAGGCCTGGAGGTAAATGGCAGACGCATCCCTGATATCATGTTCAGGATGGTCTTCGGAGCCTGATGCATCTGCCACTGCCTCCGATACGCTCGGAGGCAGCCCCCGTAAAAGTTGTGACTGGCTGGACAGTCATTTATATTTTTTCTTGTCTTCATGCGATTGGCCTTCTTTACGACTGAACTTCCGGAGCTTCGAAGCGTTGGCAGCTTTGACACCTGTGAATGACGGGCCCGGTTTGGCAACCATTTGCCTTTGATCTGAACGAAAGGGCTTCTTGTTATTGGGCACTTCACGTGAAGGTCCCGCTTTGGGAAATTGTTTTTGATTCCTACGTTTGTGCTCGCTGTCAACATTAAACCAGGGCCGGATCCACTTGTCAATACCCCCTGTGCTTTGCATGTAATTGTGTAATGCAGTTTTTTCAAATAAAAATTCCGAGCTAAGCGGGATTCGTCACAAGCCGTCACGTAAGTTTTTGTTAGGTATCTCCGTCAGGATACGCTCCCGACGTGATTCAATGCACTCGGCACGCTTACCACAAACAATTTGCATTATATCTTCACTAGTTTTATGGAACTTGGACTTTACGTTAAATAATTATGAAACTTTTTCATAAACACTAGCGGCAGTAAGTTCAGTGTTAGGCGTGGCCGCCCAGTTAACAAACTCTTGTAGTTGTTGTTTAAGATGCTCATGTTGCGAGAGCAATGCATTACATATAGCAGCTAGAGATCGTTCTGAGGAAGCCGTGTAATCTTTACTTTTTAGGAATTGACAAAGCTCGTCATTAACCCCAAGTTCAATAAAGCCAGGTTGTGCACAATGTGTTTTCAAAACTTCTGAATAACGGACCTCCTTCCAATTTAAATTATTAAAATTTTGTAATTCCTCTAGTCTTTTGACTCGTGAGGGGTCCGAGCTTGGTACTTTAGAGTCTTTAAGTAAGGTATTTACCGGGCCAATATTCAATGAGCGATTTTCTGAGAGGCCATTTAAAAAAAAAGCTTCCAATTGCTTCACTAGATGGCGTTGAATAAGTATGTACATGTCTATGGTATATTTTGGTATGAAACAAATTTAAATTAATTACTTTTTAAAAACCCAAAGGAAACTAATAATATATTAAATAAGTACGAATTAGGTAAATTTAAAGATTTAGGTAAATAAATAACATCTGTCTGACGTTCCGTTTTACGTAAAAAAGTCGCGTCAAGGTAAAATTTATAACGTTCCGTTCCTTCTAACTGCATAGGTGGGACAGCGCCATCTAGTGACTGAGCTTTCAGAAAATCGCCCATTGGAGGGAGGGTATTTTCAACAATTGCCGCTGGGCGTTGTAAAAAAGATTCTTGTAAATCAGGTTTAGATTGCTCCAGGCGTTGGAATCACCCATAGAATAGGTCAAAACTTAGTGGCCGGTAGCCCCGATACCCATTCATTGGCTATAATTAAGACCGCCATTTTGTTGGGGTGCCCCCATTGGCTAAAATTAAGGTTGTCACTTTTTTCAAGAATTTCAAGATGACGTTTATTTAGTTTGTGTTTTTTTACTCATTTCGGTTTTCTAGTATTCTTTAGATGTTTTTCCACTTTTTCTTAGATATTTCTTTACAGAAATATGGATACATTATTCGAAGATGCCTTCGGTACACGTAAGTAAATCTATTTACGTAGTTTTATGTATCAATTATTTATTACATTAACCTAAATTTGAGTTTTGTTGTTTTAGGTAATTCCAAGAGGCAACTTTGTATTTCTTAAAACTAACCAAAACAAAAGAAAATACAGTTGACAACTTAACCGGAGTAAAGAAGATTCGGTTTCTCAGAAAGTTATGAAATTTATCAAAGGCTAAAGAGTCGCAACTCGCAATAGTTTTTACAAGTGCGTCATGCCTGGCACCACGGAGGCCTCTTTAACTAAAGTTAAACTGTGGGAAAACTCTGCTACCCTTCCACACCCATATGTGCTCATCCAGGAAAAGCTCCCTCCTGGCCTTGAACTTCCCAGATCATTATAGAGATCTTTAAATAGACTCCGTACCCAAGTTGGTCGAAGTAAAGACAACCTGTCCAGGTGGGGCTTTACCAGTAACACGGATCTCGCGTGCAGGTGTGGTTACACTCCACAGACCATGGCCCACCTCATTGATTGCTCTGCATGCATGCCCGGACACCTGCACGCGTGAGGACCTCATGTTGGCTGCAGATAATGCGGTGAGAGTGGCACAGTTTTGGGCCAACAACATATGATTTTGTACTTGTCATTGACATGTTGAAGAAGAAGCTATGAATGAAAGGTAGGTAATGTTTGTTTATTCTTTTTATATGAATGTAAGTAGGTATGTGTAATTAATTATTGATTAGTTTTGTAAAAAAATATACATTTTCAATATACATTTAGAAGTGATATCATATGGTGATAATGATAAAGCACAGTAGATTACTTGGGATTAAATTTAAATAATCAGTTGTCACATTTAACAAGTTTCAATTTAGTGAAGTTGTTAATAACAAGTCAAGAGAAAATAACAGTGTAAGTAATTCAACAACTTTGTCAAAACATTTAAAATGCCTTATCATCAAATTCATATTTCTGATTCTGACAAACAGAACAGAATTATAACAAATGTACCGGTGGGATAATATATGATTGTTGTCGGTACGAATGATGGTTTAATGTGATTGTCTTATGACTAGGTATGTTATAACTGTTACTGCTACCTACTATCTTAGATCTTACTTAATTATATATACTACCTCTCATCAGTCTATGTACAAAGCTTATCTACTTAATAACAGTTATTAACTATAAACATTGATTATCTATAACTTGTGCATAGCGGCACAACAAACAAAATGTGCTTTATATGAAATATACACACTACTCTTTCTTGATTTACAAACTTTTCAGTTCAACTATCACTTATTTGTTTATAAAATGTTATGGCAGATTATAGTAACAATATGTAGAATCTATACTAACCAAATCTAATCTTTTCAGATAACTTGAGTCTCAACGAGGTTCGTGGAGTGCTGCGAAGATGCCCGTGTCTGCCTATTCTTGCGGTTATAAGTTATCAAATCAGAATTATGGTGCAAATGACTGCTGTTAGTTGCTTTATTGATTACTTACTGCATTAAATGTTTAACTATTAGAATTAGGTTATTGCGTCTTGCATTGAAACTAAAGTGATATTAACAGTGAATAATGAAATGGCAGATACTAAATAAAACTACTAGGAAAAATAGCATTAGCATTTGTGCATAATAAATATTTGCAAGCAGTTTAATTTTTCTTGTAGCTGATAAAGTATTTATATTTCTTAGTTTATCTATAAAGTCAATTTAGTAAGTAATTTCATTACTCTCATTCTTTGTCTTGTATAAATCTCAACTTATACTTATGTAGGTACTTTGTATTTGATAAAATTATAATGTCAAGTAATAAATGCCTTCTTTCATCAAATGTGTTTTTTATTTGAGAAGAATTTAAAATAGTATATTACTAGGGTTGTACCAAACGTCGATGATTTGCACAACTATCGATAACGAATCAAGGGTCGATAGTTCTGGCAGCACTATGTTGTCAAAATCTAATCGGGTCCGTCATTCACTAACAAACGGCCGCTATAAGGCTTGATTCCTATCTGTACTAGTCTATATAATTTGTGGATTGCTCACTTTGATTGGCTGGAGGTACGCTGTTTGCATTATTCATCAAGAGATTTGTTAACACATTCATTTGATTTAAAAGGCAGTTAAATTTTTCAATGTTTAACGTACCTTGGTTTTGGCGTTTTACCTCCGGTTCAGATAAAGTATCCGAGCTGGCCCTGCGTTTTCTCCCTGCCTGCTTGTCAGTATTCTGCTCCTCGTTCACTTGCGAGTAGTGATCACCGCATTCATTATCAACCACCATCATGTAGGTTTCGTTTTCACTTGAATCGTGCTCACTCATTTTAAAAAGGAGAAAATGTATACCGTTATACTAAACTATAATAACTTTCGGATTACAATTGAGCAGTATTTCTGCTTAAGATGTTGCTAGTACGAAAGTTGACGACGCTATGAAGGCACCGTGTGCAAGGAACTCCAAAGGTGACAAAACATTTGGCGCCAAACGGAAGTAAGTCTTACGTACTTCAATTTATTTGACAGAAACTGCTTGAAAGGTAAGTCAATTGACCGTAAATCGCTAGACCGGAAGTCGACGCACTCTCACAGATGCTGTGCATCGTCACATGCCGATAATGAGAGATTTTCCACCAGCAAATAAAAAAAAAAAAAATATTTATTAGCTCGATAGATGGCGCTGACCTGACATGAATCCACTCACCTCTATTGTTTATTACCACACAGAGATGGGCCTATTTCTCGAAAGATACAAGTTTACAAATTCACAAGCTTCGAAATGTAACATGGACTTGTAAATTCTGTTTCACGAAGTAAATAACAAGTGTTTTTTACGGTAACAAAAAAGAGTGTCATTGGAATACCTAATGACATATAAATGCATTGGCTGATAAATATTTTTCATCTCTCATATTCGAAAAGTGATGTATATTTAAGGCCTAATCAGACGAAGTCCCCGTGGGACAAAAAGTCCCTGTACGTCCAAAATATTTCCTCCGGGTACTTGTCGCGGACTCAACGCATATAGTGTGCGGTCATTTGTTGCCCGAAGACGTACTTCACTATCGGGCGCTCAATGCAGACTAAAGTTCGTTGTGTGCGTTGTTACGCCTATTTATGTTTGTTCTATTTTTTTCGGGGACTACCGCGAACTTTTGTCCAGTCCAGTCTCTCGGTGTCCGCCGTACTTTCGGGGACTTTTTGTCCGCGGTACTTTTAGTTCCTTGTGTGCGTTATTCGATACAATTTATAAGAGATCTATATGGACAAAAAAGTACTCGGCGGACAGTCCCTCGTCTGATCAGGGGGGCTACCGGCTAAGAAATCTGGATATGGGTATAGGCTTCAACTGTCATTTGAATTCCTTATTCTGATAAATTTTTGCTGCTTTGTTCTGTTGAACGTTGCTAGCTAGTTATCTTTATACCCGTCGTCACAAAACAAGGAACTGATAGCGGCTATTTTCTTTATAAAATTGACTTAAAGTTCCCAAAAACGTATGAAGTTCATATCCATAAAGTTACGCGGTAGCCCCCCAGGCCTTTAAACTGAGCAGCGGGTTCAAAACTCTGCGTTGCACCCTAGGGTGTAAAAGTATTTTTAAAAATAGAACTGAATTTGGTTACAGTCAACCAAAGAGTTATCTCTTCGGCAATGAAAAAGTTTTCTACTGATGTTGTATGGGGTGGGGGGCCGGAAATGTTTCAAAAATGAATTTTATAAAAATGAGAATATCTCAAAAACGGTGCGTCGAAGCTAAAATCTAACAAACCCTATGGTATCCCGGAGATACATAGGAGGCATCCGATGGACATATATTTTTTTTATTTTTTGTGTAATTGAACTTCAATATAATAGAAAAAATAGAGAAGGCGATGCCCCCCGCCACCATTCTTTTTTTTTCTAGGTACTTTTAGTTGTTGTTTTTGTTGCTTTTCTTATATAGGGGGATGAAAAGCAAAGTGTATTTACTTTCCATAAATTCGAAATGAAAGTAGAGTGTATTACTCGGCCGCAAAATTATTTTCACCTCGGGTGACGTATATTGAATCCCTCGCTGCGTTCAGGATTCCACTTTAGAACACTGCGCTCTGGATTAAAAATAGCACCCTCGCCGTAAATATGCTATTTTGCTCCCTTGTAATACAATCTACTATTATCTTAATGTCAATGTCACTGACATTACACTCGTAATTATAGTGAATGATTTCTTCTAAAATGGCCGCCAACTTGTGATTCTGATGTTCTACTAGAGTAAAAATACAAGTACTTCACTAGCTTTCTTACATAATTTTAGACTTGTAAAAATGGTGAAACAGGGCCCTTGCCAGCAAATTTAAAAAAAGCAAACCCATGTCTGATGAACGCCATCTGTTGAGTTTTTTGGAACTAACTTTTTTCTTTTTTAATCATCTGTCAGAAAATCCCTCATTAGGGGCACACTTATTTATTCTAAAAACGTAAATGGATTTTCAGCCGTATAAAACCTCTTTGTTGTTACAAAAAAAGAACTGTGCCCGTACCTAGTGTAAGTTTTTATGTCAAAAACGCAAACTATTTCGATTCCGTATTTATGTCAATTTGTATGAAAACTGTATTAGCGCCTCTAGCGGCGAGTAGCGCGCTTATATAGTTTTCATACAAATTGACATAAATACGGAATCGAAATAGTTTGCGTTTGCTTGACATAAAAACTTACACTAGGGGTACTGTACCCCTCCAAAATAAATCCCCCCTAAATATCCTTTAAAAAAAGAATTTCCTTCATTTCTTCATTCCGGATCGGCCTAATGGGGCCGGATGGAGATTTATATATTAAATGCTGCCTTATGTCTTATAGAAATAAAGCAGCATTTACTTTGTAGTTGGCCGTTGCAGTTATTACTTTTGCTTTAAAGCTGACAATTTTACCAGGGAAACTTTTTTTAATTTCATCTGACAAATTAATGAGAAATAAAATAAAGGTAAAGATCATAACAGGCGCGCACCCAAAGCTGAGCGGGGTAGCCCGAGACGCCCAGGTAAACTTTTTGAATTTTATCAGACAAATGAGAAATAAAATAAGGGTAAAGAAAGATCATAACAGGCGGGAACCCAAAGCTGAGCGGGGCGGCCTGCAGTGCGATTCTCTAAGCGCAAACATCGTACAGCCTTGGTGGCAGCGGCTGCAACAGCGGTGAACGTGTACATTGGTACTCTTTAAAATAATTTTCAACGCTGTTCGACACTAGCGCCTCACGGCTGTAAGCGGCGTGATAAGTAATCAATTATTTTCAATTTTTTGTATGAAATTGGTATTCTCTAATTGAAACAGACTCAGCTTCGACCGCAGCACAGCATCGACAATCGACATGGCCCGCTATTATTTCTCGGCTGCTTGCGCTCCCGTGAAACGAGCGAGATAGAAGATGGCTTTGCCATCGACGTACAGCCACGATTTCTAATGTCAAACCATTGTCAAACGTTAAAGCTTATATTTTGTGGATGTTGTCAAGGATTTCTAATAGTAAAAAGATTAAGATAGAAAGATTTACTAGGAAATCCAGTATCCAAATTAGAAACGTCCCTAAGCAAAAAGGTGAAACCAAGGATAAACTGTTCAACACAATATCACAACTGGCATCTTCTCTCTCCCTTAATCTTCAATCTGCTGATCTGCGAGACGTTTACCGTATGCCATCCAAACCGGACCTGCCAACTTCCACTATTATCGCCGAATTTTCTTCCACCATTATGAAAAACAAAATTTTAGCTGCTATAAAGAACCATAACGCTTCAGCCAGAAAATTCAAGACGGAACAGCTAAACTCGACTCATCTAGGATTCACAAGTCCAAAAAGCGAAATTTATGCCTCAGAACACTTAACCGCACAGTCGTCGCGTCTATATTACCTCGCTCGTGATTTTCGCCAAACTATGGGCTATGATTTTTGCTGGACTGCAAATGGACTTGTTTATCTCAGGAAGAAGCAGGGTGATCCACATATACTCGTCAAGAGTGAAGCCCTACTCCATGCACTAAAAAAGGATTGACTATTTACGTGGATGATCCTCAGGGTGGCCATATGTTTTGTTTTTTGCCTACACTTATGTTTTAAACGAAAGCTTACCAGAGTTACTTATAATTTTTACTCTAATTTACCTTTTTTATACTTTTTTGATTATTTCACACACGCTCATTTACACTCTGTATTTACTCATCTTATATTTTATGTAACCTCATTTTATACAGATAATAACCACATAAACACTAAACATCAACTTATTTTTACTTTTGCATTTAAACACTTTTGCATAACTAGATTACCTGTACAAATAAAATTAATTGACGTACTATGCTTCAATCCTATAAATAAGTTGCACATCTTTGCACTTAAATTAATGTGCCTTTTGAAGTCTCATCTAACTTTAACTTTTGGCAATAATGGGTAACGTGGCTGAAGATATCTCATTAGAATTAGATAAATTTAATATTGCGTCATCGTTCAATTGCGATACTGACACTTGTAATAAAATAATACGGAATTCTTCAGCATCCCTAAAGATTGTAACACAAAATATCCGAAGTATAAATAAAAACTTGGATAGTTTCATTGCGCAACTTACTAGGTTTGAATTTGATATGGACGTGTTGATTTTGACTGAGTGTTGGCTCAGTGATGATAAACCTGTCCCTATTCTTGACCATTACACTCTCTACTACACACGAAGCTGTAATAATCAAAATGGTGGTATAGTTATATACGTGAAAAAACATATTAGGTGCTCTGTTTCCGAACCAAATATGCCAGGGGCTAAGCGAAGCGAAGAGTTATTAATCTATGCCAGGGGCAAATTTTCTATTATTAAATATTTATCCTGATATCCTCGTTATAGCCACATACAGGTCCCCTTCAATCACATGCACTGATTCATTTCTACACTCCATTGAGAGTATAACTTGTGTAACGCGCTCTTTATTACTTTATTCTGTGAATGCACAGCGTAATAATATCACCGTACGTCGTCTACGCTCCTCAAGGCTGATTGGCCCACCACGGTCAATCGGTAAAATAGTGGCTGAAGTGTGTAGCAGGAAAAAGAAGACGATCGAGAGACAATGTCGGATTTTGAGTGATGATTTGTACCGCATCGAAAATTACATTAAAAGATTTTGTAACATGCTCTACCGTTTATTAAACGTATGTAAAACATTAAACAGTGTGTTTTACAATTGGCGCCCAACTCGTGGCGCGAAGTTCCGACTGGAAATAGTGTCTGTTCGACGAGTGAGTTTTTTTATCCTGTTTGTTTTCCGTCGCCGGCTTGTGGAATGCCGCGAACGACGCGCAGAAACCAACAAGGAGACTCCGATACCGAAGAAAACGAAGTAGTTATGGAGCAGAACATCCCGAATACTACTTCGAGCAACATCGTATCGATGACCGACGCGCAGCTGACGGCGATCGTCGCTGCCGTTGCGAGGAGCCAGGCTGAAGCAAACCGGCAAATATTTGAAACCATTTTATCAAGTTCAACATTCGGCGCCGCCGCAACGAGTTCGTCACCGGCGCCGTCACATGATGACGCAATCCGAGTGCCACCCGGAAACTTTGCAAAGTGTACGGCTCGTTTCGACGGAAGTGCAATCAACGACGAGGTACTCGAGGCATTTATCGACTCTGTCGAAATATACAAAGAATGTTCCAACGTGAGTGACGAACACGCACTCCGAGGCCTCCCAATGCTGTTGACCGGCGACGCCGCCATATGGTGGATGGGTGTAAAGCCGTCCGTGGCTACTTGGCATGAAGCGTTACGAAGACTACGCGGCCGTTTTGGTACGCCGCGTCCAGCTTACAGGATCCTGCGCGACGTTTTCGCTGGTGGGCAAGGGAATGAGCGCGCTGACGCCTTCGTGAGCCGCCTGCGCGCCATGTTGTGCAAGCTACCTTACGACGTTCCGGAAGAAATGAAAGTGGACATTGTATACGGCTTATTAGATCGCAAAATACGTAAATATATGCCCCGTGATTCCGTTCATAATCTAGATGCCCTAACCGAAGCGGCGAGGAGCGTAGAGGAGTCACGTGCGGAGTTAGTGGTAAGTCAGAACAAACCATTTCCATTTAATTCGAACGATGTGAAACGCGAGAGACCGCGATGTTCTTATTGCAAAATATTTGGTCATTCCATTGACAATTGTCGTAACTACGAAAATAAAAAATCGAGCTCCGCAAAGGAGAGTAACTTTAAAAGTTTTAAAAATCGAGTGTCCGATTTTAGTAATCGCGAACGCCGTTCTAATGATATTAACCCGTCAGAGGCAAACTGTTGTAAGTCCGAAAACAAAGATTTTGTACCTGACCCCAGTGTTTCTAGCATTAGGTGTTATGGATGTGGCCAATTAGGTGTGGTGCGTTCGAAATGTGAAACATGTCGCCCCAAGCATAATGCAGTGATTGCAGAGGAAAATATTAACTTTAATACTATGGCAGTTACCAGTTCCGGGTTGCCTATGGTTAGAATCTCTATTCTAAGTAAAGAAGGAGTTGCGATTCTGGATACCGGCGCGACGCACTGCATAGCGAGCCCCGCACTGTACAAGATTCTTGTCCGTCATAATTTAGGATTTACGGAGTTAGAACGTAACTTTACGCTCGGAGACGGTTCTCAGCAAGCTCGCAAAGTTCTTTCCGCACACGTCGATGTCGTGCTTCAAGGACGAGTAGTACCAGTCCAGTTTCTCGTGCTGCCCGGCGCCGACACGAAAACGCTGTTAGGCCGTGATTTTATTAACAGCGCAAGAGTGACCTTGGATATTCCACAAGGCACATGGTACTTCGCCGACACCCCTCACGAACAATTTGATTTTGTGAGCGAGTATAACCTTCTTTCAGATGAAACCGAATTGATGAAAGTAGACACTGCGAACGTGAACTTGAGAGGTGACGAAGGCTCCAAACTTGTGTTAGAGCAAAAAGACGCTCTCAACACCTTCATTCAGAACAGGAGTGAGTAATTTTCGCCAGATGGTCCCGCGACTGAATTCGCTACCCACCGCATTAAGGTGAGTGATAACCAAGAACCAATTGCATCCCCGCTTTATAGAATGTCACCAGCTAAAAAAGAGACCCTCAAGAAGGAACTTTTAAAATTGCTCGACGCCGATGTCATCGAAGAGTGTGAATCACCCTGGGCGGCAAACGTCGTACTCGTGACGAAGAAAGATGGAGGTACACGACTGTGCGTGGACTACCGCAAGCTCAACGCCGTCACTGAGGCCGATCGCTACCCACTCCCACGCATCGAGGACGTTCTGCACGCTGCAAAAACCAGTAATTACATGACGACGCTAGACCTTCGCGCAGGTTATTTTCAGGTTTGTCTTCACCCTGACGACCGCGACAAGACTGCCTTTGTCACACCCCTCGGCACCTTCCGTTTCAAACGCATGCCTATGGGTTTAAAAAACTCTGGAGCTACCTTTCAACGTCTTATGGACCGTTTTAGGTCTAATCTACCTGAAACGTTAATTTTTACGTATCTCGACGATTTGATCATTTTAAGCGATACCTACGTAAAACACCTGGAAGATCTAAAAGCAGTCTTCGACAGATTAAAGTTATTTGACCTCCGTGTGAACCGTGAGAAAAGTCACTTCGCACGCGATTCTGTAAAATTCCTAGGACACGTGATAGTACCTGGAGGTATCCACATGGATCCGGGGAAGGTATCCGCCATCAAGGACATGGCGCCACCGCAAAACGTCAAGCAGCTAAAGAGTTTTTTGCAGACCTCCAGCTGGTTCCGGCGTTTCATACCAGCATACGCTGACGTCGCTAGGCCTCTGACAGACCTGTTAAAGAAGGATAGCATTTGGCGGTGGGAAACTCATCAACGAGAAGCATTCGAAACCATTAAAGAACTTCTCACTTCGGCTCCGATCTTAAAACAAGCAGATGAGACGAAGCCTTTTATTCTACGGACCGACAGTAGCGGCTTCGCCATCGGTGCAGTTTTGATGCAGGGGGAGGGGACCGACGAGCGACCGATAGAATACGCCAGTCGCTTATTAAGTAACACTGAGAGAAACTACAATACAACCGAGCGCGAAGCTCTAGCAGTAGTATGGGCCGTGACCAAGTTTAGAGGCTACATTGATAGAGGTGAAGTCATCGTCAGGTCCGACCACCAGCCACTCAGATGGTTGATGAACTTGAAGTCACCCAGCGGCCGTCTTGCAAGGTGGGCCCTGACACTACAAGAGTATAACTTGCAAATAGAGTACACACCAGGAAAAGCAAACGTTATCGCCGATACGTTGTCTCGTCCTAACTGCAGCGATGAAACAGAGCTAAACCTGACTACCGTCGACATACCGACGAGGACCCCTGGTGATATAAGGGAAAATCAACTAAAGGACCCCGAAATATCGAAGATAATCCAAGATATGGAATCCGACGAACCCTTTAGGGGGAGACCGTGGGCTGACCGCGGTTATGTTTTATCAGACGGAATCCTTTATAGATATGGGCCCGAAGGAGTAGATGACGAAGAAAACGCCTGCCTCGTGGTACCCGAACATGAGCGTTCAAAGGTTTTGTCAAACTTCCACGACGATCCGACCGCCGGACACTTTGGCGTAGATCGCACACTTGCACGCATCTGCTCGCGTTTTTATTGGCCCGGCATGCGTTCTTACATAACCAAATATATTAAAGAATGTTCATCGTGTCAACGATACAAAGTAGATAACAGGAAACCACCGGGATTACTACAGACACCGGCATCAGCCAGGAGATTTGAGGTAGTATCGGTCGATTTGTTCGGCCCGCTTCCCGAGACTGCCAACAAGAACAAGTGGATACTGATCATTGAAGACGTCAGTACGCGTTGGGTAGAACTGTTCGCTCTCAATAACGCGACCAGCCCTGAATGCGCGAAGACCATAATAGACGAAGTGTTTATGAGATTTGGTGTTCCACGTCGCCTGCTGAGTGACAACGGCGTGCAGTTTATCAGCGCTGTTATGCAACAAGCCTGTCACGCTATGGGCATCGACCAATCACTCACTCCGTTATATCATCCGGAAGCCAACCCTAAAGAAAGGAAGAACCGTGATCTCAAGCCTCAACTAGCCATTTTGGTCGGCCGTGATCACGACACTTGGGATCAACACTTACCAGCGATAAGGTTCGCGATGAATTCTGCTGTGACTGCGAGCACCGGTTTCTCACCAGCTTATCTTACCTTCGGCAGAGAGTTACGCGCACCCGCTGACGCCGCCACAGACATGCGTGCCATCCTCGAGAACGATAGCTTCATACCGGCTATTACACCTTACCTGAAGAAGCTTTCCTCCGCTCTCATAGAAGCTAGAGACGTGCACGAAAAGGCTCAAGCTGTCCAGAAAAAATATGCTGATGAAGGTCGTCGACCAGCACCCATTTATGAGAAAGATGATCTAGTTCTTTTGAAAACGCAAAGGGCAAATGACACCAGCCAAGGTCAGACTCCTAAATTCATACCTAGACGCGATGGACCATACCGCATTAAGGAAGCTGTTAGCCCCACCACTTATCTATTAGAAAGGACGACCGACGGGGAAACGTTAGGCAAATACCACGTCTCCCAACTCACACCCTTCGTTGGCCAGGTCCAAGCACCTATACATGAGAAACGCAAGCGTGGTAGGCCGCGTAAATTTCGTGATTAGTATAGTAGCTAACCCGAACGCGAGGTCGCATCGTTCGGATTAGAGGGGGAGTTTGTAACGCGCTCTTTATTACTTTATTCTGTGAATGCACAGCGTAATAATATCACCGTACGTCGTCTACGCTCCTCAAGGCTGATTGGCCCACCACGGTCAATCGGTAAAATAGTGGCTGAAGTGTGTAGCAGGAAAAAGAAGACGATCGAGAGACAATGTCGGATTTTGAGTGATGATTTGTACCGCATCGAAAATTACATTAAAAGATTTTGTAACATGCTCTACCGTTTATTAAACGTATGTAAAACATTAAACAGTGTGTTTTACACTTGTCTTTATCATTCCACACCCAATATCATATTGACTGGTGATATCAATATTGATATAAAAAATGGCAATAGAGACAGGCATAGTGAAGCATATCTGAACTTAACCGCTGAGCTTGGGATGCTACCAGGTCACCTCTTTCCCACAAGGCTTGAAAATTGTCTGGATCACGTGATGCTAAAATCTGCCCTTTCCGCTTCGGTGTTCGTGATTGATGCTACAGTTACAGATCACAGCTTAGTTTTATTAATTCTATCTATGAAGAAAAAACTATCAGCTGTAAACAACTTTAAGTTTACTGTTACTGATTTTAACTCTTGTGTTGATCACATTAAAAACTTAGATTTTGCTTATCTTAACTCTAACGCTGATGCTAATGAAGCGGCTAGTAAACTTGTTAAGGATCTGTCTTCTGCAATTGAGCTTCATTCCAACATTAAAATTATCCCGTGTAGGAAAAAAACTATCAAACCTTGGTTAACACCGGGATTACTTCGTTGCATTCGACATAGAGACAAACTTAGTAATAAGTTTAAAAAGAATCCTGACAACAACATTCTAGAGGTCTCATATAAACGCTACCGTAATTATTGTAACTCTCTTCTCAGGAAGCTTAAACATAATTATGAGAAATCCTTGCTAACTTCTGCAAAAAATAATAAAGAAAAATGGAATGCAATCAAATCCATCACAAACTTTAGTTCACAGAAAACATCAGCGGCATCTCTTCTTAGCCCCAATACCGCCGTCAACGACATAAAGGAAATTAATAATTATTTTGCTACCATTGGCGAAAATCTTGCAAACAATATTATAAAATCAAATGGTGACCTACCAATACAAACTAAAAACATTAGATCTAATAATTGTAACACCTTTGTTCTATTACCCCCAGACGAGGCCGAGGTTGAGTCTCTCATAAATGGCCTTAAGACTAGCAGTGCTACTGGATGGGACTCCATTCCTGTCAAATTACTAAAGTCAGCTAAACATTTTCTAGTGCCACACCTGACTAAGCTTATTGCACTTTGCTTTGACCAGGGAACTTTCCCAAAAGTATTTAAACAGTCCATCATTACTCCCGTTTACAAGGGTGGGGATCGACAAAGTGTAACCAACTATCGGCCAATCTCAGTTCTTAGCGCACTGTCCAAACTCTTAGAAAAAGCTCTTAACAATCGTCTTATGAACTATTTAGAACATTTCAACATACTTTCCGATAATCAGTTTGGGTTCAGGTCGGGGAAGAGCACTGAGGATGCTGTAAGTCATCTTGTCGATTACGTTACATCTCACATAGACGCCAATAAAAAGTGCCTTGGTGTTTTCCTTGACTTGGCCAAGGCATTTGACACGGTTTCGATCCCCACACTTGTGACCAAGCTAGAGAAAGTTGGTATTAGAGATAATGCCCTTAAACTCTTTTCGGACTTTCTTACGGACCGCATACAACAAGTCAGAATTGGGGATCATCTCAGTCCTGGTGTATCGGTTGCCTTTGGTGTACCCCAGGGTAGCATTCTTGGTCCGAGTCTCTTCCTGATATATATTGATGATTTATGTCAACAACTTTTAGCAAACTGTAAGATTTTCACTTATGCTGATGACACGGCTCTTATATTTCATGGAGAGACTTGGGACGAAGTTAGGCAAGTAGCTGAAGATGGACTTCATAATGTTGGTTCCTGGCTTAGAGAAAATCTTTTGACCTTAAACAGCTCTAAAACTAAATATGTACAATTTCATTTGACTAAAATTAACCTAGCTAATTTAACTTTAAAATTTCATTCTTGTTACTTCTCAGATACTGCTAAATGTTCATGTCCCATAATAGAAAAAAGTAATCAAATCAAATACCTCGGAGTGATTTTGGACGAAAACATAAATTGGAAGAGTCATATTAACCTCACAGCGTCTCGTCAGCGAAAACTTATATGGGCATTTAAGAGATTACGGCATGTAGCAGATCTTAACCTCTTACGAAACATCTATTTTTCACTTTCTCGATCAATTCTTGGATATTGTATTTGTATATGGGGTGGCGCTTGCAAAACTTTTATGATTAATCTGGAAAGAGCTCAAAGGTCACTTTTAAAAGTCATGACCTTCAGCCCATACAGATTCCCTACTAAACTGCTATATGAAAAATGTGAAGTCCTTACTGTAAGACAAATATACATTCTCCAAATACTTTTAAAACAACACAAAGTTACCCCATACGACAAAAAATACCGAAACAAACGAACTATTGTAGGTGTTTGTAACCTTCCTAAATTCCGTACTGCGTTTGCTAAACGGCAGCATGCATTCTTCTCTAAGTATCTATACAACAAAGTTAATAAAAAAGTAGATTTCTACCCATTAACACTTAGGGAAGCCAAAGTTAAAATAAGAAATTGGTTGCTGACCCTTACCTATGAGCAAACTGAGTCTTTATTATAAATTAATTACACACACATACACACACACACACACACACACACACGCGCGCGCGCACACACACTCACACATACACACACACATTTCTTTCTGGTAATTGGTTATTTGTTACTATAAGTTCCAAAGTAGAATTTTGTATGCTTTTATTGTTGATTTAATTTATTATTTGAAGTACCTTTGTAACGAAGAGGGCACTGGCCTCTGTCACTCAGGTGATAAACCTAATATAGGGGTCAGGGACTTCATCACTAACATGTAAAAAATTGTGACAATAAATATTTCTTATTTCAATAGTAATAGTGAAAATTCAAGTAGTAATATAGGATTATTTCCTTCAACGCGCCAGAAATGAGACACAATAGATTTCCCATTGTTCTCCGGCCCTATTCGTCTGGTCAGGCGTCAATGGGTTAAAATCTGTAAGTATCCGCCGCATACTGTTGACTTGTGATAAAATCTATTTTTTTACAAATTTTTCATAGGTCTGTACCTTAGCCCACTGCTTTCCCACTGCTAATAGCTATGACACACCCGATGCCTTCCTGTTCAGACCCTAGCAATTTCTGTCCATCCATTACGCATTCGGGTCCTGGCATTGGCTGTGTGAGCATGTCCAGGTGGCAAGATGCGAGTTTGTTCTTTCTCCCAGCAGCCCAGCCAACTTCTCTGCTTGAGCTAAGATGGTCTGTGTTACGAGCTAATAAAATTTAAGTGCGTAGTTTGGGTTATAAAACTTTTAGTAAGTACAATTATGGGCCACTCGGAGGGAGAAGGGGAGGGGAGTGGTAAGAGCGAGGGGGAGGAGGCTACCCCCCTGTCTAAACCCCAACTCTAGGAAATGTATAGTTTTCGAGTTACAGGCTGAGAGGCTTCGTGCGGTAAGATACTCTCTGGCGCTTCGCTCGCGCGGCTCGCGCTATTCCAATTTTGTTTAAATATGAAATATCTTGAAACATTTGTTTATGAAAGCGGTTAGAATATTGCTTAATTTTTCAGAAATGGTGACTTAAATCAATTTTGTGAGTTCCCCCATGGATGAGTAACGGCCCACAACAGGTGGGTAGAACTCAAAAGTTTCCTTAATTTAGACACAACCGGCAGTTCCAAGCTAGTTGAAAAGTGGAAAAAGGTATATCTATGTATGGTTTTTATGTCAAAAACAAACATCATTGCATCTTAACAAGTTTGTTTAATTATTTATTAGTTTTTCTGTTTGCATGTAAAGGTGTGGAAATACAAAATGGAAGGCAGCCAAAATCCACCGCTCTATCAGTGGAACAGGTGTTGGCATGGCAGGCATCTACAGAACCTACGAAGCAAGGAATACCATATGAATTAAGAAATCTGAAATAAAGAAGATTAGGAACTAAGTTTGTTGTCTATAAAAATAAAAACATAAATTAAACAAAGTATAAAAGTTTTTAAATTTACTTTTGTGTATTGGGAAATTTTATGTTAATGACTTGAGGGTGGGTAAGGGCTGTAGTTACCTCGCTGATACATAAATCGACTTGTAGCATAGCTTCTAGCGTAAAGCGGTTGGCTACCTGAAACAGCCGTTGGTAGTCTCCGTTTGCATAAAACAATAACGCACACAGCACCTAAAAAGCAAAATTCTAAATAATGTAATACCTAGGTAAGACCTATTTTGCCTATAGTAGTCAAAAAGAAAGTCAATCAACAAAGATGTGAAATAAACATACCCTAGTCTCAAATGGGACTCTTTGTGGGCTCCGAAGGTCGCTGTAACTCCTTAATGTGCTACGCTACATAGAAATGTAAAGGCCGCCTTGAGAGTCGATAACGTTGCACAAAGTGTGTATCCGAGATATCAGCTGGGACAGAATGACTCTCGCTGCTCAATATTGCTAATCTATTAGTTAGGTAGGTACCATATGTGTTATTGTTGATCGAAGCTTTAAACCTTAGAAAAAAATTTACTGTAACTAGCGCCAAAAACGCCCCAGTCGTGCGCAGTTACAGCGGCACAAACTTTTCTGTATTGTAAAAAAGTTCGTCCTTTTTGGACAGGCGAAGACATCAAGCCATACTGCCAATTCTTGAGTATTATGTATGTTATTATAGTTTCTTATGTTTTCATTAGAATGTAGGTGTGTTACATTCTAATGCTTCTTGGAGTATTTGGCGTCAAGTATGTCGAGTCGGTCTTCTCGGTAATTCTTGCTGAGGTAGTCACCACTACAATAAAACACTCGGCATCACGTTACCGAGATAGCGCATATTTTAATCATTCCACACATCGTCCAGTTGCGTAAACACTTGGGGCACAAAACCACACCTATCTTGAGTCACAAAGTCCACTATGAAACAAATTGCGATTAATTAAAATATCCACTTAACCTAACCCGCCAAGATGGCGCCAAAAACTCACACAAACTTTTCTGTTCCGATGACAGCGGCGCTATGTACGTTTTTCTTTTTTTTGTAGCAATTTACCCTGCCCTGACTTCCAAGACCTTCAGCCTCCAGCAGCGCTATGGTTTGACACATGAAGCTCGACTTAATACTGAGGTAACTGGAGAGTGCAGTACTAACACTTTTTTGTCCCCAAAAATTACACAGTGGCTGTCTTCCATCTCACCTACACTTTAAAAAAAATACGTATGGTCATATGAGACAACTGACAGCCACTACATACATAAACGTCAAATTTGCTGGGTACACTTTTTTATTCAGGGTGAGAACTCCAGTTACCTCAGAGTATTAAGTCGAGCTTCATGGTTTGACATCAACTTGACAGCAGAATGACATTTAATAAAACATGAAATAGTTTCTCATTTTGGCCACCGGAACAGAAAATTTTGTGGCACTGTATCTGACACTAACTCGAGGATAAAATTTTGCCGAATAAGTGACAGACAGTGAAGGTATAATTTTCCAAGTCGTCGCAAAGGCAATGAACGCAAAGGCATAAAATTAAATAATATATACATACACTTCGATGAAATAATTATTTTTTATTACAAAGAAACATCTAAAATGTACTAGTGGCACTGACCTCTATTATTACACACTGGACAGGCTGTCTCCATACAAATGACAGCTAATTTTGTGTGGCAATTTGAAGCGCCACTACGAGTGTCCCGAGAACTAATTTTGACATAATCATTACTACAGTCACAGAGTTGACATAGCAACATCACTATTTTTAGTTACATGGACACTCGTATCTGCCCACAGCTTAGTTCATGAAGCTCGACTTAATACTGAGGTAACTGGAGAGTGCAGTACGAACAATTTTTTGAATACCACAAATAACACAGTGGCTGTCTTCCGTCTCACCTACACTTTAAAAAAATACGTATGGTCATATGAGACAACTGACAGCCACTACCTGCCACTACATACATAAATGTCAAATTTGCTGGCGACACTTTTTTATTCAGGGTGAGAGCTCCAGTTACCTCAGAGTATTAAGTCAAACTTCATGGCTTAGTTAGTCTACAGCGCCAAAATGGCGATACTCAAATAACCACAAAAATAATATGACAGCAGCCAGTCCAGTGTGTAATAATAGAGGTCAGTGACATGAGGCCAGAGAGTAGACTTAAAGTATACCCTCTAGCCACATCCACATCCCATTTAGAAGTTATTGCATTGCTTACTTACTCTATGGTACATCCTTGCGATCAGCCTTGCGTTCATGCAGCCGAGAGATCGTCGGCGAGCTAGTAGAGCTTATAGAATACCAAAATGAAACGTCATGATTGCAGCGAACGATGTGACCGATGTAACATCCATGATCTCAGCGCTGCGTGCAGCGTCGATGTGTTGCTTAGAGAATTGCATAGCTGAGCCGCCCTGATTAACTTTTTGAATTACATCAGAAAAATTAGAAATAAAATTTAAGTAAAGATCATAACAGGTAGCCGTGCGGAGCTGAGCGGGGTGGCTCAAAATGCCCTGCCCGACAGCCAGACTATGATTATGTATTAATAGATTTATGAGTTTTAGATGTTGTTGACAAAAATTTAATAGTAAGCTTTTTGATTTTCATCCGACTTCCGATGACAAGCGAGCGCGCTAAGCTGAGCGGGGCGACTTGCGCCGCCCCTAGCAGCCTGCCGCCCCGGGCCATGGCCCCCTTGGCCCTTAGGTAAATACGGATTACTCTCCTCCAACGGATTACGGCTGGCAGCAAGAAGGGGATTAGCTCACGCCCATTCTGATAAACTTAGAGGCTGTTCCCAAGGCCTGCAAAGACTTCCTTTCGTGCGGCTGTAAGGCAAGGTGTAAAACGGCAGCTTGCATTTGCCGCAGAGACGTGATAAAGCAACCTTGCACTGTGCAAGGTTGCAGAAACAGGCAGATGTGCAAGTTGCACATCTGCCTGTTTCTGTCGAGGAGTATGACATAATAATGTTTATCTACACTCATGTTATAATTTTCGAATTATGAACTCATGCCTGAACGTATACTGATACACTTTATGCCATAGTCAACTTTAAAAAATAAAGCTGCTGTATCCGGGTGTTTCATAGTGACCATTATGCAATTCAAATATTCAAATATTAATTGTTTATGGATTTTAAAACTGGCGAGGTAAAGTAGGTCACTGGATATTTTTTTGGTTGAAACTTCTCATTGATTCCTTCGTGAGTTAAAAGGAGACAAAAGCTAAGACGTTGTCTATTTTATTTGGTAGGGATAATTCACCGAGAAAAGAAAAAGTCAACTGGTGGCCTACCACAAGCTCTTATAGCAGTTATTTTTAAGTTGAGAGAGTGAGACGCCGCTATATGGCGTGTAAAGCGACGTCTCATTCTCTCAACTTAAAAACATAAACTTATTATACTCTAGTAATAGACGGACAGAGTTCGCTTGGTTGTGAGACCGAAAATGACATGAGCTAGTGTGTGTAATTTGTAAACGTGTGCGTGAGTTTTAGAGCTGCCCTCAAGCCCATTTTAGGTTGTCGATAACAATAATGTAAATAAAACACAAACAAGGTTTAATAATTCATATGATATGAAGTATACTTCAATGGACATGGGAAAATAAAAATAAAGTTCATGTTATTTAAATTTTTACTTTTTTGCATTCACAATGCAATTTTTATTATTAAAAATGGAAAATAGATTTTTTTTTTGAGATTTAGATTTTTCTAAACATTTCATTTTCCATTTTTCAATAATAATGGTCATTTCACTTCAATACGATAAGTAATTACAAAGTTATTGTAAAAATTAATTTGCTTAAAACACTATTGCCTCGGTTGTTCGCTAGCAATCGGCTTTTACCACGTTCGACGTTATTCCTCCCGACCGCCCGTATACCGCACCGGCCGGTCATACTTACCTAGTCGCACAGCTGCACTGGTTGAAATCTTGTTTTTTAATAAAACTAGTTCTGGAGTTTTTGGAGTCCCTTTTCATCGCATTGCACTAAATTTTTCGATTTTTTACGAATAAATATTTTTATTCTGCGTTTTGATCGAAGTATTCGTACATAGAGGCACAATACAGTATTTAAATACCTTAGGTACCTACTTTGTGAAGACATGTTGATAATTTTCTTGAATTATACAATATTGTATAAGACTATACAATATTGTATTATTCAAGCACGCATTGTGGCTGTCACGAAAACACTAGCACGTGAAAAATTGAAAATGAAGTTGGTAGATTTAGACTTATCATGTCATATTCAATAATTTTCACTTCACTATCAATCGAGTTAGACTTGTACCGATGCTACATCCCTAACCCAACTTCTACCCTCACATCATTTTTATCCTTTGATCCTATGGGGGTAAACCAACATCTCGCCGTGTCGTGTCGGCCATATTCGCCACTTCCGACCCAGCCTGCCCACGCGACAGTGTTTGAGTCGAGCTCTCCTGTTCCTCATCATATCGGTCAAGTAGTAACATCTTTCAAGTGATCGCCGCGAGTTTAACTGAATTGACCATTGTGATCACGAACTTTTGGTGTGGAAAGTCAAATAAGAAGAGAGACGCGCGTCCTCTACAACCAGCACGCGGGAGCAACGTCGAACCAGGTTAGCCCCCCTAAAATCTTCTTTTTTGACCGCCCAGAAGTATTTAGAAAAAATCGACCCGTCTCACAACCAGCTCCGATGAACCACTGAGCTACGGAGTCGTTAACGACAACGACGAATACAACGATCAACGAGTCCGTAGCTCAGTGGTTAGAGCAGTCGCCCGGATAGCGAAAGGTCGTGGGTTCGAGTCCCATCGAAGCTGGTTGTGAGATGGGTCGATTTTTTCTAAATACTTCATTTTCAATTTTCAATAATAAAAACTGCATTGTGCATGCAAAAATTTAAATAACTTGGTGGTCATTTTTACGAATCTTTAAAAATTCATTGTGAAGTATTTTGAAGGGCTACGGAATAAAAATTATGACATATTTTAAGTTAAAATGTATATATTTCAAAAATAAATAAATAAAAATACCTTTCCCAAACCCATTGAACATTTAGGTACACATTAATTATTGTCCTCTGAAGAGAACAATTTTATTTAAATAATTTCTCAAGGTTTCTTTGCAGTTTTGCTTGAAATATTTGCTGCACACCACAGAGTTTTGGCGAAGCTCCCAGTTTATTCTATTTATTAATTTTATCCAGTTTAACTTAATCACTGGATTTACAGGAAACCTGAAAATATTGTTAAATTGGTACTGAAGTAGGTATAATTTACTATTTAAAAAATGTCGGTTAAAATCAGCTTTAAATAAAACTATCAGTGTTCACAAAGACAAACAAAGTTATATTGGAAACCATCGACATGAGTATCGATAATAATATCGATAATTTTTGATCAACCTCTACGTCATATTTTCTCAAGTTCACGGATATAATATCTTTTTATCTAACACATAAAGTTTAAAAATAAGCCTTTATTTAGAAAATAGACGGTAAATAGTATGATATTAATGTGTCACTTAGTGTATTTGGGAATATATTCAACTAAAATATGAACTATGAAAATGGTAATTGTACAATCCTATTTACCTGTGAAATTAGTGTTTATTTGGTTTATTGTCGTAAGTAACATTACAATTCAACACAGAACACTACACTATTATTGATTAATATAGTTATAAGAGCCAAATCGACGCGATCGCGATAAAAATCACAAAATAATCGAATGGACGTTTTTCATCAAGATGATAAAAGACGCTAAATAAGTCAAATCGGGTTCTGCTGTCATTTTCTTCCAACTCTTTCTCGCACATAACTTCTGCCGTAAGGACTAGTTTCTCACTCGCACCATTGTCCGTCTATTACCCCTAGTATAAATAAGTTTATGCTTAAAAATAACTGCTATAAGAGCTTGTGGTAGCCACCTGGTGGCCTACCACAAGCTCTTATAGCAGTTATTTTTAAGTTGAGAGAGTGAGACGCCGCTTTACACGCCGTATAGCAGCGTCTCACTCTCTCAACTTAAAAATAACTGCTATAAGAGCTTGTGGTAGGCCACCTGAGCTCAACTGCCAAGAAAAACTTTATAGTTTTTTTTTAAATAAATGATGAATGACGTATGTCACATGTGTTGTGTCTCTATCTAACAAACAAGAATACAAAAACCACAAGCTTTTCTGTTCCGGTGACAGCCGTGACAGAGGAGTTACTTGCAATACGAAATTAGCTGTCAAAATGGACTGTCGTATGAAAACTGTTTTAGTTCCAAAGATAATCACCGGAACAGAAAAGCTTGTCGCACTACTCTTTGCTCACATGCCACAGACAATAACCATTGATATAGGTATTTCTTAAGCCTTAGGTGCTCGATATTGGGCCCGTAAGTTAAGAATAGCCTAAAGTGCATTTAAGTATGTCATAACGTTAGTGCAAATCAATGGGAGAGTTTCCTGTAGTAATTTTTCGATGCACTAGATGGCGCTGTAACCCTAACACAACCTACTTTTTTCAGCATATTATGGCAAAGGAGTAGTTCATTGAGCCTAAAAAAGACTTGTGTGTCGGTCGGTTGTACTGTCAAATTAATCTGTCTGTGGTAAAGTTATTTTTCTGTCAGATATGCGGATTGCTTTGCTTCCATGCGTTGGTGTTGGTGGAGTTTTGTGAGCGTATTCGTTTTTCTTGATAATTTGAATTCTGACGTTGAATTCTGGACTCCGTTAATGGGGAGAAACGTACAAAGCTTTCTGTAGATAGCGTTTTTGTGATTGGAGTCCACTTTCTACCTAATCTATGGGATAATAATGTAGGTACTCTTTGGTCGATGATTGTTTATATAATTTTAGTCTAGAGTGTGTGTCAGATAACTTTGCACGTGCCTGGCGCGTTTTTGGCGCTAGTTACAGTGCTTTTTTGTTCTAATGTTATAGAAAAGATTAGTATTCGATTTTTACCGCGCGCAGACTTATCTGACGAGCACTCTACCTATTAGGCGTCCATTAGACGGGAGATTTTGCTGTCACTTTGATAAACTGTGACTGATAAGTCACGATTCTTTTAGCCAATCAAAATGAACCATTCATAACGCTGCCCGTAGTTCCTCTATACCGATTGGTTAGATACTTAGATAGTCATGACTCATGAGTGATGGAATTGACTGATGGTTGCATGATCGTCTAATGTACGCCTTACTACAGACAGACTATTTTCTTTGCTATTTTCTATTAGATACTTTTTCTTTTACTTCTTCAGAAAAAGTTAGGTCGCTATAGTGGGGTAGCGCCATCTAGTACAAAATTTGGAACTAACGATGAAACGTCAAAAGAAACTCTCATTTTTTGTTAAGAATGTCTTAAGTTAGCTAGGAAAAGACGGCGATTCTTAAGTTTAGTGCAAACGGGTGTTATATTTCTTAATTTTACAGTCTCCATGGCAACCGTAGGATTTACCGGCCCTGACTTCCAACTCTTTCAAGCCCACGAAGCTCGACTTAATACTGAGGTAACTGGAGAGTGCAGTACGAACAATTTTTTGTCCACCACAAATTACACAGTGGCTGTCTTCCGTCTCACCTACACTTTAAAAAAATACGTATGGTCATATGAGACAGCTGACAGCCACTACATACATAAATGTCAAAGGAGATCAGTCAAGCTTCATACATGTTTGGACCAAAAAAGTAAAATGGTCGGCCAACAAAAATTAATTACACATTACTATTGTAAACACTGTAACGATCATTATTTGTTATGACGTCAACAGCGTACGACTAGTGGCCAAGCAGTTATTCAAGTTAAAAATGTCATTTATTCTTCATTTTCAAACTTTAATACAGCTTGGCCACAGTGCGGCCAACGAAAATAAATTGCACATTACTATTGTAAACAGTGTAACGATCATTTTTTGATATGACGTCAACAGTGTACGATTAGTGGTCAAGCAGTTATTTAAGTTTGAAAATGACATTTTTTTCTTCATTTTCAAACTTGTATACAGCTTGGCCAAAGTGCGGCCAACTTAAATAAAGTACACATAACTATTGTAAACAGTGTAACGATCATTATTTGTTATGACGTGAACAGTGTACGACTAGTGGCCAAGCAGTTATTCAAGTTTGAAAATGTCATTTATTCTTCATTTTCAAACTTGAATACAGCTTGGCCAAAGTGCGGCCAACGAAAATAAATTGCACATTACTATTTTAAACAGTGTAACGATCGTTTTTTGTTATGACGTCAACAGTGTACGATTAGTGGCCAAGCAGTTATTCAAGTTTGAAAAGGTCAATTTTTTTATTTTTTTTTCAAACTTGTATACAGCTTGGCCAAACTGCGGCCAACAAAAAAAAATTGCACATTACTATTGTAAATAGTGTAACGATCGTTTTTTGTTATGATATGACGTCAACAGTGTACGATTAGTGGCCAAGCAGTTATTCAAGTTTCAAAATGACATTTTTTCTTCATTTTCAAACTTGAATACAGCTTGGCCAAAGTGCGGCCAACAAAAATAAATTGCACATTACTATTGTAAATAGTGTAACGACCATTTTTTATTATGACATCTTTGTTGGCCGCACTTTGGCCAAGCTGTATTCAAGTTTGAAAATGAAGAGAAAAAAATGACCTTTTCAAACTTGAATAACTGCTTGGCCACTAATCGTACACTGTTGACATCATAACAAAAAGTGATTGTTACACTATTTACAATAGTAATGTGCAATTTATTTTTGTTCGCCGCACTTTGACCAAGCTGTATTCAATTTTGAAAATGAAGAAAAAATTACATTTTCAAACTTGAATAACTGCTTGGCCGCTAATCGTACACTATTGACGTCATAACAAAAAATGATCGTTACACTGTTTACAATAGTGATGTGCAATTTATTTTCGTTGGCCGACACTTTTACTTTATTGGTCCAATTTGACTGATCTCCTTTGCTGGCGACACTTTTTTATTCAGGGTGAGAGCTCCAGTTTTTCCTATACTTACAAAAATTGCATTGTGAATGCATAAAAGTAATATAAAAGCTCCAGTTACCTCAGAGTATTAAGTCAAACTTCATGTTCAAGCCCTTCTTTAGCCGGCAACAATCAGAAACTTTTTTAAAATTAGAATTTTGAATTTAGAAGGAATAGACCGTATAGACTCCTATGAGTGGGGTTTGGCACCAATTCACACTTTATAACTAATATTGATTTGCTTTATTTTTGAAATATATATAATAAATGTAATGAGTGTAGATAAAGTAGTGTATGAGACTGCACATAACTCGGTACCTATTAAAACACTCGTGGAATACTATTAAAAAACTCGTCAAGGCTCGTTTTTTAAACTCCCACTCGTATTTTAATACCCCTCATTATCCATTTATTTTAATATTAGAGTTCCCGTTCAGTGTTTGCACACTGTCTTGTCTCTTTTTACTTAAGTTATAAAACCGTCTGTAAGAAATGCCTTTAGGCCAGATATTTTCATCCATAAAGAATTATTACAGTCACATAAACTACTATTATTACTTACTGCAAATGTGTTATAATAATATTAGGTCAAAAATTTTAATTTTTGTATCATCATCAAACGATAAAGACAACCTATGCCGATTAAAATATACTATTGTCTAAATTGAGGCCTCTTTTCTTTACAGATCCCCATACCTGCACCAATACTTACTTAATCTTTCTATTTCCTTGAGACCATAGTAACTGTACAACTTTCTCGAACTAGTTTAGTCAACTAGCACGTGCTTTAGTAAGTACATAATATATTATATATCGTTGACTAGCACCCTGTAAAAGATTTGCTTGCTTATCTTTAGAAACCTACCTCTACGAAATATAAAGAAGGTAGGTAGGTAGTTTATGAGGGTTAATTGTTGTTCAACGTTCGCAAGTTCGGCGCTGTAAGTTGTCAAAATTGAACAAAAACTCGTAAGACTGTTAATGGGGTCTTGTTTTGTAGGTTAATACATCAAGATTGATTAGTGCATACATCACTTTGTTCCAAATTCAGCGGATTCCCTATAAAATGGCGAAAATATAGTTAAAATTTAAAAAATTGAAAATCCTTGAAATTTGCGTAGGTGTTACTCAAAAACTATAAGACCTATAAAAATAAAGTTTATACCACGTGGTAGGTAATTTAATGTAAATTAATTTTGTCATTGACAGTTTTCTTCTAGATCTAACAGTTTTTGTACAAAACGGAGAAAACCGCGGCAAGGGACATATTTTCAATGAAAAGGGGGGGAAATTGGTTTGCCACCGGGCAAAATCAAGCTCAGCAGGGCCGAATTAGTCTAAAAAAACCAGGTGTCAAACTGTTACATGAAATGCCGTTCAAAGCCGTAAATTTCAAAAATTCTTCTAGACATGTTTTTCCAAGAGTCTGACATGCTTTGATAGAGCGAGATCGTCTTATTGAGATTCCTAAAAGAGGAAATAGAGAAGAGTGCCATGTTTTTTCTCTATCACCGACCGGACTTTTTTTCATGGTCGGGTTATAGGCACAGTTCAAGTAGGCAAAACAAACAAGTTTCTATATTTTCATCACATATTTCTTTCTCTAATAGTTAAATCATGAATAACTTGTTAAATAGGATAAATTGCAATTTAAGAAGGGATTAACGCAACGGGTGTGAATTAAAAGACAGTTCATTCGGTTAAAATAGAGCCATTTAATGAGGCTTGCATTGCCTTATATATAGGAAGGAGGCTATGTGTGTGTTATGCGTAGTACACACACTACAAAATCTAAAAATTATTTCTAAAATTAACCTTAGAAACATATGACATGTAAACCGGTAAAATTGCGTACTATATATCTACGATAGATTCAAGATTCAAGATTCAAATTTGTTTATTCAATTTAGATTGTTATTTACAATACTTGTGAACGTCATAGAAGCTACGCCATCGGTTCGCAAACCCTACAGCGGGAGGCCTTGGAGAAGAACCGGCAAGAAACTCCAAGGGTTGTTTTTTTCTCCCTGTCTTATTTCATACAGAGTCGTCAAATTGAAAAATGACCTTAACATGGTATGACTAAGGTCAGTTTCCATCACAATTACACAATGGGTTAAGATAAATACAGTTAAGTATAGGCGAACTAATGATCATAGCGGTGAACAATTTTCAGTTACTTAGGAACTCTACTTAAAGCTTTAATATTAGTTTAAAACAAAAGACAATTCTACTATATACCTACTGCAAGTTGCGCCATACATGTTTCAAATGTAATTCTTAATAAAATGAATAAAAACAAAAGAAAACACATTTTAAGGCAAGCAGATAAGAGCAGACCCATTCCCACTGGCAGCACCCGTTCACGAGCATGACGCATGAACCAGCCATCGCTTCGCTCAACCATATTTTAGGGAACGTAACGACCCGCCTCACACGCCACCACCGTAGAAATGTTTTAGTGAGCATGACATACTCAAACTGCCTACTTTAAATGACCGAATTAAAAGCTTAACTAATATAAACGCTAATAATATAAAATATAGGACACCACTCACAATATCATACTAGGAACATTTGTTACGAGTGTTACGACCAAGGTGTTTTGTCGTTCAAATAATCATTTACAGTGTAATAGCCTTTTTTGAGGAGGCCACTCTTTATATGATTCTTAAACTCTAGATATGGTAAATCCAAGATATCACTTGGGATTTTGTTATATATGTGTATACCTTGACCAACGAAAGATCCGTGCACCTTTTCTAAACGGTACCGAGGCATTACGAGCTTGTTTCTATTTCTAATATTACGATTGTGTAAATCACCATGTTTGGTATACAAGTTAATATTGCGACGTACAAAAAGAATGCAATTTAATATAAATTGAGATGCAGCTGTCAGTATACCTATTTCCTTGAACTTGTCTCTAAGCGAAGTTTTGGAGCCTAGTTTATAGATGGCTCTGATTGCTCGTTTTTGCAAGATGAATATAGCATTAATGCCAGCCGCTAATCCCCACAAAAGAATGCCATATGACATGATGCTATGGAAATAACTAAAGTATACAGTTCTAGCAGTATCAACATCTGTTAGCTGTCGTACTTTTCTAATAGCGTAGGAAGCAGAACTAAGCTTACCAGCTAATGTTGCGATATGCGCATGCCATTGAAGTTTCGAGTCTAAAGTTACACCCAGAAAGATCGTTGATTGTACTAAATCCAGTTTTTCGTTGTTGATTACAATTTCTACAGGTACCGTCTGTACATTTGGCAGAAAAAAAAGTACGCACTTTGTTTTCTTTGCATTAAGCTGCAAATTGTTAGAATTAAACCAACCGAGTACTTGTGACAGTGCTTTGTTTACATCGTCAAAATTGGTTTTGTTTCTGTCTATGTTAAATATTAAAGAAGTATCATCTGCAAACAACACAATATCACAGAAGTTTTTGGCAAAGAAAGGCAAATCATTAATATAAACCAAAAATAGAAAAGGGCCTAAAATAGAGCCTTGAGGTACGCCTAGTTTAATCTGAGAACCGTTTGATTTCACTCCATTAATGTCAACTGTCTGAGTTCTGGAACTGAGATACGACAGTATTAGTTTCTGGGCATTATTTTTACACCGTAATGATTTAGCTTCAACAGCAGCGTCCGGTGATCAACACAATCAAAAGCCTTGGATAAGTCGCAAAATATTCCAAGAGTATTTTGCGACTTTTCCCAGGCATCAAACACATAGAATACACACATAGAAGCCAGCTTGGCATTGACGTCCACTAAAATCAGTAGGTTTATAATCAAAGATATTATAATATAACAAGATTGCGCACTCATGAGTTACAGCCGAGCCGAGCGAGATAGGCCTATTATGGTGTGCGTCCCTCTCTAATGAGAGAGACGTGGCTGACTACACGATTTGGTTTTTTCGAGGACAATTTATAGTTAACCAGACTTGGCTCACGTAGGATTTGAACATCACGCTTCCTAGGGAGCTCTTGTAGCTAAAAGAAACATACATTTAAACATCCGAACTCACTTTATATTTATAATATTAGTTAAGATGAGGACTCCGCGAGGCAAAGCATTTGCACCACTTATGAGGTAATAATGTGACAATCGACACATACACATATGCTTTATAAGCATACTTACTTTTGAACCGACTTCAAAAAAGGAGGTTGTCAGTTTGACCTGTATGTAATTATATGAAATGTATGTCTGTATTTCTGATAGGCGTATTTTGCTAAAATGGATAGAAATAAAAAGTCCACGTACAATAATAAAAATCTGTTTATTAGTTAGACTATACATTGCTAAACAAAATTTTCTTGCGGATCTTTTGACGCATGGGGGCTTTGTGTCCAATTAATTTTAAAGATTCGTTTTTTGCGTACCTACTTTTTTAACCTTAAATTAAGATACAGATGTTATAATACATTTAATAAGTTTTGTTTCATGCCTATTTTCTGATAAAGTTCTTCTTCTTTTTCTTCTTCCGCTGAGTATTGTGTAATTTTTTCAGATATGAGGTTAAGCCAACCTTTTTTAATTTCTTCATCTTTAGGAAATCTGAAACAATGAAAATTAATGTTTGGGTTAAGTAAGAAAGTAAATTCCAGTCTATAGACTAAAAACGAAATGGACACCCTACTATACGCAAGAATTAAAGTTTGGCTAAATACTTACCTATGAAAAGATACACCGCTCCGTTTAAATGATTCGCTTTTGCATCCTTTCACACATCAAGTGAGAACCATTTTTATTGATTTAAACGTAATTTTAAAATGATAATTAAGATCCACACACTAACTTTAGACACATAAATTAATTTGCCGTCGCCATATTGATGATGTTTTTATTTTTATTAAAATTGTCCAGACGCAAAGTGTTGCATATTTATTATAATTAAAACTACCATAACACCGACTCTTACATTAAAAAAATAGTTTTTCAAGGTTTTAAATAATACAAATGATATGGACTTTATTATTATCAGTTTAACATTCCTTTTAATTAATTAATATTTTGAAAATTCTCGAGAACAGGAAATATGAATTTGAATTAAGTTCTACTACAACCAAAAATATTTAATGGTGGCAGCCCAGTAGACAGGGATGCAATCCTATTTAGGAGCCTCTCGCTCGGCTCGTTTTTCCGTTTATCGAAATGTCATACGAAAATAAACCTTATTGTAACTGCATAGAATCGAATTGACATTGCTTTTATTTTCATAGTGCACAATCTTGTTATATTATAATATCTTTGTTTATAATTCGATTTCCGGATGCCTACCTTATAGAAAATTTTCCCCAAAAATTGCCACATATTTCAGGGAATTTCAAGCGATTTGATGTTTACAGATTTCCGACGGAAGATAAAACTCGTGAGAAATGGATAGAAGCAACTGGAAAAAGAATTGGGTACCACATAAGTACCTACAGACGAATTTGTTCGAAACATTTTGAAATAAACAGAAAAACTAATATTGTAAGATCAGCAAGGGCTGGAAGTACACTCCTGAACATTCGAGACCTACTTAGCGATGACCGATTGCCTGGTGCCTAACCTGTGATGGGCGGGTAGCTCTCCTTCTGCTGTGGTTCACACGAGGGGGTGTTGCACGTTCAGCACGGCTTATAAATACTATTCTACTTCTTACTATTACCTATTGTCCTAGTATTGAAGATCTGTAAGAAAAATATCATCAAGTCATATAGACCTTTGAAAAAAAAAATACGTCGGGGGACCGCTAAGTTGGTTAATGGATTTACATCTAAGCTCGTCACATGTATAACGATACTTAAGGGTACCCCGACATCAATCTTTTTCATAGACCTATATGAGTTAATGATTTATTTTATTAAGAGTTAGCTTTTATGTGCCAGGGCTTTTTTAGATTTAAATTTAAGTTTTATTTGAAGCTCTTTAAACTGAATTTTTTGTCGCAATTTTTTTTATTGCACCCTATTTTTTCTAGGTTGTACAGTCGCCAGCAAGTCAGGTTACTACAAACTGTCAAATTTCTTTAAATAAAATTCAACCTTATGTCCAACAGTTAAAAGTTCAGTTTCAATTAATAAATTTTGACATTTTGTAGTAACCCGACGTGCTGGCGACCGTACATTATTTTAGTCAAAGCTCCACCTCTATATGTTTTACCGTTTCGGCAGACAGTTGACCGTCTCAGTTGAAATCGCTTGATCCGTTTAGGCACTACGATACGATGATACGTACAGACAGACAGAAACTTATAACACCCCTCTTTGCGCTGCATCGGGGGTTAAAAATGTCTTATAAAAACAATTATGTAAATATACTTAGTTATATTATGTTTTCAATAAAGAAATAACCTGTTTTAATTTAAAGTTTTATTATTTTATTCCATACCACACAATCTCATATTTTTTGTAACTTTTTTGTTTGTAGGCCGATTTTGATGAAACTTAGTTTCTGGTACTATTTTGACAAGAAAGCAGCAACGCATTGTCAAAAATGGTATTAAAAAATCCAAAATGGCGGCCAACTATTTTGTTTACAGGAAGATTTCGATGAAACTCAGTTTCTGGTACTATTTTGACAAGAAAACAGCAACAGAATATTAAAAATCCAAGATGGCAGCCAACTTTTTTTTTGTAGGCCGATTTCAATGAAACTTAGTTTCTGGTACTATTTTGACATGAAAACAGCAACGCATTGTCAAAAATATTAAAAATCCATGATGGCGGCCACCCTTTTTTTGAGCCAATTTGGGTGAAACTTGATTTTCGGTACTATTTTGACAAAACAACAGCAACGAAATGTAAAACATATTAAAAATCCAAGATGGCGGCCGACTTTTTTGATTGTGGGCCGATTTAAATGAAACTCTGATTTTGGTCCTATTTTGACAAGGCAACAGCAACGCTAAATTATATATACACTAGCTGACCCGGCAAACGTTGTTTTTCCATATTAATGAGCGATTTTCTGAGAGGCAATTTAAAAAAAAAAAAGCTTCCAATTGCTTCACTAGATGGCGTTGAATAAGCATGTACATGTCTATGGTATATTTTGGTATGAAACATATTTAAATTAATTACTTTTTAAAAACCCAAAGGAAACTAATAATATATTAAATAAGTACTACTGTGAGGAACAGAAACGAAATAGGTAAATTTAAAGATTTAGGTAAATAAATAACATCTGTCTGACGTTCCGTTTTACGTAAAAAAGTCGCGTCAAAGTAAAATTTATAACGTTCCGTTCCTTCTAACTGCATAGATGGGACAGCGCCATCTAGTGACTGAGCTTTCAGAAAATCGCTCATTATAGTGGACCCCGTAAACTTCGTATCACCAACATCTATTATAGATAGACAGATGAAAATAAATGATCGCGAAGAAGTTTTATACACTGCCTGCAACAAATGTCACATATTAAAAAGTAGGTAATCCAAAGCGGCTAAAACGTCAGTGATAACAATACTCTTTGACATACCTCTTTGGAAGAGGCTATGGAAGAAATGACAGTTTTGTATAGTACGACAGTTTATCGATTTTCTATACAAAATGATCATATTTATTTTATAATTTTCCGGAATAAAAAGTAGCCTATGTTACTCTCCAGCTCCCAAACTATCCCCATACCAAAAATCGAGTCGATCCGTTGCTCCGTTTTGACGTGAAAGACGGACAAACAAACAAACAAACAAACACACTTTCACATTTATAATATTAGTATGGATAAATGTTACAATTACCACAGTATAACCAATTTTTCCATATAGTAGGCCAACGCATACCAACGTCTGTATAGGTATTTCCGTGAGTACGGAAGGGTTGTAACAAATTCAAATGTGGCAGGTACATTTTGGTGTATTGCGAAATAAAATAAAATAATTAAATTTGGTTAGCATATTAGGGGTAAGAAGTATCAAAATAAAATATATTAAGTACATGTTTTATTTAGTTTCACCTGTAATTATTTAATATCGCAATACCAATGTACCCACCCGGGGTCGTAAAATAAAAGCCCCACCTTCACATTTTAAAGTCACACACAACCCTTCCGTACTTACGTAATAGTACATTACAGCCGAGGACAGGTAATTTGCTTACCGTACAAGGCTTGTATAGTGCTTTTCTCAAGAAATGCGAGGAAATAAAAAAAAGACTGTTTAACTAAATAATATTTATTAAAATTTATCTTACACATGTTCGGGCAATTATTAAATGTAAATGTTATTGTTTTCCCGGGCACACTTATGTATAAATCGCCCATAATAATATTGTTTTCACTTCTCATGCTCGTAAAGTTCGTGTTTATGTTGGATATAGGCTGCATAAAATCGCTTTTTATGCTCTAGTGCATAAAGTAAAATCTTCGTCTATGTCACAGACTCTAAGACAAAGGTCGTCAGGTAAACAGTCACACACGCAATTAAACTTCGTTAATAAATAAACTTGTTGTTTCATTCTGTTTCCTAAATTGTGTACATAATCCATGTTAAATTACTAAATAAATAAAACTAGGCAAAATTAATGAGTTTTGTAAGAAATAAGTATTTCAAGAGCATTATGGACTACGATCTATGCTAAGTAACAGTGCTGCCACTTCCACGAATAAAAAAAAGAAAAAGAAGGTTTTCCTTTCTTTATTTTTTCTTTTTTGCAATATTGCTATTTATTTTCCCTACATTCGAAGTGAAAAGCAGAGTGTATTACTCGTATATAAAACCCATTTTACCCTCGACTTGACTATCATATACGTCTCGGGTTAAATGATATGTTTTATGCACTTGTTGTACAATCTACTATTTAATGATGTAGGTATCATTAAAATACGCCAACAACACAGATTCCGAAAACGTATGCGCCTTTTTTCACTTTTCCAAATCAGATCGTAGGTTTTCATATATCTTTCTTTTGATTTTGCTGGCAGTAAGTTTTCTGTTATTAATTTTGCTTCTGCTCTCAAATTTGGTGGAGTAGGTACATACAATGTCTGTATATGTTTCATTGGCAGAACTCATTTTGATAATTTATTACACAATATAAATAAACTGTATTGATATCAAATCAACCGCTGAAAATCATTCCCGCCGTTTTTTTAATATTGGTTTGTGAGGCCAAGTGGAACGGTCATACAGCCTATATTGATACTTAATACTTGCTTCTAAAATGCGCAACTTCAATACCCGCTTCTGGGTGGTAGATGGCGCTGTACATATTTCCCATACAAAATTACTCGTAAAGGATATTTTGTCTATGATAAATCTCATTTTGTTTTTTCGATTGATGTTCGTGCTAAGGGTACATAGCGCTTGTGGTACAATACGAAGTAATATACCTACTCTGTGCGCGCACCGTATTTAAAAAAAAGTTAACCTAATTATGATATAATAATTACCTATATAATAATAATAATGTGGCTGTATGGTGCAAATGTCCCTTTGCTTTTTCTGTTTTTATCTCTGAGTACTGAATCCTATGGAGATGGCATATTGATCTATATGAACTATCGGTTATACAAATATGAGCTAAATCGACATTGTACTCATAAACCTGTAGCCATCTCGTTCTATCTTACCTCCAATACTTCATGTAAAAAGGGACAGCAATATATTTATTCGACCTATTTTTTGGCAACATTGAAACGTGACGTCATCGTAATGCATGATTGAAGCCGGTCGCCATTTAGGTTTCTCGGTATGTGAGCTGTCAACGCGAGTTGTATTTGCAGTGTTTTGTGATAAAAGTCTTTTAATTTGAGACTATTATGTGAATAAAAGGTATTAATAAGTGAGAGAAAGCAACAAGGAACATGTCTAATTGCAGTGTGGTAGTTTGTGGCATCAAAAAAAGTGAAAATCGTCCAAACATTACATTACACCGGTACGTACTATTTATTTTGCAAAAACACCAAAACAATACAATAAATGCCTTGTGTTTTGGTTTTCCTGTGAATAGTTTACTTAGAATTCATACCAAATGTAGCTTACTACTTATTTTGGTGAGTTTTGTTGGTGTATTTCAAGAAAATATAAATTTGTTTGTTTTGCGCTAGGGTTGCCCTTATAGCATTTTTCTTATCGAATTATCGATGTTTTCAAATTTCAAGTGTAAATTGAGTGTATTAATTTTAAACTGTTTTTATTGTTTTAGGTTGCCTAAAAATAACAAAAAAAGAAAAATATGGCTGGAACAATGCAAAAGGAAAATTTAAAGACTCGTACGGAAACTATTTTTATGTGCTCTTTTCATTTTGAAGAACAGTTTCAAACGTCAACGACAGTTTAAGTTTTGAAAAAGACGTTAATTAGGCCACTGGCAAAATCGAAATTATAGTGCGACAACGTTTTCTGTTCCGGTTGCCAAAAACTGGATACTTATATATAACGTGTTTTTTTAATGTCATTTTGCTGTAAAGTTGTTGTCCAACTTTCATTCATTCTAGCACATTAAAAGTAAGTATATTTTTTACCACTAGATGTCGCTTCGCTATATTCTAGATATATAAAAAATATGATTGTTAGTAAAGATCTCGATTCAAACTGTTTATTATTTTATTACTTAATAATGCTTGTTTTTTTTTTTTTTGAGACATTTCTTTTTTCTATGGTAGGTAGGTACCTAGTAGGCATTCTCCTTTGTGATTTATATTGTAATGTCTGTTATGTAAAAAAAACCAATCCTTGTTGTATAAACATAATAGGTTTTTATAATATGGAGCTTTTTGTTTTATTTCATTACCTTTTTTTACTTAAACTGGTTCTCGCGACCTTTGATCTGGAATTCTACGGAGGTCTCGCATGTGTATAGACGCGTGACTCGGAAAACATAAAAAATTTGATCATAAAATTGCAGTTGCTAAGTAAAGGCGAGTAGAGCCGACAAGTGGGGCGCCCTCAATCAAATTTATTGCTCGCTAAGTATTAATGTATCTACAATCGTATAGATTGAAGCTAAGGTCGTGTAGTTTATTTACAAACTATAACCTCAGTAAAATATAGTAGGTTGGTCTTTTATCTACTACTACTGCAACATGAACTGTATTTTACTAAGGTTAGTTTGTAAATAAACTACAGGACCTTATTTTTAATCTGTATCTGCGTTAGAATTTTTGATACATTATGTACTTAACAAGCAATAAATTTTATAATAAATTGAATAACATGCGGATCCTCGCGGTTTTACCCGCATGGTACTCGTTCTCATGGGAATATCACGATAAAATATAGCTTATGTCACTCGGAAAGAATGTAGCTTTCTAATGGTCAAGAAATTTCTAAAGTCTAGTAGTTTTGGAACCTATTAAATTCAAACAACAACAAATCAAATCTTTCCTGTTTACGATATTACTATAGATGAGGAAGCACTTGGTGGCTCTTCTCACCTTGAAGCCCCCAGTACAGGATGGCTACTCATGTTCGTCGACCATGATGGGCCATCATGTACAGGGGCGGTTTGCGTTGCTCGCAGGCGACAATCACACGCAAACTCTCACACCGGGGGCTTTAAGCCCTCAGTACAGGCCATGGCCGATCAAGTTGGCCGACCATGTTGGCCATCGTGTACAGGGCCGGTTTGCGTTGCTCACAGACGGCAATCACACGCAAACCGGCCCTGTACACGATGGCCCATCATGGTCGGCCAACATGATCGGCCTTCCTGTACTGGGGGCTTAGCCCCTCAGTACAGGATGGCGTTACTCGCAGACGGCAATCACACGCAAGCCGCCCCTGTACACGATGGCCCATCATGGTCGGCCAACATGATCGGCCATCCTGTACTGGGGGCTTTACAGTTGTTGCGTCTCACGCGCGCGGTCGGGCCAATGATTGTGAGCGTACATGCACAAACACATACACATTGTGTCATTGTCATAAAGAAAGCACATTATTAAGATTTATTTTTCAAAAAAACTAGGTATATAATTATACACTATAATTCCGTTTTAAATTATCGAGGTGATTACGAAACTGCTTTTATAAAATATAGGGTAATATAGGTAGGTAGTCACAAAAATACTTGATCTATAACTTCATCAATAAATATATCGATGTACAAATAGGGCAGCACTACGGAAAGGCGCCATTTTGGTTTCTCGGTATGTGTGCTTGTGTGTGTGTGTAAGCTTCAATTTTTCGTAGGTATGCCATCTCCATGTACTCAGAGGTTTTTATACACAGGAATAACGAAAGAAAAAATAAAGAAAAAAAAATGGTAATAATATCTTTGGGTAGGTAGTACCTTTTCCGAGGTAAACATTCTAAATCTGATAATCACTGCAGTAATGAATTTCAGTACTTACTTACTGCACTGATTTTAGCAATTAACATTTCAGAGCATAAGTGTGAAAATACCTATACAGGCGTCGGCATCGCCTAACTTCATTCAAGGGCGTCGGCCAACTGTATAAAAAGATTGCTTAAACTGTGACTATACCTACTATACTGTTTAATTAGCGAGTCAAAATGTTGACTTTCACCTACTACGGAATTCGAGTACCTACTGTAACGAATCCGACTACATTTTAGGGTTTTTTTTGCGATCATGGCATCCCCATATTTTGACGTCATAATATGTCTATCTCTTACACCCGCAGGCATATTACCGATCTTAAAGTGACAGTTGCAATCGCAACAATCAACAATTAATCGCTCCCAAAACACATATTCGTATTACGGAACGTAAATCGCTACGATAGCGCCCATGAAGTTTGACTTAATATCAGTATTAAGTCGAACTTCATGATAGCGCCACAAGCGAGCGATCTGTGAACTAAAATTGCATGAATGGTACCGTACCGTACTGTACCGATTGCAAACCAACCGCAACTAGTAGCAGTCGCGTTGCAATTGACCAATTAGCAACTGGTAGCTTGTTTTGGTAATAAGCCTGCCGGTCGCTCGGTAGCACATCTACCCCTTTTTAATATACTATATCCACAGTCTACTTATATGTAGTAAGTAGACTGTGCTATATCTATGTGTTTTTCAGATCTTTTTGACTACTCTAGACGCTTATATCAATTTGACGCTGACTGTACTATAGGAGTGCGCACACTGGGTGGGAGTTGTCGTAAGTAGGTACGTACAATTTTGTACGACCACAGGAGCTTAAACGAACGTACGAGTGATGCTAATTCGTGTCCCAAAGTGCTCACGCCCTTAGTGCCTGTTTTTAACTGACTTCAAAAAAAGGAGGAGGTTATCAATTCGACTGTACCTATTTATTTTTTATATTTTTTATGTGTGTTACCTCAGAACTTTTTAGTTAATGAACCGATTTGGATAATTCTTTCTAATTTTTATTTGAAAGGTGACGCTTCTCGTGTGGTCCCATTCAAATTTCATCAAGAACTGACGAGAAGTTCTAGAGTTATCCTGAATAATGCGTATTTAGACTTTAGTTTGGTTATTTAGACGACTTCTTATTTTCATCAAAGTGGGGATCATTCTCAAAATTATTATTTTTTCAAAAGTTTATACTTCTGACGTGATCTTATTTTCACCAAGTCAGGATCAGAAGATGAAATCCCAGGAAAATTGAGAGAAGTTCTTTAATATAGGCAAGCCTTATGCGTTCCATTTATTTTTGAAGTTAGTCAAGTATTTGCATCTGGTAGTCATCATCTCATAGTGATGAGCTGGTGATGGAAGCTACAACTCCTTAACGGTTAGGAGCTGGAGAATAATTCCTTAAGTATTAATCGTACGTATGAACTAATAAGTAGTTATATTCTTTCAGGTTATTAGGGTGAGCTTATGATGAGAGGTGAAACTCCTCAACAGTTACGAGTTATTATGATGTTTTATAAATACCATATGCACGAATAGACCTTCAGTTGTATTCCTTCAAGTTATCTAAGTAGCTAAAGATGGAAAGCTGTGATGGAAAACTCCGTAACGGTTAGGATATTTAGAACAATTTATCATAATCACCATGTAGTTTCGCTACGATTATTTACACAAAAAATTTGAAAAATAACCGCCTTCAAAAAGAATCTTCAAACAAAATTAACAAACAATAAAAAACGAAAAAAATAATTATTATTGTTAATTAAAAGGACGAAAATGTGTGACTTTTTCTCTATATCTATGCTTTTTCTAACTTATCTTGGTACTTATTGAACAGTTTGATTAGACTTGGCCTATTAGACTTGGCACCGACTTCAAACTGTTCAATAAGTACCAAGATAAGTTAGAAAAAGTCACACATTTTCGTCCTTTTAATTAACAATAATAACTATTTTTTTCGTTTTTTATTGTTTGTTAATTTTGTTTGAAGATTCTTTTTGAAGGCGGTTACACTTTTTTTTTAAAACGTTTTTGTTTCACAATGTCCGATTAGATACTGAAAGTTTTGAATGGACTATCTGTCAAGCAAGTAGTTAGGTAAAAGATTGCGGTTACATTGAGATTTATAGGTCAATGGGCGGTTATCACACTGCCGTCGGTTTCCGCACCACCGGACGGTGATGCGGCGTGAGTGTGGTATAGGATTACTGCGGGTTTAGTATGCAAATCAAGATTCTACCTAGGTACAGCCAAAGGCCAAAGTTAAGAAGCGCACTAACGCAAAGTGTGAGAATCACCATAGAGTCGGTGCCAGATATCTCAATGCGCGCGACTGGAGTGTTTTGGCGCTAGTTACAGTACCTACATGTTTTTGTTCTTATGCCACCTTAGGCTATAGAAAATATTAGTATTCGATTTCGACCGCGCGTAGACTTATCTGGCACGCACTCTAACTCTACCACTCTACCTACGCGCAGACGAGGGACTTTTGTCCGCCCGGACTAACATAAAAAGTGGTAACTTTCGCCACGAACTCAATGCATACGAGATGTAAAGCTCGTTTAAAACGAAATCAACGGGTGTGTTTAAAACCGTTGTTTTCGTTTAAAACGTTGTAAACTAAAATATTCGGTTTAAAATGGTTGAAAACTATGTTTTTTAAATAATACTTAGATCAAAGTGAATCCCATGTCCATATCCATATTTTTTAGGCGGTAGCCCCTTGAACTCTAAACAAGTTGCAAACCTGCAAGGTTATTCACAAATCGTCCGAAAGTTTCTATAACTCAATGGGTCGAAGCATGGCCCGCTATTATTTCTCGGCATCTTGCGAAACGAGCGAGATAGAAGTGGCTTTGGTCGAGGCACAGCCTTCAATTAGAGAAGGCTGTGGTCGAGGCCATTTTCTGGTCTTGACAGATGAGGTCTTGACACAAAAGGCCACAAAATGGCCACCGGACAGATAAGAATCATTTATTTATTAAACGATAAAACATACAATAATTACCTAGTACCCTATTGATTTCAAAAGGAGATGTTCCATTCTTGTATGAAAGCTGGGTGGGCCCATGTGGCCAACAGTCATGAAGTTATATTTTTACTAGCTTCTTACAACTTGCCATGTTAGTTAGTTAGTGGGGTAGGCGTAGGTGGGTGTAGGTACAAATCTTGAAAGCTTAATTTGACCCACTTCTCACTGTCCGATGGAGCTGAGATTTTGTATAGGTTGGGACAGGTTTGATTTGACAATACAATATATTTGGTCTTACGACCGTTCGCTTCAACCGTCTTATCCAGAATGCCTCGTTGCGCCAAGTTTTATTGAAACCTTATACACTCGACCATCCTGATAACGCGCGTGTCCTCGCACGCGGGTAGGTACCCGGTGGAACCTTACAGTACAGTCAGCAAAAATGCTTCTCATGAAAATGAAATTTTTACTGAAAACTTATTTGGAAAGAGCACAAAATAAGGAACCTTTCCATGTATTATTATATATACTTACACCTATTTTTTTTTTGTATAAGTATACCAAAAAATGGTGAATATTGCTTCTTCATTATTCTTTTAGGCAGCTTAGCAAGGGTTTTTTTTAATAGGCTAGGATTCCCGACCGAAATAGGCACGCTAACGCTTGCTCGGCCGCTACACTTCGCGCGGATGCAGCGGCAGCCGGCAGGCAGCAAACTGTGAACTCGCAAGCGCCCCGCGAATCAAAAATCAATTAATATTCAATTAAAATGTAAATAATAAAAAAATTTAACTTATGAAGGCTGGAGTCCCTCGGCTATTCAAAGACAAATTATTTTCGTATATTTTTCATTAACTAAAACCAAGTAGGTATACTGCAAGGATACTGTTCAGAAAAGATCGACGTTTCTGAACGCATCTCTAATGTCACGTCAAATTGACATTTAGCTGTCACTTGAAGTTGACAGTGACACTTGATTGAAATTCTTGTACAAGATGTCGGATTAATTTTGCTGAATTTGTTAAAAATCGCTCGCGTTGAATGTGCCTGGCATATCGAGTTTGAATAAAATCTTAAATTATCTATGTGATCCCGTTTTGTACGACCAAGGTTTTGACGCCATCCATCGGGCTGGTCGCGGAGTTTTGAGTGAAGAAAACCTTTTCTACCACACGCGTTGTTGTTGGGACAATATATCTTGATAAGCAAGCCCCGCGTGTGTCATCGTGTAGTGCTGAAGCGCCCAGTGTCTTGGGACCGTTGTGTTGTGTTGGTTTTGTGAGTAAGGTGACTAATTGGTAAGGTCTGCAGAAGAAGAAGATTTACCAGGGGGCGCGCCCTCTGTCTCCACTGCCCAGGACCACAGACAGTATGTAAAATTCACCTTACTTCACATTCTCTCCGCTGTGTATCGCAGTTCAATTGCTCAGTTACATCCCGGCTGAAACCTAGTTTTTGTCCGGAGTCTATATTCATGATAACCTTCCACTGCGCCATGCCGACTCCCCGGGTCTAGGCGGGGGTGTACTGAACATTTCTTGGCAGCAGTAGCGTAGTTTGAAGGCCTGAGAGGCCCACGCCAAAACTTTGTATTAATCAGTGCCGTTTTGATGACCCAGTCTGGTCCGGACTAGATTAATTTGTACTTGTAAATGGTAATTAACTTGCATTTGAAAAGTAAAGGGCATTCCTTTGTTATTGGTTCCATGTCTTGTAATTAATTGTCATGTATTGAAGTTCCAAAGTGTAAACAGATGCCTTTCTTTGCTCATAATAATTATTATTCAGTTTTGTTAGCAAATTTGAGTTGTGAATATTGACAAGTTTGTTGCTAAAATAATAGCTAATAAAAGGTTAGCTAATAAGTCTGCACTCAATACTTAATGAAACTTAAATGATTTGGGACATTGTTTACACATTGAAACTCATTGAAACTTGTGCTTTGAAATAATTAAAATTAACTTGTTGTTGTGTTGATATCCAAGTGAATTTCAATAGTCAGTGATTTTGAGTGAATTTCAATAGTCAGTGAGTTTTGTTGTTTTCTGATAACCTCCAAATATTTAAGAGTTTGTGTCATTATAAATACTTTGTTGTTGTAATATTGGAATTTTGTGGTTATTAGTAACCTCCAAATATTGGAGATTTTTGTGTTATAGTGAATATTTTGAATTTGTTGTTTTTGTTGATAAATTTGTGACGTTACAATGACGGCCTCCTCTGCTAAAGCCAAAATACGTTCTGAGTTACGGTGGTTAGCTTCTGCGGTTGCGTTGTTGGATCGACCGGATAGAACGGAGGCCTTGTTGAACAGATACGTAGATCTGCCCATACGTTTGGCTGTTGTTGATGAGCAGTATGCCTTATTTTTGGAAAGGACTGTTGAGGCCGAGGTGGAAATGCGACAAGAAGTCGGTTTGGATGTGGACCAGTGTTATGATTTTGCGGACAGAATTACCCAGGTAGCTCGACCTTTGCAAGTGGCAAGAGAGAATGAACCGAGCCCGTCCCCGGTCACATCTAAGAGTATGCCCCCTCTCTTTGCTAGATTGGCCCCCTTAGACTTAAGGCGCTTTGCTGGTCGTCTAGAGGACTGGGAGGGCTTTATTAATATTTTTGATAGTCTTGTACATGCCCGGGACGATTTGACCCAGGGCCAGAAGTTAGCTTATTTGTTATCCGTGTTGGAAGGGGAGGCCCTTGAATCAGTTCAACATTTGGCCCCCTCGGATGAAAACTACCCTATTGCTAGGGATTTGATTGCCCGTCGGTACCAGAACGTACGACGTCTGGCGGACAACCATGTGGCCGCCATTTTGAATTTACCCCGCGTTGCCAGCGTGATGCACTTGAGAGTGGCTTTGTTGAATCCGCTGTTGGTTGCCTACAACGCATTAAAAAACTTAAAACTCCCAGTGGAGCAGTGGTCGTTTTTGTTACTGCACATTGTCCTGGGAAAGTTGCCGGACTCTGTTAAGGTCCGTTTTGAGCAGCAGTATGGTGGGGATAGTGCGACTTATCTGCCACCCTTCTCGGACCTCTTGACGTTCCTGGAAGGAGAAAGTAGACTGGCAGATAATTCCTCTCTGGCCGGTCCTATGGGACCCGAACGACCTGTGCCACAGAGTAGATCCCCCACCGGACCCCCCCGTAAGGGGCGTATGGCCCCTCGCGCGCCCGGCCGCTATGCCGCCGTCCAGGAGACCGCCCGCTGCTTGTACTGTCGGGAACCGGGTCACAGCACGACCCGTTGTGATAAGTTCCTCGACCAGCGCGTCCAAGGCCGTCGAGCGATCGCGCGACAACGGACATGGTGCTACTCGTGCTTGGGCCTGCACATGCAGCGCGAATGTACCCAAGCGCACCCATGCCGCTTTTGTAAGGGCAACCACCATCCCCTCCTCTGCATGAACAGCCCAGAGGGCGGCGGAGCGCCGCAGCGCGTCGCTGCAGGATCACCTCGTATGGGTGGGGGGCTCGGGCCCCCCGCGGTGTTTGCATCCCGCAGCAGTTCTAGTGGCCACCAGAGTGGCCCCAGACGCTCTCCGCCACGAATGGAGCCTCAAACGGGTGGGGGTCCCAGGGACCCCCCCATGGGAAACCGATCCCCAAGGATGGGGATGAGTTATGCGAGCGTTGCCGGAGGTCGTAGAGGCCCCCCGCGACGTTTCGAGCCTCGCACGGACGGGGGTCCCACGGACCCCCCCATGGGAAATCGGTCCCCAACTAGGGGGTTCGATTTTGCGAGCGTTCCGGGAGGTCGTAGAAGCCCCCCGCGACGTGTTGAGCCTCGCACAGCCGGGGGTCCCCGGGACCCCCCCTCTGAAAATCGGTCACCGTGCCCCCGCGACTATGGGGCGACGTACACGGTGGATGATAGGCACCGATTCTCGCCGCCGCTCGCCGAATACCCGCGTTTGGAGCGGCGCCCGCCCCGTCTTCAAGGGGCCGGGAGATATAACCCGCCTGATACCGGGCGAATTGGACGTAGGCAGTATGTGGGAGATTGGGACCCACTGGATCGCTATGAGCGACCCCCTTACCATGGGGGGACGTCTGGGGACCCCACATACTAGCAATCAACGTGTTTACGGTCGATTGTAGCCACCCCTCCAGAGACCGTTTTGTTGCCCACGGCCTCTGTGCTTGTCAGGGGATTGAATGGCGACCTTGTGGAAGTTCGCGCCTTGTTGGATTCCGGTGCTCAGGGGTGTGTTGTGTCATCTTGGTTAGTTAGGCGGTTGGGCCTCAAGGTGCACCCCCACACGGAAGGCGTGAGAGGTGTTGGCGATGTGAAAGTCCCCGGGTTGTTAGGGCATGTTGACTTCACATTTACATCACGTAATGGGTCCACGCCAGGCATTAAGACCTCGGCGATTGTGTTGGACACAGTTGTTGGCCGTCAACCTTCAGTTGACTTGGGACCGAGTATGTTGTCTTTGGTGTCTGATTCCCCACTCGCCGATCCAAATTTCTTCCGCCCAGGCCCGATTGATGCTCTCCTTGGAGCCGATGTCCTGGGGCGAGTTTTGATGACGGGGAAGCGAGTTTTGCAGCCAGATGGCTTGGTAGCTCTGCAGACGACACTCGGTACAGTTGTGATGGGCCCTGCTCGCCGCGTTTTGAATTCCCTTGATGAGGATCGCGGTCTTGTTTTTAATGTGTCTCTCTCCGAAGTGGTGCAGAAGTTTTGGGAGGTTGAGGAACCTCCACCAGCCCCGCGGGTTGACCCAGTAGCGGATGAATGCGAGTTGTATTACCAGAATAACACTGGTCGCCTCCGCTCTGGTCGTTTGATCACCCGTCTCCCCTTTCGTGCCGGCCGACCTCCTCTGGGCGAATCCCGACCGCTAGCGGAACGTAGGCTAGTGGCGATGGAGCGTCGCATGAGCAAGGATCCGGTCTTCCGCCAGAAGTATGTTGAATTCATGCGGGAGTATGAGGAGTTAGGGCACATGTCCGTGAGCGATTTGGATTGGCGCTCTGTTGAGCACTTCTTTTTGCCGCACCACGCCGTTTTGAAATCCGGAAAGATTCGGGTGGTCTTTGACGGTTCGGCTCCCACCTCTACTGGAGCGTCCTTGAACCAGTGTCTGCATGTAGGTCCCAAGCTGCACACGGAGATCTCAGACATTTTGACCAACTTCCGGCGGCACCAAATTGTATTTATGACTGACATCCGGATGATGTTCAGACAAACGGTCATCCATCCCGAGGATAGGAGGTACCAATTGATTTTGTGGAGAGAGAGTCCTAGGGACCCCTTGTTGATTTATGAATTGAATACGAATACGTACGGTTTGGCTTCGAGCCCGTTTGTTGCGATTCGTTCTTTGTTGGAGTTGGCCGAGAAGGAACGCTTGAGATACCCTCGCGCCTCCGCCATTTTGGCCAGTGACGTCTATGTGGATGACATTTGCACGGGCGCCTCATCTGTCTCAGAGGCGATTGTCCTGAGAGACGAACTCACCGCCCTTTTGAAGTCGGGAGGTTACGAGTTGAGGAAATGGATATCCAACTCGCCTGATGTACTGGTAGGTTTGCCCGAAGAGCACCAGCAGGACCCCCACCTATTCGAAAATGTTGATAATCCCCATGTGGTGACCGTCCTTGGCGTACAGTACAAACCGGTCTCTGACACGTTCACTTATTGTGTGGATTTACGACCACCGAAAGTCTGGACCAAGCGTTTAGTATTGTCTACTGTCGCACGTACCTTTGACCCCAATGGGTGGATTTGCCCCGTGCTGTTTATGGCCAAGTGTTTCTTGCAACGGTTATGGGCTTCGGGTGTGTCGTGGGATGAACCCCTCTCGGACGAGTTACTCCGAGATTGGTCGAGCTTCGTTTCATCCCTCCCCGAGATTAATGAAGTGCATTTGCCGAGGCTATTCCTCCCTTCTGAAAATTGTAAAGTTACTCTTCACGGCTTTTCCGATGCCTCCGAACGTGGATTTGCTGCGGCCGTGTACCTCCGCACCGTTACTGTTGACGGAGTTGTTGCTGTGCATCTGGTGATAGCGAAAAGCAAAGTCGCTCCCCTTCGGACTCGTCATACGATCCCGAGGTTGGAATTGTGTGGAGCTGCCCTCCTAATGCGTTTGTTGAACCACGTATGGCTCACATTAGGTCGATCTATTAAGATACAAGAGGTTTATGCTTGGACGGACAGTCAGGTCGTCCTTTGTTGGTTGAAGGCTCCGGCGCACACCTTGGACGTGTTTGTGGCCAATCGAGTGTCGCAGATTTGTAATTCCGACATCGAGTTGATTTGGAGACACGTGCCGGGAACCATGAATCCCGCGGATTGTGCGTCTCGGGGTTGTGTAGCCCCAACCCTACTTAACCACCCCCTCTGGTGGGGCCCACAGTGGTTGATGCGGCCTGAGTCGGAGTGGCCGCCCTCTCCAGCGTTGTCGAACGTAGCCGTTCCTGATATGCGGGCATGCGTCCTGGAGACTAACCCCGCCGGGGAAAAGGATTTGTTGTTGGATCGGTACAGCTCCTTACAGAAGCTGCTTGGTGTTACCGCTTGGATCAGACGTTTTGTGTACAATTGCAGAAACCCACGCGCGAGGCGTGATTCGTCGGTTCTCACTCCGGACGAGCGTAGGGACGCGCTCTTGTTTTGGGTCCGGAGAGTACAAGCTGATAGTTTTGAGTCCGAGATTGAAATTTTGCGTTTAGGCCGTCGCAAGTTGAAGGGCGCGGTATCGCGATTGAATCCCTTCCTGGACGAGAGTGGGCTTTTGCGAGTCGGCGGAAGACTTCGAAATGCGAACCTGCCGTATGGAGCTCGTCACCCCCTTTTGTTACCTAAAGCCGGACATTTGACTCAACTGATAATAACAGATCGCCATGTGAATGCACAACATGCTGGCTGTAATGCTTTGTTGGCCATTTTGCAGCGTGAATTTTGGATTTTGTCTGCTCGTCGAGCCATTCGCACTGTGGTTTTCCGTTGCCTGCCTTGTTATCGATTGAAGGCCGCGACCATGCAGCCCCAGATGGGTGATTTGCCTGCTGATCGCGTCACGGAATGTAGAGCTTTTGCCGGAGTCGCCACCGACTTCGCCGGTCCCTTTACTGTAAAGGCTTCGAGACTGCGTAATGCTAAAACCTATAAGGCGTACTTGTGCGTGTTTGTGTGTTTGTCCACCAAGGCTGTCCATTTGGAAATTGTCTCGGAATTGTCTACCGAAGCCTTTGTCGCCGCCTTGAGCAGATTTGTTTCCCGTAGAGGACTGCCGACATTGATACGTTCCGATTGTGGTACTAATTATAAGGGAACGTGTAATTATCTTAAGGAAGTAGTTAAGTTTTTTGTTGATAATAAAATAGACATTGGAACCACCCTCTCCCGGCGTGGGATAATCTGGAAGTTTAGCCCACCAGCTTGTCCGACCTGGGGAGGAATTTTTGAAGCTTGTGTAAAGGCTGCCAAGACACACTTGCGTCGCGTGATTGGAGAAACTATTCTCACGTTTGAGGAACTTGATACGGTATTTTGTAAAATTGAGGCCGTCCTCAACTCGCGACCCTTGTGCCCGTTGTCTTCGGACCCGAATGACCTGGAAGCGTTGACCCCAGGTCATTTCTTGATCGGACAGCCCCTTTTGGCGTTGCCTGAATATCCGATTCAGGATGTAGGATCCCATCGTTTGTCGCGATACCAACTTTTGAAACAGATGTCCCAAAACTTCTGGGCACGTTGGTCGATGGAGTATTTGCATATCCTACAACAGCGCGTGAAGTGGACAGATAAAACCACCCCACCCCAGACTGGCGACCTCGTGTTGATTAAGGATGCTAACCTGCCGCCCCTATGTTGGCGAAGGGGGCGCATTGTTAAACTCTACCCCGGAACTGACGGAGTTCCTCGTTTTGCTGAGGTTTTGGTTCGAGATTCGGTTTTGAAGAGAGCAGTTAGTGGGCTCTCCCGATTACCCGTAGATTGACGTACCGTTCTTAACGGTCCGGGGCGGGGGGATGTTCGGAAAAGATCGACGTTTCTGAACGCATCTCTAATGTCACGTCAAATTGACATTTAGCTGTCACTTGAAGTTGACAGTGACACTTGATTGAAATTCTTGTACAAGATGTCGGATTAATTTTGCTGAATTTGTTAAAAATCGCTCGCGTTGAATGTGCCTGGCATATCGAGTTTGAATAAAATCTTAAATTATCTATGTGATCCCGTTTTGTACGACCAAGGTTTTGACGCCATCCATCGGGCTGGTCGCGGAGTTTTGAGTGAAAGATAACCTTTTCTACCACACGCGTTGTTGTTGGGACAATATATCTTGATAAGCAAGCCCCGCGTGTGTCATCGTGTAGTGCTGAAGCGCCCAGTGTCTTGGGACCGTTGTGTTGTGTTGGTTTTGTGAGTAAGGTGACTAATTGGTAAGGTCTGCAGAAGAAGAAGATTTACCAGGGGGCGCGCCCTCTGTCTCCACTGCCCAGGACCACAGACAGTATGTAAAATTCACCTTACTTCACATTCTCTCCGCTGTGTATCGCAGTTCAATTGCTCAGTTACATCCCGGCTGAAACCTAGTTTTTGTCCGGAGTCTATATTCATGATAACCTTCCACTGCGCCATGCCGACTCCCCGGGTCTAGGCGGGGGTGTACTGAACAGATACCTAATAGGATATTTGGATTACGATTAGACGGTTGTTTGGGACTTTATTTGATACAGTAAAATATCATTATAATCGAAAAACACGGCCGAAAGCACAGATAAACAACTGTAAAAAAACCACATCAAAAAAGTAAGAAATAATTCCTCACCAAATAAATAACGTAAGTACTTTGAAGTCGGGCGTGAAACATGTACAATTTTTTGTTGTTTTTGTTAAAACCCGCCCGACTTCAAAGTACTTACGTTATTTATTTGGTGAGGAATTATTTCTTACTTTTTTAATGTGGTTTTTTTGAAGGCGGTTTTATTTTTTTATAAAAATAATTTTTATTTCACTCTTTTTAGTGCATCGTGCAGGCAATTTACGTGTTTTCTGGTAAATAGGTATGCGATCAAACTGAAAACCTCCTTTTTCGAAGTCGGTTAAAATACCTTGAGGTATCCCCTTTTTACCAAAACAAGAATCATCTAAATCGGTTTATAAACAAAGGAGTTATGCCTAAAGATACGTATTAAATTCACATAAAGTGGTAACGAAAACGACGGTATTTTCAAGATTTCCTGAAAACTACTGAACCGATTTCAAAATTTCAAAAAATGGGACCAACTTGGAAACCAACCTGATGTAATAACGTTTGAACCATTTCAATCGGTTCAGCCGTTTTCGAGTATTCGATGGACATACACAAAAAAAAAAATAAAAAAAAAAAAATAAAAAAAAAAACATACATACAGACGAATAGAGAACCTCCTCCTTTTTGATTTAGAAGTCGGTTAAAAATAAGATATTTTTCCAAATTTTAAGTACTACCTAGTGATTTGCGAGTAATCTTAGTTTAAAATACCCTATTTTAGGGAATCCTGTAGCCTTAAAATATCTATGAGACTGAATTATGATGGCGGGACATAGATTTTGGTGCTTTCAAATATCCACCCGGGAATTCATAGCCATCGAGATCGTTAAACATTTTAGGGATTTTATTAATCCTGTGTTTAGAATAAAACACTCTTATTTAGCAATATGAAAGCAAGGACTGCGAGTTTCTCATCCATAACGGATTTGTTCCGACCGAACAATCCAAAGGGTTTGAGGTCTAGAGATTTAAGCAGCACGCGCTTGGATATACTCAAGAGAGAAATACACACCGACATTCACATGATACCTTTGAGTAAGTATGTTTTTAATAAAGTGGTACGTACCTGTTTATAGTCTTTGGAGAGCGCCTGAAATGTATCTCATTGCAGCATCTACATTTAAAAACATAAGGTCCAGTGCATTGTGATTGACCTTGAGTCAATCTCATGTGCTGTTGATTGTATGTTTCGGAATAATTTAACTTCTTTTTCCTCTTTATTGCCAAGCAGTCACATCAAACAAGTAACTCGTCTCAATGGCATAAAAGAACCCCAAAATAAATAAAGTTAAAAATTATTTGGCCCAATGCTTGGTATTTGTAGTTTGTACCTTTAATGAATGCGCAATATTCCGCTCTTGTCTCATATGGCAGTTCAGCAACCAAAAATGTTGCAGAGAGTGTTTACGAACAGCTTGGAACCGATCCGGTACAAGGTCTGACTAGGGCCAGAGCGAAGGAACTGCTGCTTTACTATGGTCCAAACACACTCACGCCTGCTTCGCAAAACGGATGGCTGCGCGTTCTGTTTACCTCTATGTGTAAAGGTGAGTTTTATATTCAGCGGTAGGTAATAATAAGAAATACGCGCCTAAATAAAATGACTCTTTAAATAGTCTACAAAATATGAGGATACGCACCACTGCCATATTTTTTTATTGGAAACATTACAATACAAACTTTTTTTTCTTATAGTTTACATCTCGATATTCAACAAATTAAACACGTCGATTATTCTCAGTAAAAATGCATTAAAAATTTTAGGTTTCTCAATTTTGATTTGGTTCGGTGCTTTGCTCTGCCTGCTTGCTTACCTCATGGAGTCATCGTCAAAAGCAAATGCCAGTAAGGACAACCTGTACTTGGGGTGCGTACTGATCGGCGTGGATTGCATTTGCGGCTTGTTCAGCTTCTATCAGAATTTCAAAAGTACAAAGGTAAACCAAAATCAGAGTGAATTTGACAAAATGTATCCTACCATTACCTACCACCAGACGCCATTAAAATTTAATCTCTCGACTCAAGCCTTCTTTATGAAAATGGATTAGGTACATACTGTACGGTTCCTCTTCTTTTCTATGATCTACTGGAGATAATTTAAAGACCGTAGATGCACTTATTTAATAAACTTTAGATATTTTTACATACTTGCTCTTGCTACTTAACCCTAGACACCTAACGTTCGAACGTAGCTAGTCTATTATTAAGGGACCTCTTGCCACCAAGGAGCATGTAATCACTACGTTTACAGTGCCACAAACTTTGCTGTGCCGGTGGCCAAAATGTGAAACTAGCGTGTTTTTTTTAAATGTAATTCTGCTGTCAACTTGATGTCCAACCATAGCGCTCATGACGTTTGACTTAATACTCTGAGGTAACTGGAGCTCTCACCCTGAATAAAAAAGTGTCGCCAGCAAATTTGACATTTATGTATGTAGTGGCAGGTAGTGGCTGTCAGTTGTCTCATATGACCATACGTATTTTTTTAAAGTGTAGGTGAGACGGAAGACAGCCACTGTGTTATTTGTGGTATTCAAAAAATTGTTCGTACTGCACCCTCCAGTTACCTCAGTATTAAGTCGAGCTTCATGATAGCGCTGCTGGCGGCTGAAGTTCTTATAAGTCAGGGCCGGTTAATGCTACAAAAAAAAAAACGAACGTAGCGCCGCTGTCACCGGAACAGAAAAGGTTGTGGCACTGTACTTGCCATTTCGAGGGCCAGACAATCAAATTCAATCAATGCATCAAACCCAAATCAAACCTCTTAGCATCAAACCATACCTGCTGACCATAGATATAGTATCTGCTGGCATACTTTATTTTTATTACATTCGCTATACAAGTAGCACAATCTTTTCTGTTCCGGTGACAGCGGCGCTATGTACGTTTTTCTTTTTTTAGTAGCAATTTACCCGGCCCTGACTTCTAAGACCTTCAGCCACCAGCAGCGCTATGGTTGGACATCAATTTGACAGCAGAATGACATAAAAAAAAAACATGATAGTTTCACATTTTGGCCACCGGAACAGAAAAGTTTGTGGCACTTGTATATTTGATGGTTTGAAACTGACACACACTAAAAAGGCTTACCTACAAAAAGCATGGAGATAGATTTAATACTGAGGTAAGTGGAGAGTGCAGTACTAACACTTTTTTGTGACCAAAAATTACACAGTGGCTGTCTTCCGTCTCACCTACACTTTAAAAAAATACGTATGGTAATATGAGACAACTGACAGCCACTACATACTAAATGTCAAATTTGCTGGTATACACTTTTTTATGTGAGAACTCCAGTTACCTCAGTATTAAGTCTATCAGTATTAAGTCTAGCTCCATGACAAAAAGCGTTACAGCCATGAAGCTCGACTTAATACTGAGGTAACTGGAGAGTGCAGTACGAACAATTTTTTGTGACCACAAATTTCACAGTGGCTGTCTTCCGTCTCACCTACACTTTAAAAAAATACGTATGGTCATATGAGACAACTGACAGCCACTACCTGCCACTACATACTAAATGTCAGATTTCCTGGTGTTCACTTTTTTATTCAGGGTGAGAGCTCCAGTTACCTCAGAGTATTAAGTCAAACTTCATGGTTACAGCCATGAAGTTCGACTTAATACTGAGGTAACTGGAGAGTGCAGTACGAACAATTTTTTGAATACCACAAATAACACAGTGGCTGTCTTCCGTCTCACCTACACTTTAAAAAAATACGTATGGTCATATGAGACAGCTGACAGCCACTACATACATAAATGTCAAATTTGCTGGCGACACTTTTTTATTCAGGGTGAGAGCTCCAGTTACCTCAGAGTATTAAGTCAAACTTCATGGTTACAGCCTACAGTGCCACAAGCTTTCCTGTTCCAGTGACAGCCGTGACAGAGGAGACACTTGCAATACCAAATTAGCTGTCAAAATGGACTGTTGTATGAAAACTGTTCTAGTTCCAAAGATAATCACCGGAACAGAAAAGCTTGCTGCACAATACAGTGACACAAGCTTTTCTGTTCCGGTGACGGCCGTGACAGAGGAGCCACTTGCAATACGAAATTAGCTGTCAAAATGGACTGTCGTAATACAAAGATATTATAATATCTTTGCTGTCGTATGAAAACTGTTTTAGTTTCAAAGATAATCACCGGAACAGGAAAGCTTGTTGCACTATACATATTATCTATCGGCTTGCGCACAGACTACGAATATACCCTACAGTACCTATCTTCTTCTTCGTCGTTTCGCTCTTGGCAGAGCGGTCGTTGTCACGTTGAGGCGTCCACGTCGGTGGTAGAGGCGGACACAGCTTTCCGCACGATCTCCCGCCATCTCTCCCGGTTGGCAGACTGTCTGGCGCAGTCAGACACACGGTTTCCAACTGCGGATTTCACTTGGTCGGTCCAGCGCATCGGTGACCTGCCACGTGATCTGGTTACCACAGTACCTATACCCAAACCTATATGTATGTAGGTAGGTACTAAGTAGTGGCCGCCCGCGAATATCGCTTCAAAATATTATATCAAAAATGGGCCAAGTGCGAGTTGGACTCGCCCATGAAGAGTTCCGTATCACCATAAATAATATCATTTTGAGCCCTCGTTTAGTGAGTTACTCGATAGGTTTTTACATGTAGATTCTAAATATATATACTTTTTAATAGTACATTACAGCCGAGGACAGGTAAGTAAGAAATTACATCGTCGAGGATGGTTTGAAGCACGAGCCGCAGGCGAGGGCTTTAATCATTCGAGGCAAGGTAATTTGCTTACCGTACAAGGCTTGTATAGCGCTTTTCTCAAGAAATGCGAGGAAATAAAAAAACTGTTTAACTAAATAATATTTACTAAAATTTATATCACACATGTTCGTTCGGGCAATTGTTAAATGTAAATGTTATTGTTTTCCCGGGCACACTTATGTATAAATCGCCAATAATAATATTAGTTTAATGATGTATCATTAAAATACGCCAACAGCACAGATTCCGAAAACGTATGCGCCTTTTTTTCACTTTTCCAAATCAGATCGTAGGTTTTCATATAAGTATCTTTCTTTTGATTTTGCTGGCAGTAAGTTTTCTGTTATTAATTTTGCTTCTGCTCTCAAATTTGGTGGAGTAGGTACATACAATGTCTGTATAATGTTTCATTGGCAGAACTCATTTTGGTAATTTATTACACAATATAAACTGTATTGATATCAAATCAACCGCTGAAAATTATTCCCGCCGTTTTTTTAATATTGGTTTGTGAGGCCATGTGGAACGGTCATACAGCCTATTGATACTTACTACTTGCTACTAAAATGCGCAACTTCAATACCCGCTTCTGGGCGGTAGATGGCGCTGTACATATTTCCCATACAAAATTACTCGTAAAGGATATTTTGTCTATGGTAAATCTCATTTTGTTTTTTTGATTGATGTTCGTGCTAAGGGTACATAGCGCTTGTGGTACAATACGAAGTATTCGCATAATAATCGGTAATCGCATTTCTTGAGAAAAGCACTATACAAGCCTTGTACGGTAAGCAAATTACCTTGCCTCGAATGATTAAAGCCCTCGCCTGCGGCTCGTGCTTCAAACCATCCTCGACAATGTAATTTCTTACTTACCTGTCCTCGGCTGTAATGTACTTTTCACACTTATGCTCTGAAATGTTAATATTATATTTAAGAAAAGAATGCAGTACGTGGCACTTTTCTGAGGTAAACATTCTAAATTTGAAAATCACTGCAGTAATGAATTTCAGTACTTACTTACTGCACTGATTTTAGTGCAGTAAGTAAGTACTGAAATTCATTACTGTAGTTCCACGTACTGCATTCTTTTCTCAAATATAATATTAACATTTCAGAGCATAAGTGTGAAAAAGGTATTTCATCGATAACTATGTGAAAAAAAAATATTACGCATAAACCGCACTATTGTAATTAGTTCAGACAAAGATCGAGTTCGAACGACGACGATTATAAAAACAAAACACTATCGTAAAACTGTCCCATAGCTTTAATTTGATGCTTTGGTTAGTCAGCTTTTTAGAAATGTAACTAAGGTTGGCGTAGGTATAAACAAATGTTAGGAGAGTGATAACAAATGCTCAAGTGCTTTGTTTCCATAAAAAAATGGGCCATAAAAAACCCCTGTCATCTGAAGGGTTAAATTTCATGATAACTTTAAACAATCGCCGTTAGGAACATCGGCAGCAACATGAATATAAAAGGTTCGTAGCCTTATTGTATGAAAATAAACTGTGTCTCTATGTACCACTGCTGACTGTCAGATTTTACAGCTATCCTTAGAAGTAACTGAAATGCCCGAGCTTCACCTGCGTTTAATGCCATTAATTAGCGCGCTATTTGATATAATACGCAGATGTGGCCGGATCTTAGCGCACTAATTTGATACAATTACAGCGCTAAGACGCGCATGCCGTTATTAAGGCGCCGATTCTCCAAAATAGGGTATTTTAAATTATGGTTGTGAAAAACGAAATATATGTAGCTTACTTCCGCAAAAAACACAATATGCAAGATGCACCACCAAATTGGTGTTGGTTTTTCGCACGAACTAGCACGAACTATCTCCTGAGGATGCCCCGGGTTGGGGCGAAACACGTGTAGAGTAGTCTAATCGGTGACGGTGCAAGGTGTATTGCTGTCTTGCTAGATGCAGGTATTGTGCACTGGTGTTTTCGTGGTGTGCATGTGCAATTTTTTGCGGGCGGGCGGGCGGTGCATCTTGCATATTGTGTTTTTTGCGGAAGTAAGCTACATATATTTCGTTTTTCACAATGGTTAGGGAGTTCCGCCAAGTGACGCCTGATTCAATAAAAAAAAATTAAATTATGGATTACTCGCAAATCACAAGTACTTAAAATTTGGAAAAAATATATGTTATTTAACAGATATTTATCTAGTGCTTCCGGTCGTTTTTTTTTTCGATTGGTGATATTTTACTGTGTCAAATAAAATCCCAAAGATCCGTCTAATAATAATTCAAATATCATATTACTTGCAGTATCTTGGTTTTAGTTAATGAAAAACATATGAATATAATTGTCTTTGAATAGCCGAGGGATTCCGGCCGTCATTATATTTTTTTTATTATTTCATTTTCAATTGAATTTTAAGTGATTTTCGATTCGCGGGGCGCTCGCGAGTTCACAGTTCACTGCCGGCTGCCGCTGGGTCCGCGCGAAGTGTATCTAGCGCAGCCGAGCAAGCGTTAGCGTGCCTATTTCGGTCGGGAATCCTCGCCTTAACGCCGTTAGGCGTCACGCAGGTGAAGCCCCAGCATAACAAAGAATGGGTGCATCTAAATTGGCGAAATAGTTTTGTTATGCACATTATTATAATTATTTATTTCACCATAAAATTCAACTGAATATCTCTAGGAGTTACCGCATAAAAAATACCTTATGTCTGCATCAAAAAAATGGGACAGTTAAAAAAGAATACTTAATAGAATAGGATACCAATAGGGTATTTGACAAATTTTTTTTATTGACTTAAAATGTTCCTTGAATTAGTAGCTACACAACATAGGTATTTATTTTCAAATATCTTGAATATTTTCAGCGATAGAGAGCATCAAACTTTCTAATTAGACAAGGAGGGCGCTATAGAATCGTGACGTCACATTTCTATAGCGCCATACTCTCGCCATAGAAAATTTCGTTTTAGAAAGAGATAGCTAGAGTTAGTATAGGGTATTTTACTGTTGTTGAAATGTAGATATTTAATGATGACGTTAAAAAATATTGCAATTAAGAATACCAAATGTGAAAATATAATTTGAATCGGTTTTATAATAAAAGAATTATAGTCTGTTTGATTTTGACTATAGCTGTCTCTTTCTAAAACGAAATCTTCTATGGCGTGACTATGACGCTACTAACCCACTGACGTCACTAAGATAGCGTCCTGTCCTTGTCTAATTATAAAGTTTGAAGTCCTATATCTTTCGCTTGTTATAATACAGATTTAATTTCTTTTTTCACATTGTTATTCAATAACGTTATATTTCTGAATGTCATCATTAAATATCTACATTTCAACAACAGTCAAATACCCAATTGTTAGAGATTCTAGGTTAAAATCATAAAGTTAATATACCTGTTAAAATATAATATTAAAATAGAAAACAATCATTGGCCTTTATCCGTAGTCCGTACTAACACTACCTAGGTAATAATATTGTGAAAGTGTGTTTATTTGTCCGTCTTTTACTCCAAAACGTAGCAAAGGATCGACGTGATTTTAAAATAGTGAAAATAGTTTGGAGAGTAGTATATATTACTTTTTATCCCGAAAAATCCCGCAGGATAACGACGTGTAGTCCACGTGGGCGAAACCACTGGCGTAACGCTAGTTTTTTTTTAATTAGAAACCGTTAGCAATTGTTTTGCAGATTTGGTGTGGTTAGCCGTCGCGCGTTGATGTCTTTTATAGGCAAAATTTATTAAAATATGGCCTTAAAATCGATTTCGACGCTTCGACTTGTATAGTCCGTTCGGTTAGATAGTGTCGGTACACCCGCACGGCATTGTGGCAGAGCGACACTATCTAAGCGAATGGACTATATATAAAGTACGTTTTTCCAAACCACAGCTTGGACAATGCTTGTTCTATTTATAAATACTGTTTATGTTTTGAACTAAGTAGGTAGGTAACTATTCCATCTCAATCCTTTGCGATTATTTGCGATAAGCTAGTGTAGTTATTATTTAAATTTTTACTTTTTTGCATTCACAATGCAATTTTTATCATAGAAAAATGGAAAATAAAGTATTTAGAAAAAATCGACCCGTCTCACAACCAGCTCCGATGGGATTCGAACCCACGACCTTTCGCTATCCGGGCGACTGCTCTAACCACTGAGCTACGGAGTCGTTACGAGAAGCGTCGAATTTATCAAATACTTCATACACGTTGTATAGCCAGCGTTAATTTCATCAATGCGAGGATATTACTACCCCCACACGCGAAAGAAATACCTTTCCAGATATTTGACAATCGCTAAAGAAGAAATTACTATGGCAAGTTATTTAAATTTTTACTTTTTTGCATTCACAATGCAATTTTTATCATAGAAAAATGGAAAATAAAGTATTTAGAAAAAATCGACCCGTCTCACAACCAGCTCCGATGGGACTCGAACCCACGACCTTTCGCTATCCGGGCGACTGCTCTAACCACTGAGCTACGGAGTCGTTACGAGAAGCGTCGAATTTATCAATGCTGAACGGCAGTATATGATACAGTCGGCTTTCATTTATAATAAAATTAATAGTTTACTAGATATTTATCATAGACCAACTTATAAATGTAAAAAAATAGTAGTGGAATGGTTGACTACACTGACATATGAAGAGACAGAAAACATACTAAAAAGAAATTATATAACCCTAACTATAAATATTTGTTATGATTACCCCACACACTCATTCACATACAACACACACATCACACACACGCACACATACACACAAAAATGTAAACCATATAGTTTTAATTCCCTTTTTTATATAAATTTGGTTTGATATTAAACTTGTAAGTTACGGTTTACGGTTTAAGAACTTTATTTCTCAAAAAGAATTACAAAAAATTCACTTACTGAGAAACACAATTTGTAACTTAGAAATATTCGAAGAGTGTGCACTATAAAGTAGAATTTAAATTATTTACAACCCAAAATAATAATTAACGACGGGTATTCGTAAAAAGCGTTCGAAGTAAACTTGTGACTAACATACTTGACCGAGCAACCACGGATGTAAGCGTACTTGCAATCTGGATGCGGCATATTGGTATTGGTACATACCAGAATGTGTATTAAGTTTGTACCTTTTTTTTAATATTTATCTACATTGTTGTTACTGTTTATGTTTGTAATATTTTAAATACATATTATATGTAAGTATTTGTTTTATATATTAATTTACAAAATTTTAACTGCGTGCTTTCTTAATTGATTACATTTTTTTTATTATTATTATTACTTTACTTAATTTAATGTTTATTGAATTTCGTTTAAAACATATTTTTTTAATTGTCTTTTAAAGCTTAACAATGATTTTGCTTCCTTTATTTCCCTTTATATATATATAATAGTTAATTTATAATAATCAGTTATAAGTTAATTTTATTAACATATTATTGTAAAGTGCAAAGGCTGGAGCGAAACAACCTAACACGAGCGTTCTAAACTGCTAAGTAGGGCTGTTTCAAAAAATTTATTGTACATGAATTCTTATGTTAATAAATTTTTTTTTTTTTTTGTTTATTATCAATTACTTCATACACGCTGTATAGCCAGCGTTAATTTCATCAATGTGAGGATATTACTACCCCCACACGCGAAAGAAATACCTTCCCAGATATTTGACAATCGCTAAAGAAGAAATTACTAAGTATGGCAAGTTATTTAAATTTTTACTTTTTTGCATTCACAATGCAATTTTTATCATAGAAAAATGGAAAATAAAGTATTTAGAAAAAATCTACTTTTTCTAAATACTTTATTTTCCATTTTTCTAGTGTAGTTATACCAAAATCCATACTAATATTATAAAAATGAAAGTGTGTTTGTTTGTCCATATTTCACGTCTAAATGGAGAAACTGATCGACTTGATTTTTGGTATGGGGATAGTTTGGAAGCTGGAAGGCTACTTTTAAAAATAAAATTATGTCCTCTACTCTACATATACTATATCTACTATGAAATCGTCTACAAAAATTACATTTTCACTTCTCATGCTCGTAAAGTTCGTGTTTATGTTGGGTATAGGCTGCATAAAATCGCTTTTTATGCTCTAGTGCATAAAGTAAAATCTTCGCCTAAGTCTCAGACTCTAAGACAAAGGTCGTCAGGTAAACAGTCACACACGCAATTAAACTTCGTTAAATAAACTTGTTATTTTATTCTGTTTCTTCAATTTTGTACATATAATCCATATTAAATTACTAAATTAATAAAACTAGGCAAAATTAATGAGTTTTCTAAGAAATAAGTATTTCAAGAGCATTATGGACTACAATCTATGCTAAAGTCACTGTGCTGTCACCAAAGATATTATAATATAACGCTGTCACTGCCACGTATATAAAAAAAAAGAAAGTCTTCCCGCCAATATGGCGAAGTTTTTATTTTTCTTTTTTGCAATATTGCTATTTATTTTCCCTACATTCGAAGTGAAAAGCAGAGTGTAAAACTCGTATATAAAACCCATTTTACCCTCGACTTCACTATCATATACGTCTTGGGTAAAATGGTACGTTTTATGCACTTGTTGTACAATCTACCATTTCACTTCTCATGCTCGTAAAGTTCTTGTTTATGTTGGGTATAGGCTGCATAAAATCGCTTTTTATGCTCTAGTGCATAAAGTAAAATCTTCGTCTTATGCTGCGTACACACCAGACCAACGAAGGCCAACGAACGCCACCCAAGGGGTTCTGTTTTCCCCTTTGTCTCAATCAGATGATCGGAAAGACCCATATGTGAACTTGGATCACTCCCAATGATACTTTACTTAGCTTTAGATTGATCTTCGAAGGCCAGGAACGTGCAGCGGGCAACGCCTGATGTCGTTCGTTGGCGTTCGTTGGGCCGGCCGGTCTGTAGTTCTACGCGGCATAAGCCTCAGACTCTAAGACAAAGGTCGTCAGGTAAACAGTCACACACGCAATTAAACTTCGTTAAATAAACTTGTTATTTCATTCAGTTTCTTTAATTTTGTACACAATCCATGTGTTGGCAACGAGAAGATCGTGTACGGCCGCGAGTCATGAAACAACGACGAGCCTTGTCCTGTGCTGGGCCTCTGGAATGTGTTTACATAGAATTTTTGATAAATGACCAAGCGGCGTAGCGTTTCAACGCTGGGACGCTGTACATTTAGTTTAGATTAACGTAATTAAGTCCCGTGTGTTGGTTCTGATATTATTTGTTTAAATTAAGCTGAGTTGTATGTAACTTGAATTAGCTTTGTGGGATGGGAACTGAGAAGAGTTGAATAAGAACCGTCTTGTAGCGTACACGCTCCGGTGCTCTGTTCAAAGTTTTATTTGTGCTTAATGAATTATATTATTGTGTGTTGAAGTAAATAGTTAGTGTTAATTGGGACTTTTATTATTAACTTAAGTTAATTCTAACATCAGAAGTGACAAGTTTCTCACGCAAATCATTATGGGAAAACATAAAAGAAATCGAGCCCGATCAACATCGAGCAAAAGCAGCAGAGCTCGAACACCGTCACCCCCGCCTCCTGAGAAAAGGAAACGCAAGGTATCTCGTAAAGATGACACAGAAATTGTGAGTACAAGCACGTCGATAAATTTATACAATATGATACCAGAGTTTGACCCATTAACTGATAATGTTGTGTCGTGGCTTAATGTGATAGAGTCCTATTCATCTACCTTTTCATGGAACGACAGTATGATCCGTTATCAGGCGCTAAATAAATTAAAGGGATCAGCTAAAATTTGGTACGACTCCTTGTTACGCAATCATTACACATGGACGGAGTGGTTATGGAAGGATTGGAAACAGAAAATATTAACAAGTTTTCGAGTGAAACGAAACATGTTCGAATCACTTAAAGAAATAATCGATAAAAAACCGTATAATAGCCAATCATTATACACATTCTTTTTCGAGCAAAAATCCAAAATAGATACCTTACACTTTAATTTTACGGAACACGATTTAATATCAATTATTTTAGGAAATATCGCTGATGATAACATCAGTGCATCAGTCGAAGCAAGTAATTTTCAAACATGTGATGGTTTAGCTGCATTTTTACATGGTCGTGTTTATAAGCCACCCGTGTCAAAGACAATTAAATCTAGTTTTACTGGCCAGTATGTATCACGTGATATAAACACTAGTCCTAAGAACTTACCATCGATGCAACCATCAACTATAGAGTCGTCGACCACAATTTCAAGTCAAGCAAAAACAACTACACCTTTTCACAAAGCTAGCGGCCAGTTTTTAGGTCGTAATCCCATCGAATGTTATAATTGCGGAGGTAATCACAAAAAAGCACAATGTACTTTGAAGTGCGAGTTTTGTGGAAAGCGAGGGCACACCGAAAGTATGTGTTTTCACAAAAAGAATTTGACAGCTGAACAAAATAAAAACGTAGATTCACAGGAAGTAGCTGTTCCCTTATCACAGAACGAGTAGTTCGGAAATACTCACTACCAATCATATTATTAGAAACTCCTATCACGTTACAAGGATTTTCAAGTGACAACGTTAAAACCATAACTGAAACTGATGAAACAAAAATTAAAATGTATACTCATGTAGGAAATAAACTTACCTTTAATTAAGTATGTTCAGCGTTTTTCGGGATTAAAAATAGATACTATCAAATGCAGATGGACATTATGAATTTTTAAGATTACCATTCGGTTTGGCGAATGCCCCTTCGTGTTTTCAGTGAAATATCTGAAACCGAGATAGTCCATCAGAGCCCTAATACATTTGTAAACAAAATTAGACACAAATTGAAAACTATTGCAAATACAATGTAAGTTTTTTTTAAATTAATTATTTGAATTAATTCATCGTATTTTTATGTAGGTAAGAAATTCTAGAGTTAAATATCACTTTGCTTTTTATCTGTATACTAAACAAATAAATAAATTTTTAATCGCATGTTGTGCGCGGTTGTAATAGAGATATAAATTAATGTTATTTTTTTTTTGTTGTTGTAACTGTTCACATCTATTGATTTGGATTTTGTAGGTAACTGTGCCTAAAAAAAAAAAAATTAAAAAAAATACATTAAAAATTGTCTCAACAGCATTTACTACAAAAATAAAGGTGGAGCCTTCGATCAATAATAGTACTAGATGAAGGCTCACGAACTAAATGAAAACTTTACAAGTACCAATATAAATTGGTAGTGGTGGTTTCTCTCAGTAAATTAGTTTTTATTTCTGCGGTGAGATGGGCAGACAATAACGGTGTAACATATGAAATGGACAATATTTTAAAGATTTTTGGTAATCCCCGAAGGATAATTGCAGACGCAGGATCTGCATTTATTTCTTACACATTCAAGGAATATTGCTCGAACAAGAATATTAGGCTTCAAACGATCGCGAAGAGAATGTCTAGGTCTAATGGTCAGAATGAGAGATTTTATAAAACAATTCTAGAATCCATGAGAACCATGGGAGTGAACGTAACTGAAAATAGATGGGATCAATGTATGAAGCCCCTTACAACAAGCAGTTATTAGCACATTTCACAAAACAATCAAAACTGTACCTAGCGAGGTGTTACTTGGATACAAACTGAAGACTGATAGTGATTTAGTTGCGCTGGAACCTGATGAGGCTGTTGATGCTACTCAACTGCGCGTAGAGGTAGACGAAAATATCAAAACGGATTCTGAATCACAAAAGCAAAGATTTGTCAAGTCACGCGTGCTCAGGCTAAAAAGTTCTTATGCAGATTCCAAGTCAAAGTAACGATGGTCAAAGCCGAAAGCTACTGCCGGTTTTCAAGGTGTACAGGTCAGAGTTCAGACCGTTGCCGAAAATATATAAAACCCTGGATAAATATGAATGAATGGAACCTACACGACGTACAGTATTTTAAATAAAAAAAAATCGTACGTGTTGGCAAGGTAAAACTACAGAACGATATTAAAAGGCGAATGTTTTATGTTTTATTACTTTATTTATTTCATTGTTTGCGTAAAGATAAAGACAATTTGTCGCCTGTTGTGATCATAAAATTAAGTAACAGTTACAAGAAATAATACGATATTTTGCTTATATATACTGATATCTTGATGTTCTGGATGTCTTGTGTAGTAAATTATAAGATTTCCTAAGTCTAAAGGAGTCGTATAGTTGAGTTTGGTTATAGGCATTGAGAGACGTACCCTAAGACTAAAGGAACGACTTTGTTTTGCTCTGATGACAATAAAGCATTATGGTTGCAGGAATCGCCTAAGACTAAAGGGATTGCCTAAAGCAACAGAAGAAAATGAGACAGTTGGGTCCTTTAGACTTTATGTGCAAAAGTCGGCCTAAGACTAAAGGGACTGCTATAATGGACTGAAGGCCACAACTGTCTATTGTATTTATCAAACATCTGGAACGTCATGATAGGAGGATTCTAATGGTGGTCTATTCTTCTGGCTGCAGGAGTCGTGGCCTAAAATAAAGGGACTGCCTAAAGCACCAGAGGAATATGTGACAGTTGAGTCCTTTAGACTTTATGTGCAAAAGTCGGCCTATGATTAAAGGGACTGCTATAATGCACTAAAGGCTACAACTGTCTTAACTGTCTATTAGTATTTCTCAAACATCTAGAGCATCATGATGGGCCGAGACGCTTAGACTACGTCATAAACATTACAATTCATAAATAGAGGTGTTTCTTTATGTCACAGATTGTAAACTATCAATAGGGGTGTGGAGCGTCCGCGGAAGTGCCTGGGGCAGGCACACTGCAGCATGGCCGTGTTGGCAACGAGAAGATCGTGTACGGCCGCGAGTCATGAAACAACGACGAGCCTTGTCCTGTGCTGGGCCTCTGGAATGTGTTTACATAGAATTTTTGATAAATGACCAAGCGGCGTAGCGTTTCAACGCTGGGACGCTGTACATTTTGTTTAGATTAACGTAATTAAGTCCCGTGTGTTGGTTCTGATATTATTTGTTTAAATTAAGCTGAGTTGTATGTAACTTGAATTAGCTTTGTGGGATGGGAACTGAGAAGAGTTGAATAAGAACCGTCTTGTAGCGTACACGCTCCGGTGCTCTGTTCAAAGTTTTATTTGTGCTTAATGAATTATATTATTGTGTGTTGAAGTAAATAGTTAGTGTTAATTGGGACTTTTATTATTAACTTAAGTTAATTCTAACACATGTTAAATTACTAAATTAATAAAACTAGGCAAAATTAATGAGTTTTGTAAGAAATAAGTATTTCAAGAGGATATGGACTACGATCTATGCTAAAGTCACTGTGCTGCCACTGCCACGTATGTATAATCAATATGTAGTTTAAAAACTAAAAAACACACTTTTATAGGAACAGACTAAAAAGTACAAAATAACCATCTATTCAGTATGTAGGAGCGAGCACCTACAATACGTATCATTTACGCGTAATTACCTATGTAATTCCCGCTAACGTAGCATATTTGTAAATTAATGTAATTTATATTCAGTGGCAATAAAACTATTATTGGTGACACACGTGTTATACATTTTTCCTAACAATCCTGCGAACATTTAGCTACGTGATTACGTCGTCACAGAACATCATCTTAACATCAACGTCATTACATCATATGTAGGGTTAGCGACTCTACATATTGGTCCTTCGATCTAGTGAAGTGTTGTGTGTGTGTGTTTTTGCTGCTGCGATCGGTTCACAGGCCTCCCAGAAGCGGGTCTCACCTGTTGAATTGAGAAGGCGCCGACGCAGTAAAGGTACATGCGCGCACGCTTTATATTGACCTGGCGATCATCAGAAGCCCAACATCTGCCACTGAACTAAACATCAACATTATAACAACACTAACTTCAACTACTCAAGATGGAAGCTGTACTAGAAAGGCAAACACAGATAGCTACCAGCATTGAGAGAATCATCACCAACTTTAAAAAAGACTCCGCAACGCGGAAAACATCCGATTATCTAAAAACGAGAGAAGAAACACTTATCAACCTGTGGGGTGAGTTCGTGTCAAACAACGCTCTTTTGCAACTGGAGGAAGATAAGTCAAACGATTACTTTACCCTTAACATTTTCCAAAACATCAAACAACTTTACATTGATGGCCTTCAACTGATATCAAGTACGAAGCCATACAAAAAACTAGGTGATGATAACATTGGTGCTGAAGAAAGCACTGGGGAAAGCAAGGTCAGATCCAGAAACATAGAAAGCACTGGGTCTACATCCAAAAGTGACGAACTGTTGTGTCAACAAAAAACGAACTTTCGCGCCTTCGATAGGGCTGTGAAAAACATAAACATTGACAAGCTTGTGGAAAAGTGGGAAATTGACGATAAACTTCAAATGATTCAGTCTCGCTGGAGAATTATCGATGATCTTCACTGGCAACTTGACAATCTGCTAGAAGGATCTGACGAAAACTACGAAAAGGATTTCTCTCAATATGAAGAATCTTACGAAGCAATTAAGTCAAAATTGCATCGGAAATTAAACTCCGTCAAACACCAACAAGAAACAACGCCGCATATCGAATTACCCGTATTTTCCGGAAATTACACCAACTGGTTAACTTTCTCCGATTTGTATTGTGAAGCAATACATAACAACCCTAACCTGAACAAGTGTCAGAAAATGCAACACCTAAAAGGCAAACTCAAAGGAGAAGCCGAACGTCTCGTGCAGCATCTCACCATCTCAGCCGATAATTACGATACCTGCTGGGAGATTTTGAACCGAAGGTACAATAACATTCAACTTTTATTCACAAAACAAATGCAAATTTTCATGAACCAACCTGCCATGCAAAAACATAACGCATACGAAATCAAACGTTTACATGATGTGAGTCTGGAGACAGTACACGCCGTTCACAACCTTGGAGTGGACACATCCACCTGGGACCCGATTCTGGTGCACATCATGACCGACAAAATGGATTCAGAAACATATACAGCTTACATGGACGCCCGAAAAAACAAGCGTGACCTTCCATCATTTGACGAATTAGTTTCAATATTAGAATCCAAATTCACTGCATTAGAGCCGCTGCACAAGAAAACCAAACAGACCAAACAAACAACGAATGCAAGGGAAAATGAACCTAAACAACAACGAAACTACATGGATATGAAGCCTACATTCGTTAAATCGTTCAAAAGCCAAGTCGAACGTATTTGTCCATTGTGCAAGACAAACGATCATGTTTTAATTACGTGCAAAAGGTTTTTGAACATGACACCTGAAGCGAAGGTTAATACCATCAAGACATTGCCCGTGTGTGAAAATTGCTTATTCCATCACAAAAATAAGTGTACTTCAACCAAGAAATGTAAGATTTGTAACAGCCCACATCATACCATCTTACATGATATGTATGACCATCAACCCTCATTGAGCAGTGAATTTCAACCTTCAACTTCAACACCTATGTTAACAAAACGCAAGTCAAACCACGTGGCCGGAAACTACGACGAAGTATTACTTTCTACCGTGGAACTGAACGTAAGAGCCAAGGATGGCACCTTCATCATGATGAGATGTTTATTAGATCAAGGCTCTCAGATCAATTTAATAACTGAATCGGCTGCGCAACGTTTGAACCTTGACCGATGTAACCAAAGCGCTTCAGTATTCGGGGTTGGAATAACAGCGTCTCAGAGTCACGGAGCCGTACAGCTGATTTGTGAATCGAGATATAACAACTATACATTTATAACAGATGCATTGGTTATGCACAAAGTGGTTGGAACCTTACCTAACTACACATTTGAAAAACAATCATGGCCGCATCTACATAATATTAACTTGGCGGATCCTGATTATAACATCTCAAGGCCAGTGGACATCTTGCTGAACGCCAAAGTTTACTCAGAAATAGTAATGGATGGAATACTACGGGGCTCCGCCACCGCCAGTGCTCCTATTGCGCAACAGACCAAGTTAGGCTGGATCTTGGTCGGTCACGTGAAAACATTTAATTGCCATGCCGTCCTTAATAACTTAGAAGAAATTTCTCAATTTTGGGAGCTGGAAGAAATCACACAGAATAACAGTAACATGACACCAATGCAAGATTATTGTGAAACTTTATACCAGTCAACAACAACAAGGCGAGAAGACGGACGCTACGTCGTGAAACTGCCCATGAAACCTAACTTTGAAGAACATTTAACGCCGTCAAGGCCACAAGCTGAAGCACAGTTTAAACAACTCGAGAAAAAATTTACAAGAGATCCGGTCCTAGCTGAAAACTATAAAAAGTTTATATCTGAATATATAAAACTGGGCCACATGAAACAATGCACAATAACCCAGGAACCAAGCTGTTTTCTTCCACACCACGGGGTCATTAAACTGGATTCCCTTACTACCAAGTTGAGAGCTGTATTCAACGCATCCAGTAAACTTAAGTCTGGCTACACACTAAATGACCTGATGGAATACGGCCCTAAACTACAAAAGGATTTGCAAGCTACCATATTACTGTGGAGAACCTTTCAGTTTGTATACACTGCAGATATAGAAAAGTTTTACCGCCAAATACTTGTGAGCGAAGAAGATCAACACCTCCAAAAAATAGTATGGCGAGACGCGTCACCTGACACTTTAAAGGACTATAAACTTTGTACGATAACCTACGGAACCAAAAGCGCGCCTTATCTCGCTATGCGAACCATACAACAGCTTATACGAGATGACGGTGAGCAATACCCGCTTGCTGTCGACATATTAAACCAACAACTTTATGTCGACGATTTACTAGGGGGAAACAATAACATCGAAACTGCAAAGGAAACTCAAAAAGAAATTATTAGCCTCCTGAATGGAGGCGGCTTTCCGCTGAAAAAGTGGGCCAGTAACGACTCCAGATTATTAGAACACTTACCGCAAGAAAACATTAGCCAAAACATGTTTGATTTTAAACACGCCGAAACAAACAAAACACTGGGCTTATCATGGAATCCATGCAACGATCAATTTTCATTCTCGAGCTCTGTTACAACGAGCGATAAGGTTGAAAATCCACAAACAACAAAACGATTATTATTGTCTGAGATTTCTAAGTTGTTCGACCCGCTCGGCTGGCTGTCTCCTATTACTATTAAAGGAAAATTACTATTTCAAAAGGTGTGGGCTATGAACTTAAACTGGGATGATTATTTACCATCTGATTTACAACATGACTGGAACATACTGAAACAAGACCTGCCAAACATCGCTAAAGTGAAAATATCTCGTTGGATAGGTGATTGCGAGAAGTCGATCGAACTACATGGATTCTGCGACGCGTCGGAGAAAGCATATGGCTGCGTGATTTATTGCAAATCTGTGGACAAAAATAACGAACCCGTGATAAAACTTATTGCTGGCAAAACAAAACTTGCGCCGCTAAACAAGGCCGTGTCATTGCCCCGGTTGGAACTTTGTGCATCATTATTACTAGCACAACTAATGAAGAAGGTCATAGAGTCAACAAAAAATCAGACAGGACCATTAAAAATTCACGGTTGGACTGACTCAATGGTTGTTTTGGGTTGGTTGCAAGGTGACATCGGACGTTGGAAGTCGTTTGTCGCAAACCGTGTTGCAAACATTTTGGAAACTATGCCACCATCCTGTTGGAAATATGTGAAATCTGAAGAAAACGCAGCAGATTGCGCCAGTAGAGGCTTATTACCATCTCAACTACTCACCCATCAACTATGGTGGGAAGGCCCAAATTGGCTGAAAAAAAAAACGAAATAACACAATCACCAACTCAAACCGACATCCCAATTCCTGACGAAGAAAGAAAGTCAAAGGTGTGCATAACTCAACATCAACAACAGAATATTGACCCATCATTAATTGAAGAATATCTACAGAAACATAGCTCTATGGAACGAGTGACGCGTACGATAGCATGGTTATCGCGTTTCATTCACAACTCGCGAAATGCTGACAAACGGAAATCTACTTACTTGAAAGTAAATGAACACACTGAGGCACTCAAGTTAATTGTCAGGGTTGTACAATACAAACATTTCAAACAAGATATTGACAATCTTTCAACACAGAAGAAACTTTTTAGTAAAAGCCCATTATTGAACCTAAACCCATGGATTGATGAAGATGGAATATTAAGAGTGGGTGGACGACTCGAAAACTCGATTTTGAAACCGCAAGAAAAACATCCCATGATCATACCTAACAACAACAAACTAACCACTCTGCTGATTCAATGGGCTCACAAAGTAACGTTGCACGGAGGGGCAAGATTAACTTTAACATTCTTGCGAACAAGATTTTGGATAATCGGAGGCATGAGTGCCGTAAAACATGAAATATTAAAATGCGTCAGATGCGTGCGATTCAAAATTTCTAACAGAAGAAACCAAATAATGGCTGACCTGCCAAAGCCACGTGTAACACCCTCACGGCCATTCACTCATACTGGGGTCGACTTAGCTGGACCGGTGGACGTGAAATCTAATAAAGGCAGAGGAATAGCTACATCTAAAGGCTACGTTGTCATGTTTATTTGTCTATCGACGAAGGCGGTGCACCTAGAGCTGGTTTCCGACCTCAGCTCAGTGACATTCTTAGCTGCACTGAAACGCTTATGTGGAAGGCGAGGCATGCCGAAACATATCTATAGCGATTGTGGCACTAACTTTATTGGAGCATCGAACAGCCTTAACCGAGAACACCAACTAGCACTGTAACAATACTTGTCTGCGTCAGACGTCATGAACCACTTAACAACCTGCAACATAGAATGGCATTTTAATGCGCCGTCGTGGCCCACAGCTGGGGGTTGTGGGAATCAGCAATAAAACGGATGAAATTTCATCTGAAGAGAGTTCTGGGCGAGCAAAAGATAACATATGAAGAGTTTACCACTCTACTTACTCAAATAGAGGCATGCCTTAATTCAAGACCATTGGTAGCGCTCACGAACAGCATTGAAGACCTAGATATTGTCACGCCCGGCCACTTCCTTGTAGGAGATCAACTTTTAGCACCACCAATCTCTCAAGAAGTTGAAGACATCAGCCTTGGTACACGGTGGAAATTGATGGAAAAAATGCACAAAGATTTTTGGCGAAGGTGGTCCACAGAATATCTTCAAACACTCCAAGGCAGCAAATCGAAGCAAATGGCATTTCGCAAAGAAAGACTTTTGTGTTGGAGACCTTGTGATAATTCAGGAAGACAACGTCCCGCCTGCGCGCTGGCTCTTGGGAAGGATCGTAGAGACGCACCCTGGAAATGACGGCCGAGTACGCGTGGTCACCCTACGAACTAAAAACAACAATCGCGTGAAGCGACCTATTGGTAAATTGATACGATTACCGATAGAATCTGAAACGCTTTCACCACCGAAAAACAACCCTGAAACACAAAAAAGTGACCCACAACCATCACAGCCTCAACCGGAACAAGAACCTGTAACAGAAAAAACAAACATTAGTTACGCAAAAAACAGTCAACAAACAAGAAAGAAGCAGAACAAACGAGTGAACATAAGCAATATTTTTATGTTATTACTTACTTTATGCACTACAGCTTATGGAGAAACAACTCACCAACTTGGAAAAGTGACAACCCTACAACAAAATCAACCATTATATTTCGATAAGCTCGCCGACATGCTTCTGGTACAGGACGAGTGGAAAATGGTCGTTTATTACAACCTAACAACATACTGGCACAGTCTTGGTAACATCGAGTATCATGTTAACCTCCTAAAAGAACTGAGTAAAGAAGAACCATCTTTTACATTTATTACAACGCAACTGCAACATGAAGTTCAAGAACTCCAGCATAACAATTTACTGCTGAAAACCGAGCACGGCCGCCGTTCCAAACGAGGACTGTTCAATGGAGTTGGATACGTCGCAAACGAACTATTTGGAATTCTCGACGAACGCTCTGCTCAAAACACGAGAACGACGTTAAAACCATACAAGAGAACGAAAATCATCTGAACGACCTGTACAAAAAACAAGTTTCCATCTTAGAAGGTGAACACAACATACTGAAACGAAATGAAGAACTGATGATACAACAATTTACCAGCATAAGTCGTCAAATATCGCGTTTGAATAACCTTGTAGAAGAAGAACATAATAAAACAATGTTTATTACGGGAGCAGTACTAACAGCAAACCTCATCATAGATAACCTGCGAAGGTTGCAACAGCAACTACTGGACCTTGTCACTGATGTTCGCAGTGGGCGAATTGATACACACTTACTACAGCCTGAAGAGTTTGAAAATCAGCTGAACATCATAACGGCTCAAATCGCCCCTGACGTCACATTACCATGTGTCAGCAGTCAACAGGATTGTATCCGAGAGATGTACAAACTTTCAAGAGTACACGTCAGACTGACAGAGTATTTAATATTCGAAGTTAAACTGCCTCTCATTAGCAACGATCACTTTGAACTTAATCGCATTATACCTATTCCGAGACTAAACAACCGTATCGCTACAACTATTATACCTACTGCAAGGTACTGTGCCTTAAGTCTCAGGAAAGATATGATTATACCCATAACCGAGGAAGAGATGCATACAAGTTGCATATCATTCAAAGAAAACAAAATGATATGTAGACTGAATCTACCTATACATACAATAACAAAGGAGTTATCAATTCTATGCGAGGCACAAGTTATTAACAATAATAACTTATCTAACTGTGGCACGGCAGTGTCGACTTGTCGTAACGACTGGATCATGTTACACAGCCGCGCCGAATGGTTGTTTACATGTTGCCTGGAATGCACTGTGCGCATATTCTGCCCCGGCGCCACCGTGTCTACCGAAACATTAAGCGGCACAGGAGTAATGAAATTAAAACCTGGATGCATGCTTAAAGGAGAAAACATCATCATTCACTCTCCGAAACTTTACCGCTCTGAGATATTTATCAATAAAGATACCGAAGATTACATTCCTGAATCCGGAGTGAACAACATTTTGACAAACTTTAACTTCACATACGTGCCTGAGCCACATGAACACCAATTTCGATTATTACAGAATCAAATAAAATCGGTGAAAACGTCGCAAGAAAATCTGCACATTCATACCACTTCCCATGACGTACATCATTATGTGGCTTACACCCTGATTGGGTTGGGCGCTATTATACTTACCATCATTTATGTATCCCGGAAGATATTGCAATACAAATCGAAACAAAACTACATACAAGAAGTAGAACTGCAGAGTGTTCGGTGTAGCACTCCGAGCGAGGGAACAGACGAGCACCGACGACGGGACTCGGAGCCCCGTTCAACTCGACGAGTCAACAGACAGACTTCGCCTTAAGATTTATTTTTCATAGTGTTATTTTCTATTTGTTTGTTTTGTTGTTTATCTTAAATTGGGCAGCATGTAGGAGCGAGCACCTACAATACGTATCATTTACGCGTAATTACCTATGTAATTCCCGCTAACGTAGCATATTTGTAAATTAATGTAATTTATATTCAGTGGCAATAAAACTATTATTGGTGACACACGTGTTATACATTTTTCCTAACAATCCTGCGAACATTTAGCTACGTGATTACGTCGTCACAGAACATCATCTTAACATCAACGTCATTACATCATATGTAGGGTTAGCGACTCTACACAGTAACTGAAATTAAAAAAAGTTTGGGCGTTTTCACATTGGACGATAACGGTAACGACACGATATTACACCGATATCGTCCCGATATCGTCCGCCGATATCGGCACGATATCGTCACGATATCGGAACGATATCGGTGTGTGAAACGATAACCAGCAGCTTGCTATGCGGTTAATCGCATTACGCCAGCTAAAGTAACCGCGCGGCTCCAAGTTTTATATTAGTTATTATACTAGTATAGGTATTCGAGGTAATAATGGCAGCAGTAAACAAATTACGTTTGCTTTATCTTTTATATTTACGGCGAAAAAAAACGATATCGTCAAAGAACATTTTGGGTTGATCCTATTCTTCAAGTGCAATATTTAGAGGGAATATATTACCTTCTCTTCGATAAACTGTGTGCGCGAAGTAAAATGTTTTATAAATTTTTTCGAATGAGCCAGGACACTTTCGAGGACATTTTATTTATTTGGTGGATCAATAGTTAAAATACCAATTATGAAACTATTAATAGCTACAGTAAACCAATTATAGATCCACACCAATAAGGCACATTATTTTTACATGCACATATTACTTACCTATATAAAAAAGCGCCTTTAAAAAAATGCCACCAAAAAGTAAAAAATAAATAATACCTCTATAACTACTGAATTAACACCAAATAACGTAAGTAAGTACTTTCAAGACGTCGGGCACTTCAAAGTACTTACCTACTTAAGTTATTTGTTGTGAATACAGTATTAGAGTTAGAGGTATTATTTCTGACTTTTTGGCGGCATTTTTTTGAAGGCACTTTTATTTTTTATAAAAATATTTTTTGTCATTCTTTTTAGTGCATCATGCAGGCAATTTTCGTGTACCTACCTATTATCTTGGTAAATAGTACCTATAGTATAAACACATCTTAGATTTCTGCGCGAACTGTCCATATAAATAAAACACTTTCACGGATTTTTTCACGCAATTTATTTAACAACAACCAAGTTGTTAAATAAATTGCGTGAAAAAATCCGTGATAGTGTTTTATTTATACCTATAGCACACCTATAGTATGTTAGGAATGTACACATAAACCGCATCAATCACAAAATATACTCATCTGATGTAAAACGTATCAAAATCGATTCAGCCAAACGTGAGATATTCACGGACAAACATACATAATGTACATAAAGGGTCAAACTGAGAACCTCCTTTTTCAAAGTCGGTTGTAATACCAAAACCTTCTCCTAAATGTAACAAATACTTTTCTGAAAACCGCATCTCGCGGACAAACCTTCATACATACATACGGGTCAAACAGAGAACCTCCTTTTTTGAAGTCGGTTAAAATACTAAAACCTTATCCTAAATGTAACAAATACTTTCCTGAAAACCGCATTTAAATCAGTTCATCCAAAAGCGAGATAATCGCGGACAAACATACATACAAAAAAATACAGGTCAAACTGAGAAGCTTCTTTTGTTTGAAGTCACTTAAAAATTATTACTATCGTTCGGTCATTGTCGATATTACATACTCGAAATAGAAGGGAGAGGTGAGGCGGGAGGAGATCCACCTCATCTCAGATGCGGAACTCACACCTAGCAAATCAAGAAACAAGCGCTACCTAGCGGTGGCTTTTAGCGTAAAAACCCAAAAATGCAGTAAATAACAGATAAACTGTTAATTACCCTTGGTTACTTTCGTTAATAACCGGCTTCGCATCTTCCGCACTTGTGTCGTCACCGATATCGGCACGACAGACGATATCGTTGACGGTAACGACACAGTGTGAAAGCATTTAGTAGTGATTGTATGAAACTGCCAGTCCGACGATATCGTGCCGATATCGTGTCGTTACCGTTATCGTCCAATGTGAAAACGCCCGATATCGTGCCGATATCGGCGGACGATATCGGGACGATATCGGTGTAATATCGTGTCGTTACCGTTATCGTCCAATGTGAAAACGCCCAAAGGGTACCACGCGGGTAATACCGCGAGGGTCCGTAAGTTTATCAAACATTTAGTAATGGTTCAATTACACATGAACAAAATTAATGCAGCGCATCATGATTATTATATTATTATCATACCTTAAATTATTTTTCAGATAATGAAGACGTTTAACAACATGATACCTTTACACACGACGTGCTGTCGCGATGGTGCCATCAATTCGGACACCCCTGTCCGGGATATCGTAAAGGGAGACATTGTTCACGTGAAGGCGGGAGATGTGATACCTGCTGACATTCGCATTATACACAGCAAGGGGTTCAAAGTACATAGCTAATTAAATAACTAACTATTATTAAAGTACCTACCTATATCAAGTAAAACCTACCGATATTTTTTAGAAAGTTCATTTAGAAAAATAGATGATAAAGCCCTGTACCTTCTATACTGGAATAGGATAATACTTAGATCTTCATCTTTCTAGCTACTTCGCATTTCTTACTTCTTTCCGATTACACGAGTATTTTAAACATTTCTTTATTTCTATATTTTCTTACTGTAGGTTGATAACTCATCGCTGACTGGCGAGTGCGTTGCAGTGTCACGTGGCAACTTTGAAGGCACTTCTAATATACTGGAGTCACCAAATGTTGCATTCTTCTCAACTATGTGCGTCGAAGGATGGGCGATAGGTATTTTTTTATGATATTTAGGCTAGTCTTCTCTGTAAATATTACTTGGTTGGTCCAGGCAGACCAAGTGCTGTAATGAGATGAAGTTCCACCCAGAGATGGGTATTCATAATTCGACTAGTTATAGGTACTTACTTCCCGAATGGCGAAATGGTAAGTGAAGACGAACTATGAGATATGAGAAAACTATGAATTTAGGGTAATTTTGAGCCACTATGGCCAGCTGCTCCCCTGGCGACGTGTTTGACTGCAAGAATGTGTTACCTACCTATCCACGTATGCAATCTACAAAATGTAATTAGGTATACCGTTTGATAGTTTACTGGTTCAAAATACCATCAGGGTGCGTTTCTGAAGCGGAGCAGGCCTGTGTTTCCATACCATACATTTTACAGTCGAGCCCACACCGCCTGTTGTGTCAAATATATGAAAAAATCAACTCTACTCCGCCGCAGTAACATACCGGTGGTACCGGGTAATTCCTCGGACGGGACGGGGATGTGACGTGCGTGCATCATAGATAGCGTCAGGCCTGTTTCATTCCCCGTGTCGGCTCGAAAACGCGGCGGCAACGCCGGCGTTGTAAATCCATAGAAATTAGGTCCGCAAAAGAGCTAGAATATATGCGATAGAAAGAGATGCAACGACTGGCCGTTCGTAATTGGAATTCTCACGTATGCTGAGACCTTTATAGATATTTCCCTAGCCCTAAATTAAATATTTCTTTAAATCAAATTACCTAGTGTTTCCGTCTTTTTAAAGGCGTCGTAATGTGTTGCGGCGACCTGACGGCTCTGGGCCGGGTGGCGGGCCTAGCTGCTCGACTGCAGCCGGCTCCTTCGCCCCTGTCCCGCGAGATATCCCGCTTCATGCGCTACGTGTCTGCCTGGGCGCTCTGCCTGGGTATCTTTATTGCTGGAGCGTCGCTGGCCATGGGATACCCGTTCATGCAAACCACCATTTTCGTCATAGGGATCATAGTGGCGAATGTACCTGAAGGTAGACTTTTTATAACCTACGTCTAAAGAGTCAACGTTTTGTTAAAAAAATACCTGAGATTTGCTGATCATCAATCTTAGGTCTATAAGATCATTGAATATTGTTTATTGTGCAAGGAATATTTGTAATTGTATTATTAGTGGAACCACAATTTTAGAACCTCATTCCCGTTTGGTAAAATTTGTATGGATAGATTTTTACTCCTTCAGGATTGCAGCCAACTATCACAGCATCACTGACTCTAACAGCCCAGCACATGGTAAAGAAGAACTGCTTGATTAAGAACCTAGAAGCGATAGAAGCTATGGGTGCTTGCACCACCATTTGTTCAGATAAGACCGGTACCTTGACCGAAAATAAGATGTGTGTACAGCACGTCTGGATGGCCAATCAAACTTATGCTGTAGCAGATCCGGAAATCTCAGGTAAAGGAAAAAAAAGTCAACTAATCTAAACACGCGGTAGCGTGTCAACACGCCAAGTTCAAGCTAACAGAACTGGCGAGCAGCACCGTGTGTAATATTACTATTATTATTCTAAAGCTTATTCATCCGAAAATTTGACTTGCTGGTAGAAACTAGCAATCGAACATAAGGCTCTTCCATGACTGTTTTAGTGGGTACCTACTTAATAATAATTCGTATATGAGAACTAGCCAAGGCAGACCTTAGGCATATATGTTACTTAAATATAACTTATTACATTATAAGCTTAAATGAAAGATTCATGAAAGTTATTTAAATTTTTACTTTTTTGCATTCACAATGCAATTTTTATCATAGAAAAATGGAAAATAAAGTATTTAGAAAATATCGACCCGTCTCCGTAACTCAACAACAACGACGTAATAACGACTCCGTAGCTCAGTGGTTAGAGCAGTCGCCCGGATAGCGAAAGGTCGTGGGTTCGAGTCCCATCGGAGCTGGTTGTGAGACGGGTCGATATTTTCTAAATACTTTATTTTCCATTTTTCTAAGATTCATGAAAGTTTATAATGTCTATGTAGGTAGGTACGCAACATAATAATTTATAAATCCCATATTTTGTAAAAATAGACTTAAATAATGACTTCAAAGTAAAGAAAGTCTTATATTTTAGCGATATTATATTTTTAGACGTAAGCTATATTTTAACAGTAAACAACCCTGGCAACACGCCTGAACAACAGAGGGGCGTAACGACGACGTAAAGGGGGATGTAGGTATGTAAATGGTGGCGTTTGGGACTCGGTCAAAGAAGATTTCGTTTTACCTACTTGGTTATTACTTATTCTTATGCCTTATCAGGTTTCAATATATTATCCTAAGTATAACGAAGAAATGATATTTTAAGTTGTTATAAAATATATTATGTTGTTATAAATAAATTTCAGGACTGACCATTGAACTTGGCACCCATTTAGAACTGACTTCTTTTGTCGTTGAAGTCAACAACCAAGGCATACCTATATCATAATATTGAACTTGGCTCTCATTTCACATTTATGTTTTTGATAGGATGGGTATCATCACTACATAGTATAAAACAAAGTCGCTTTATTTTCCCTATGTCCCTTTGTATGCTTAAATCTTTGAAACTACGCAACGGATTTTGATGCGTTTTTTTTAAATAGATAGAGTGATTCAAGAGGAAGGTTTATATGTACTTTTTATCCCGATATTCCCACGGGAACGGGAACCACGCGGGTGAAACCGCGGGCGGCCGCTAGTTTAATACATATTACAGTAACATAATATTATGTGTATATTGATTAAACTTTCTAATGCGAAGCTCTTGTTTTTTAGGTTCTATACAAAGTGTTCAAGGTAAGACATGTAGTGATATTTTAGTCTAAAATACTAGATCGTTCAATAAGTCCCGAGACTAACTTGGATATGGAACAAAATTATTAAAACTCTTTTGATTTTTAGAAAGTACTGGCCATCAAATGATGTTCTTGTTTTTGAAAATCGAACTTTTAAGTATTATATGAATCGGTTATTTCATGGTTATTTCATTAAATTATGGTAGCCTCATCTATACAAAAAAAATGTATTATCTGTTAGAATTAATTAATTGTACTTTCATTCAATAAAATTTCATTTAAAGTAAAGTGTTTCATCTATAATTTTCATTTATTTGAGTAACCCCTCATGTCCAGAAATAAATATATTAATAATTTTTTTATACTAAAGAGTATTCGTATTTTTGTGTTTGATACCATTTTCGGATTGTCTATGTACTTCTTAATTTGACTTTAAATGATATCCACTGGAACATAGTTTATCTAGAAATCAAAAAATTGTATTATATTGTAAAATCAGTGGAGTCAATGGACTTGAGGGGTTACTGAAATAACCGATTCATATATTATATTTAAGTGTGGTGTGTTTCGTTTAAAATTACAAATGATCTAATTTCAATAGATATAACGTTCGTTGGATATAATTTTTACTTAAATACACTTTGACACTTAAATACACACAGATAAACTTGTCGTTCCCAAGTTCAGGCTAGAAAAATCCAGAGCCTCATTTCTGGGGAAAAGCATAGCCTTTTTTAATAAAGTTCCACAGCATATATTGAACTACCATTGCATAAATTCAAATGTTACATTAAAGAGTCGCTGATGAGCAAAGGATAGGTACTATAAAGTAGACGATTATTTGAATAACCGCAATGCATGGTCATGATGTAACACATAACATAATCACTGTTTAATATTATGTATTTTTATACTAAGCAATAGGGTATTTTACTGTTGATGAAATGTAGATATTTAATGATGACGTTAAAAAATATTGCAATTAAGAATACCAAATGTGAAAAAATAAATTGAATCTGTTTTATAATAAAAGAATTATAGTCTGTTTGATTTTGACTATAGCTGTCTCTTTCTAAAACTAAATCTTCTATGGCGTGACTATGACGCTACTAACCCACTGACGTCACTAAGATAGCGTCCTGTCCTTGTCTAATTATAAAGTTTGAAGTCCTATATCTTTGAAAATATTCAAGATAATTCAAAATGAAAACTTGTTTTGTGTAGCTAATATTTCGAAAAACATTTTAAAGAAATAAAAAAAAATCAGTAAAATACCGTATTGTTGTATTAGTAACGATGTTTTTTTTTTGTAAATGTCGTTACCTAGCTAAGAAACGCTGGCAAGTTTCTTGCTTTCTTGTCAGTTAAAAGTCTTGAATGGGTGGTAGGAAAATATTGACGATTCATAAGTACATATTTATTATGTCTAAGTGAATAAAGAATATTTTTATCTTTTATCTATCTTATCTTTCTTTTATAACATTACGTATAATATTACATGATCAAACGAACTTCCAAGTGAAGTTCGATCAGTATTATATGAGTCACTTTATTCGAAGATATAGATGTGAATATTATATGTATTTTAAATATACATATATCAGTCTAACAGGTAGTCCTTATATTGTGTGAGCAATTATTCGCACGCTTTTAAGATATTTCAATAGAAAGTTGAATAAAAAGAAAAAATTGTTTTATTTACTGGTATCCCCAACTTCTCTTTAGCTCATTCTTCAGAGTATTTTATTATTCGGCAAAACTAAACTGGGCAGGGATGGGTGGGACCTTTCTCTATATCTTCGAATAAAGTGACTCATATAATACTGATCGAACTTCACTTGGAAGTTCGTTTGATCATGTATTAATATTTCGTCACTTTATTCGAAGATATGCGACACCCAGGGTAAGATTGAATTGTTGCCTTTTCCTGAAACAAAAGTTTACCAGGTGCTCGTTAGCGTTGAAGTAGAGGATTTCGGAACTACACATATCCCTAAGAAAAGGGAACCACGGTTGAGAAGGCCAGTAAGGAAAAACTAGTATACCCTCTGCTCGGTCAGCTTTAATTTTTTGGAGACATTTAAGAATTAGTGTAAATGGAGGAAAGGCGTAAAAGAAATATGGGTGCCAGTTAATGGTGAAAGCATCAACCGTAAGGGAATCTGGATCTTGTTTCCAAGAAACATATTTGTTACACTTGGCATTGGCGCGAGAAGCGAATAAGTCTATATTAGGTATACCTAAAGTATCTATAATTGTTTTAAATGTTGTATTGCATATTTCTAATTCTGTATCAATATTTTTGTTACGTGATTCTTGATCTGCTTCTATGTTATCTTTCGTATTAATATACGAAGCGTACAACCAAATCCTTCGCTTCTCGCACCACTCCCATATCTCTCTGGTGATTAAATTTAGATGAGGGAATTGAATTCCCCCCATTCGATTTATGTAACTAATAGCCGTGGTATTGTCGCATCGCAACAATATAGCACAATCAAAGGAATTTTTTTAGAAATAAAAATATTATTAGCCCACCAAATTAGATCTGGCATAATATTAGGCGTGGGTGTAAACTTTGCATTATAATTATGGTGATTCTTAAGTAAAGCTAAATGCTTTTCTCGTTCCAATGATTTTGTGTACATCCAGCCATAACTGATGGCTGGACAAGCTGCTATCAATACACCAATTATTTGCGCAAATTCTTGGATGGTACACCGAGGTAAGGACATGAATTTTTTAATCATAGTATAAATACCTATTCGTTTTTCTGAGGGCAAAGTAAGAGACATTTCTAGGGAATCAAAAACAAATCCTAAGTATTTGCATCTAGCTACAGGCTGAAAGTGACTTTTTTCATAATTTATGACAAACCCAAGACATTCTCAAAGTTTACGTGTCTCGGTCACGTTGTGTAGACACTCCGAGAAGCTAGAACCCAGACAGAGAATATCATCAAGATAAATAACTGATTTCAAACCACGACTTCTTAAGTAACCTACAACTACCTTCATAATTTTTGTGAAGGCTCGAGGTGCGGCGGAAAGTCCATAAGGCATTGCATTAAATTCGTATGTGACTCTCTGTGAGTTCTCATTTTCAAATTGAAATCTCAAGAATTTTTTATGCTTGGGATTAATTGGGACTAATAGGTACGATTCTTTGAGATCTATTGTTGCCATACAACAACCCTGGGAGATTAAAAGAGCGACCGTTCTGTAATCTTCCATTTTAAAATGTGTTTTCGTCACCAATTTATTAAATGACTTTAAATTTAAAATAAATCTCTTGTCACCGTTAGGCTTAGGGGCTAAGAATATGTTAGAAATAAATTGGGTTCGAGATTGTTGACATTCCGAAATGGCACCAAGATCAATTAATTTCTGAATGGCTCTTGACATTTCAGCTTTTTCCTGCGGCTGCCATTCTCGATACTTGTTTCCTACCGTTTTTAATCTTTTGCAGAATGGTATAGGGTAACCGTCTCGAATCCAATTTAATACGATTCTATTTTCAGTAATATTTTGCCAACAGGTGTAAAAATATTGCAATCTGCCTGCATGTACCTTTATGTCCGAGGGCCTGCACGAGGAGGTTTGTTCCACACTCTCGACGGATTGAAGTTGTTCTGGTACGTTGATGTGGATGGCTTCTGGTTCGTGTAAGAAGTCCTGTTCCTGGGACCTCCGCGCCCCCCCCTGCTCGACGTGGAGCGAGAGGGGCCTCGCCAGTTTCCCTGTCCCCTCGTTGATCGGGAGGTTGATGGCCCTGGAGTCGCCTTGTTATCGGGCTTTTTGATTTGAGAACCTTGCTTCTCAATCGCTTTTGAAGCCTTTATTTTTTCCGGCAAGCCCGCGCCAAAGAGCATCTCGTCGCGTTCTGTGTCTTGGATCACGTTAAGAAAGGATTTCTCCAGCCCTTGCGTCAGTGATTTTGTTCGTGTTTGCGTCTCTGAAGCATGGAGGTCTGATAAGACCCTACAAGCATCTGATAGACATTTAATAGCCTGTACTTTGTTGTCGCTTGTTAGCAGCACTGTCATGGCTCTGTTTATAGCGGTGAGATCGACCCCCAGCTGCCGTTGACAGTTTTCGATCTTTTTGTCCCGTGAACGAGCAAATTCAGAAACTGCAGCTGCAATTTCTGGATTTAGTAAAGGAGCTCTAAAAAGCTTGCAATTTTTTGGAGTAGCATACTCTTTGAAAAGTTTATCCCTTTGTTCTTTATCAGTAAGGCCTTTACGGAGGATTGGAGCCCATCTTTGAGCCAGATCAGGGTGAATTTCTTCGCCATATGTAACCTCCTCGGGAACAACGTCACCCAAGGCTATAAGAACGTCCGGGTCTAAAGAGGGCAAAACCTTTTCTAAAGCTGAAGCTTCTGTGTCATTATTCGGCAGGGCATTATCCAATGATTGTAAGGCATGATCTGTCGTCAAAGGTTCTGGCTCAATATTGGGCTCAGTGTCGATGTTATTGTTCGGATTTTCCTCGACTGTGACATCTAAAATTAAGGATTTTCTTAAGAAAGTGGTAAGGGAAAACGCTTGAATACGACGTTCAAAGAATAAAAATTATATTTAATGGATTCTTGTAACTTGCATACAAAATATACCAATGTTTCGACTAAGTAAAACTTTAAATTATTTTAGTAGGTTGACTCCCGGTCAACTGTACTTGCTTGATTGATACCCTTCGGTTAACTCACGGTTAACTCTAGGGCCAGATCTGCTTTTTGGTTGATTCACGATCAACTCCAAGCAATATTGGTTTTCGTAAAAGATTTGTAAATTGAGAACCAACACTTCGAAATTTTTTATCCAGAAATAGTGGGTAGTAGTAGGTAACATGTTAACTTACCATAGTTTTGTTCGTCATCCGATGAATCCGAATAAACAAAAACACGTTTAGGTCTTTTGTTTTCTTTATGTTTAAGTTTGCGAATCTTTTTCGCATAATGTGCAATCTTTGCCTCGGCACTGCGCTTCGGCATTTTTTGTAAGTAGGTAGGAACGCGTGCGTTCCGTTGCGCGCACAATAAAGAATGAGCTAAAGAGAAGTTGGGGATACCAGTAAATAAAACAAATTTTTCTTTTTATTCAACTTTCTATTGAAATATCTTAAAAGCGTGCGAATAATTGCTCACACAATATAAGGACTACCTGTTAGACTGATATATGTATATTCAAAATACATATAATATTCACATCTATATCTTCAAATAAAGTGACGAAATATTAATTATTAGATATATTAGTACTTATAAGTACCTATTCATATTCTATAAAAACTTTTACCATAAAATTATATTGGTATAATTATCATATTCTATAATTTCATTTTATTTAATTTTTATTATTTTCTATAAAAAAATATTGATTTAAAATATCATCTTACACAGCCAAAATATTCTGCTACAGAATATAGTGACAGAAACGAATCGTTGCAAAATCGACTCCACGTTGACTTCACGTAGTCTTGTCTTGTATGCCCTACTCCTAGAGTGTAATATAAGCCCGCGTAGGAGCAAGGCGGTGCAATGCTTCCGTGGGACCACCGCGCCGGAGCCTCGCAGCGCCGCCGCCGGAGCCGTGACAGAAACCATGCCAGCTGCATGCCTGCTTGCATACTGCATGAGTGTGTCAGATTTGGTTATAAATCGTTATATATTTATGGTTAAACTACAAGGTATTTTAAAGATAATGAATCGGATAGAAGACCTGAGTACCAGCATATTCAGGACAAAATATAAACATTATATACCCATATTCGTATATATACACATCCACATATATAAATCAACAATATCCATAAATAACCAAAACACTTCGCTTTGTACTGGGAGCACCGTCACTGTCCAAGCCTCGACCAAAAGTGATCGCACAGACGGCCAGCTTGCTTTTATAAGGCAACCCCCACTACAAACCGACCCACAAACAACACGTGGTCCGGCCACCTGTGTCGCCACCTGTTTACCCGGAAGCCACGTGCGGCTTGCTAGTCAGTACAGATGTTTAATTATTATTCGTCGCTTCCTTGTTATTTTAAAATTATTTTTACACTTGTTATTTTATTTACACAATATAGTAATTACATATATTTATTATTCTAACAAGTGCATGACTGCTCGCATGCCCCCTTGCATTTAGTAGTGTTTGTTTTCACTTGTCAAAAAAGTCTTGAATGGGTGGTAGGAAAATATTGACGATTCATAAGTAAGTTATTATGTCTAAGTGAATAAAGAATATTTTTATCTTTATCTTATCTTATCTTATCACAATTTTACATCAAAATTTCGCCATGAAAAAGCTTTTTTCAAATGGGTGCCGCGTCTGCTAATAATTGATCAAAAGCATTCAGAGTGCTGTTTGGCACTGTCAAATTACTTCCTCATACACCGTATTCTCCAGATCTGGCCCCCAGTGATTACTTACTGGCTGTTTGCAGACTTAAAAACTAATTCTCCAGGGCAAGAAATTGGACTCAAATGGTGAAGTAATTATAAGAGGCTTATTTTGAAGCCAAGGATAAATCTTTCTACGCTCATGGAATAAAAAAGTTAGAAAAGCGTAGGAGAGACTGTATTTCAGTTGAAGGACTATGTTGATGAATAAAAAATAATTTAACAAAAAACTTTGATTTAGTATTTTGTCTCAGGACTTATTGAACCAAGGTGTTTTATGTTGAGTAGATGACCCAATAATGTAAGTAGGTATGTTAAACTAACAAATATTCTTCTAGCCTTTAATCAATTAAAAAGATGTGGTGCGCTATGTAGTACGGCGATAGTGAAGAAAGGCGGAGGGGTCATCGGCGATGCATCAGAAACAGCTTTATTGAACTTTTTTGGGAAATTCGACGACATGAGCGCTTTGAGAAAACAATATCCAAAGGTTGCCGAAATACCGTTCACTTCAGCTAACAAACATCAAGTAAGTAGAATATAAATATTTAGTTCTATTAAGGTATAAGACGTATCGGAGGTCAACAACCCAATTTTTTAAATGTTGCTATGCTTATTTTATAAATGTCGGTAAAACTAGTTTTGGACTGACGATGATTGATCTAATTACCCCAATACCACTACCAACTTGGAATAATAACTTAAAATAAGTAGGTAGGTATCTACGTCTTTTCGCTTTTCGCATTCACCGAAGGATTTATGTAAAATTCCAGCCACGAGGTTCAGTATGAAAAATGGTAAACTACACCTCTACACGTTTTAAATTACAGATCAGCATACACCAGAACACTGCTTCCTCAAGCTATCTGTTGGTGATGAAGGGCGCGCCAGAATTTGTCTTGAGTCGTTGCGCGACCATAGCTTTGGAAAGAGAAAATGGAACTCTGACAAAATCTCTCACAGAAACAATTGATAAGGCCACAGACACGTTGGCGAATACAGGTAATACGCTATTGAGTTAGTTTTCGACTTATACTCGTAAAAGGGTACTAACTTATGCACGGCGCCTATAAGTAGTCTGTTCCTAAATGTAAATCAATATTATTATTATTATTATTATTTATTAAAATTCGAACATTATTAACACATTATAATATTACATGAAAACAGTGTCACAAAAACCTGTTTAGGTTTGACCTTATAAACTATAATATATAAACCAAACAAAAGAGAGGTTTTTTTACTTAGGTAGGTACTTAATTTTTTTATTTCGTTTAGGTGAAAGGATTTTGGCTTTCGCTGATCTATCATTAGATCCGAAGAAGTATCCCATAGGTTCTTATTTTAATACTGAAGAAATAAACTTTCCAACGGACCAATTGCGGTTTCTTGGTATTATGGGTCTTATGGATCCTCCTAGACGAGAGGTAAGTGGTACTAACACCTGTACAATAAACAGATTGTCATAACACCATTTAGGAATATCTCGTTTCATAACCAGTATGTAAAGATCGAAAGGCAAAGAATAAAACCCGATAATGTTACTAAGACGAGAAAGATGAATTTGGTACCGCACTTACTGAAATCTGGAAACATTTTATAGACAGCGTTAAAAATAATTAATAATAAGTTAATCAAAATGTAACTTCCTGTATAACTTTGTTTACATTTTCACCAGTGACGTCTCGACATCGACAGTGATTTAAGTTGTAGTGTGACGAGCTCCAACAACTTAAATGTCAAAAATTCATCATGTTAAATGCGACTTTGATAAGGCAGAGGGAATAATGGTAGCTCCTTATTGGCCTACTCAGCCTTGGTTCCCGCTTTTTAATAAGTTACTTATATCGGAAACCATAATTTTTGAGCCTAATGACAATGCTTTAAATTTTGATCCTAACAGTGCGAAGACGTTGCCGCAGCCCAGACTTATGGTCGGAAAATTATCAGGGAGGCCTTTGCAAGGAGAAGCGTGCCAGCCAACTCCTTGGATGTCATTTGTTCGTCTTTATCTGATAGCTCTGTAACACAATATACTGTAGCTTTTAAACGCTGGTTTAGTTTTTGTGATTGTTACAATGTTGATCATTATGAAGCGTCAATTCCAAATATCATGCATTTTTTAACTGTAATGTATAACGCTGGAGCCCAGTACGGGACGCTGAACAGCTACCGTTCCGCGTTATCTCTTATAATCGGTTCTAGAGTGTCATCTGATGATCGAATCACTAGATTGTTCAGAGGTTTTTGTAGACTACGGACACCGTTACCCAAGTACAATATTACATGGGATACCTCTATTGTACTAGATTATCTAACAAATCTGTATCCCAACCTGGAACAGCCCTTAGACCAATTAACATTGAAAACACTTACCCTTTTGGCGCTCATCACGGCTCACAGAGTCCAGACCCTTGCCTCAATAAAGCTAGAAAATATACAACACTCTTCAGATATGATTCGCATAAAGATACCAGATATGTTAAAAACATCTAGAATAGGAGCTTATCAACCATGTCTCAGCATTCCGTTTTTCAATATTAAACCTGAGATTTGCCCTGCCAGAACATTATTAAGTTATATAGAGGTAACCAGACTCTTGAGGGGTGATATTGAACATTTATTTATTAGTGTCCGGAAGCCTTATAGAGCAGTCACCAGTCAACCCTTGAGTAGGTGGATAAAAACTACTTTACATGAGAGTGGAATTGACACTTCAATATTTTCTGCTCACTCCACCCGGCACGCAAGCACCTCTACCGCCAGTAGGCTCGGTGTGAATATTGACTTGATCAGAAGTACTGCCGGATGGAGTGGTAACTCAAATGTATTTGGAAGATTTTATAATAGGGACACTGAAACTCAGAAAGCAGATGATTTTGCATTATCTATTCTGAATAATAACATTTAATTATTATTGTTTGAAAACTTTATGTTGTGATTATGAGCATACTCATGTGTATTTCTTTATTTAATAACTGCTTGGTACCATTAATATAAGACCTTATTGATGAAGATGATTACTAAGGTACGAGTATAATATTGTTTGCTTTATTATTAATGAAAAATATACTTAAGCGTACTAAGTCATAAGTATTTTATTTATATAATATTCCAGTATCTCTCAAGGTCTACAATTGTTACCTAATCTCGAAGGATGAAGCATGAAGTAGGTATAATTAGTGATTAATCGAACTTACCTGTGTGAAGTTCTATACTAATTATACGAGGGCTTCATCCGAAGAGATTAGAACCCGCCCTCCCAGTAGTTCCCCATAGATTGGGAATATTATCTTAAATAATTATGACGCATAATAACTAAGACTATTATGTTCAATGACTTAATGTTTTTTTTTTCACATTACCTTTATTATCGAAATATAGAAGTATTTATTTCAGCTACTTTAAACTAAATGAGTTTTGAATGGACAGCCGTTGTTAGCGTGGGTTCGGGGTTGCCAGTCGCACGCGAGAAAATGGTTGCTATTTTGTGTGTTAAAAATACATTATTAATATTTTTACAGTTTTATATTATCTTTTTTTACTATAGTGTCAGATTAGTGAGTCGCTACGCGATACTAGTCGTCAAAGAAACATTGCACCTTACTTTATTAGGAAGAAAAAAATAATTAAACTTACATAACCAAAGGCTTTTTCAATATTCAAACAAGTCTTTTCTGAAACAGCAAATCACACTAAACACGAACGAGTCCTATCCTACCGCGGTAGTTCAAGCAACGAAATAATTTTGTGAAACGGTTTAACATTTACTGTGACTAAACTGAACACAGTAAAAAAACATTGGACAAAGAAAAATAGGTGAAAACACTTTTCAATCAATTGACATTGACAGGTCTGAAACATCAAACTCTTTACTTTTACTCTCTTTGAATTTTTACTTCTCTAACAAATTTCTTCAGTCATAAATACAGAAGAGAAAAAAGGATTTTTCTCTTTTTGCTGTTCTGTAAAAGAAGTTTTTCGTTTTGTTTCCGTTTTAGACAACGCGTTGTCTATGGCATTTTGACAAAAATATCAGAGATGATTAGAAACTGTTAATCACAGGATGTTACTAAAATCATCAACCGACTGATGAAAAAGAGGTAAATAATTTCAATAACTAAAATTTAAAAATTAAACTAAATTAAATTGTTTTTAAAAAGGGTGCCATTGTATTATACCCGTTTTATACACCTACCAGTTTTAAGGTTTGCCTTTCGATCGTTTACATACTGTATACCTACCTGCTCAATAGCTACTCTGGCAGCAATATCGGAATTTAGACGTCACCAGATTTTCAGTTAGCTAGTAAGAAATCGTTAAATATAACGCACAACTTGTGATGAAAATCATAGGTATAACACCTACTTAACATGTTACATACATTTAAGGTGCACAATTCTATCCAACGCGTGCGCGCGGCCGGTGTACGTGTGATGATGGTGACTGGCGATCACCCGGTGACAGCTCGCGCCATCGCGCTGGAGGTGGGCATCGCCACCTCGCCGCAGTGCCACGTGGTCACCGGCTCCGAGCTGCGCGGCATGACCCCGCAGCTGCTAACCAGGACACTGGAGAAGCACTACGAGATTGGTAATGAACTATATCGGTTCAACATGTAACCTTGATGATGAAAACCGAAAGCTACCCGGTAAAAGCTCGCGCCAGCGCGCTGGAGGTGGGCAACGCTACCTCGCCGCAGTACGTGGTTACCGCGGAGTGTATCTGCGAATTTACATCTCCAAAATTGGTACGAACCTTCAACTCCTGCTATGCTGCATATCTGCATAATCCAAGAGTTATGTAGAGGTCGGGGTAAAAGGGTTAAGAAAATCTAAAAACCTCCGTTTGTCATGCAGTGTTTGCACGCACATCCCCCACTCAGAAGCTGCAGATAGTGGAGGCTTGCCAGCGAGCCGGTGACGTTGTGGCTGTGACCGGCGATGGCGTGAACGATGCGCCGGCGCTGCGGCGCGCCGACATCGGTATCTCTATGGGGATTACTGGTTCGCAGGTTGTTATTATACCAACTTAGATCATCTTCAATATTTTTGTTGCTTACCTGTCAACAAGTTATATCCACTTTATAAATTTTATATGCCACAAACAAGTAGGTATCTATACGCTTCCACTATCAACTTTATCATTACATGCGCAATGATTATTGAAATTACATACCTACCTACTCTACTAATGTGATGCCTATTTAGTAATCTGTGGTGATGCTAATAGACTGAAGACTGTCTGAAGTACCTAATACCTACCTACTCTACGCTCATATCTATAAAGTGTCGCGGTAGGGGTCTTTTCTGAAATGAATTTGCTTCTTTTGCTTATTTTGCAGGTTTCCAAACAAACAGCCGATATTATTCTGATGGATGATAATTTTACCACATTAGTGTGCGGAATCGAAGAGGGAAGAAAAATATTTGATAACTTGAAGAAATCACTTTGCTACATTCTTATTTCGAATGTTCCCGAGATACTTCCTGTTTTATTGTTCATCCTGTTTTCGATACCACTGCCTTTGGGTAAGTATGTCTCATGATCTGTCTCTTGCTGTTATGTCCCATAACCTAACCTAACCTAACCTATACCTACCTACTGGTTCGTCCGCTCTCCACGCTTATTGAAGTGTGACTCAAACTACTCAAATTCATTTATTTATCCTATGCTTTATTTAGGCGCTAACAAGCACTTGTGAAACTCTGCGCTATCGTTTTGCAAATCCCTAATTGTCCATTGTAGCATTTGTAATTGTAACCCAGTAATATGTACTTAGGCAATAAATAGAGGCTGCGTAAGAATTCATATTGCAGACGTCATGACGATATAGACCACTAACTAGTGCATACAGACCTCGTAACAGACATGTGGCCAGCAGAGGCTCTCTCATACGAGGAAGCGGAGTCCGACGTGATGGCGCGTCCGCCGCGCGTGTCCGACCCGCTGGTGTCCACGCGGATGCTGTGTCTTGTCTGCGGATACCTTGGTCTTGTCCGCTTCGCTTATCGAAGTGTGTCTTAAACTTATTTGTGTAGCCTACACCAGGCTAGTAGACCGATAGCGCTGGGTTTTGAGGTTTCAAAAATATTAAAATTGATTGGTAAAGCGTTTGTGAAAGTCAGAGAAGATACGCCATCATTTTATCGGACATATACCTACGATAGCGCTGTTCTTATCAGTTATAAAAAAGTATTAGATGGGTGGTAGGAAAATATTGACGATTTAAAAGAGCTTAAGATTTGAATATAGATTTTTTTAATAAGTAATTTATTTTATCGGTTGCAAAAGCCTCATTGTCCATGTAAACCAAAGCAACAAAAAAAAAGTAACATTAAAATAAAGACCGTGCAATAGGCAATTGCAAGTCGAGTATGAGTTTGAAGGCCGAGCCGCAGGCGAGGACTTCACTAATACGAGACAGGCAATTGCCATTTCCGCCGAGGCATTTATAGTGCTTTTCTCAAAAGAATGCAGGGAAATAAAACATACTTTTTAACCGACTTCATAAATTTAAAAGGAAAAGGTTATCTCTCTAAATAGTAAACTTTTTCAGAAATCATCAACAAAAATTATATATGGCTTTACAGCGTGTAAGAAGTATTTGATAAATTCGACGCGTCTCGTAACGACTCCGTAGCTCAGTGGTTAGAGCAGTCGCCCGGATAGCGAAAGGTCGTGGGTTCGAGTCCCATCGGAGCTAGTTGTGAGACGGGTCGATTTTTTCTAAATACTTCATTTTCCATTTTTCAACCATAAAAATTGCATTGTGAATGCAAAAAAGTAAAAATTTAAAGCACAAAAATTATATTAGTTCTACTATCGCCTGTCAAGAGCAGTGGCGTTTACCTAAAACTGCAATATTCTGACGCATTCTACACCGCTAATACTCTGACGAATCTAGCCTCACCGATGAAAACATTTTCACGTTATATTTATTTAAAACTAGCTGTTGCCCGCGACTTCGTACGCGCGGTGTAGTGACTTTGGTGTTAGTTTAGTGTGTTTGTTGCCTAGATTTCATAACGCTCTTCTTGAAGTCCTATTCTCTACTAAAAGTGTCTAAAGAATATCGAATACGCAGGCTAGGGTATGAACATGGTATGTTGCTATGCTGCATGAACTTAGTCGAGCCCTCATTCATAGATCTGTCCGTATGTCAAGAAACTTTTTCTCAAGAATGCGTGGGAGGTATCAAGCTGAAATTTATATCAAATTAAATACTCAAGTCTGCAATCCCTTAGAGCCGAGAAAAAAATCAAACTTCTCTTCTTCTTAAACCAAATCAAAAGGGCCACTTGCAGCAATACTTTGCTTCCGTTAAATCTCGATTTTATTTTAAATCCCATTTAGCTACTTGTTGTTACCGATCTCGATTTAAATTTAAACCGCTATCTAGGTCGGCTTAGGCTGTTAAATCTCGATTTACAGTAAGTTGTGATAACTTATCTGTATTTTCATATTGTTTTTATACGCAAAAATGCATTTATCACATCACACATAACAGTGTTTAATGATAATGATTATTTTGAAAAGTCGTCCTTTGTTCTTCCACGTTACCTACTTGCTAGCGGGCAATAGATCTATTCTACGCGAGGTTCATAAGACTGAACCACACCAAACGATCCATCTTGGATTGGCCAACCACGATCTAAGATTGGAGATCATGGATCGTGAATCTAATTGATTCTCTTGGATCGCACGAGGCACGTCCACTCCGATCACTACTATGGAGCTCCAGTGGAGCGCACTCTTGCCGCGCGCGATTGGAGCGCGTATTATCGTTTAGTTTGGGTCCGGCTCAGCAGCATGCGCGCTTTCACGATTCAAACAGAAGTTCTTACTTAGTAATGCATAACATCAAGTCAATCATATTTTTACTATAAAATGAAAAAGAGAATGCGCGTTGGATACGCGATATAATAACAATATTATAAATGTGAAAGTGGGTTTGTTTGTTTGTCCGTCTTTCACGTCAAAATGGGTGCAACCAAAGCCATCTTCTATCTCACTCGTTGCGTAGGAGCGCAAGCAGCCGAGAAATAATAGCGGGCCATGGTGCAACGGATCGACGTGACTTTTGGCATGGGAATAGTTTGGCAGCTGAAAAGTGACATACTTACTTAGGCAGCCATTACACAGTCAATCTGGATCGCAATCCGCGATCAAAATCAATGATCGCGATCCAGATTGACTGTGTACGAAGTTGATTGACGGATCGCGATCTTGATCGCGTTCATCCTACATTGACACTTTTGAAAGAACCTTTTTAAACTTGTTCGCTCAAAAGTGTCAATGTACGATGTATTGGTCTGGCTTAAAGGGCCCCGAAACCAAAACCAAAACCTCCGAATAAAATCCATTTTGTCGTAAACTTCCAATGGATTGCTTTGTTCTCGTATTAGTTTACGCCACGCTTTTTTCTTTCTATTGCGGAAAGCTTTCGTCCTCCAAAAACGAATTGCTTGATCGTTCATTTCAAAGATGTAGTATACATCTTTGATTCATTTAATAACGAACAAAATTATCAGTGGTATTCCACTTATCAAAGATCTTTAATCGTCCTCGTCCAATTTCTTTGATCAAATATTTGAGATAAGTGGAATACTACCCTTAGCAGGCTTTTTATAGCTGCTTGAGACCAACTTTTTAAAAACTGCTAATTATGACAGTTTGGCAGGCCTGCTGGCGTGCTAAAGTGAGCTCATGATACGTTTAGCAACGCTGTTTGACCGGTGAATGTCTAGGACTAACAGCGCTGCTATTGTTATGGTTCATGGTACCGATAAGCAGGGCAGTTTTTTTTAAGGCTTAAAAATAACTGCTATTAGAGCTTGTGGTAAGCCCCCTGTAGCGACATCTAGCGTCGAGTGGAAATGCGAAATAGAAATATGACATCAATAGGGGGAAAACCCCAGTTTTGGCAATTGCCCCGAGTGCTTACTTAGCCTAAAACATTTCGTTAATAACTTTTGGTTTTTAATATATTTTTTATCTATGACTTTTAAGTCATAATAACAAAAGTAAGAATCCCTTATGACATAGGAATATTATTCAATAAACGGTTTTCAGTTTACATTGAATTAAATGTTTATTTTATTTTATCTATTATTATTATTATTTATAGGGGGGACGCCAGCGAAGGGACCATTTCACCCAGTTCCCCAAGTCCCCTATAACTGAAAAATCAGGGGGGGAGGCGGGTTATCATTTACCCCACCGGCGTCGGACCCTCGAACCTACCTGTGCGCTTACAGTACCTGTTGAGTTGACTTATCGTTAAATTCTTTAGATCCTCTTCCTTAAGCTTGTCCGTTCCAAAGAGCTCCCAGCGCAGTGATGCGTACATCGGGCACTCTGCCATGAAGTGGTAGCTTGTTTCTTCTCTTTTTTTGCATTGCGGACAGATCGGGTCTTCTGTCCGTTTAATCACTGATAGGTGTCTGTTTAGTGGGCAGTGCCCAGTAAGTACACCTACAATCGTTTTTATATTTCTCCTACTCTGTTTTAGGAGTTCTCTAGTTTTCTTCTTGTCAACCGATTTGATGAAAATCTTAGACTGTCTGCAGTCCTTTCTTCTCATCCATCTTTGGTTGGTTTCTTTGATTGTTCTGATCCCGATAATGTTCTTAGTTATTCTATATGCGATTGGTAGTCTTGGTTCAGGGCCAATGAAGGGTTCATCAGCTCCTCCCCTGGCTAATTCATCGGCTTCCTCATTGCCTACGTTACCTTCGTGTCCGGGTACCCAGGCAACTTCTACCTCAACCAAGTTGGCAAGTGCCTGAATGCTTTGTTTGCATTCTTTCACCAGGGCTGAGGTAGTCTCCGCTTTGTCAAGGGCCTTGATGGCAGCTTGACTGTCGCTATATATTATTTTTCCTACGTTATAGTTGCCTATCTCACTTTTAATCATGTTCGCACACTCCAGTATCGCGAATACTTCCGCCTGGAACACGCTGGCGTACTTGCCCAGATTAACAGTAGTTCTTATAGTGTTGGGTTTAGCTATGTATACCCCAGCTCCCGATAGTCCAGTTGATTCCTTTCTTGACCCATCTGTGTAGCATACTGCAGTGCTATCCAGATTGTCATGTTCTAGTTTCCAGTCTTCTCTGGATCTGATGCTTATTCTGTACTTTTTGTCGAAGATCCTTTCCTTTTTTATTAGGTCATTGTTAACCAGTATCATGGAAAGGTTTTTTTCGTACTTTTTTCCTATTTCAGCGTGACCATGATCATTGTGCCTTCCTATCCACAGGTTAGTGCTTTTCAGCTTAAACCATTGTTCTGTAGCTCTCTTTTCGATTTCAAGATCTATTGGACTAAGGCCTAGTATCATTTCTAAGACGGCCGTGGGAGTTGTTCTCATGGCTCCCGATACCATGACGCTAGCTAGTCTTTGTACCTTAGTGAGTTCTTTTCTGTTGTATTCTAGTTTTGCCTTATGCCACCATGCTAGTGCTCCGTGAAGGATTCTCGGTAGGATGATTGCCCTATAGATTCATTGGACCACTTCGGGTTTCATGCCCCAGTTCCTGCCAACGGCTCTTCTGCACTGCATGAGAGCTGTCATTGCCTTTTTACTGGTTTCTTTTATGTGTGTCCTATAACTTAGGGTACTGTCTAAGACTATCCCTAGGTATTTAAACTCCTTTACTGTCTCGAGTTCTACATTCTCAATGTTAATTGGGATCATGCTATCAATCTTTCTTTTGTTAGTGAACAACATCAGTTTGGTTTTGCTAGGGTTGAGGTTCAATCCCTTGTCCCTGCACCATCTCAGTGTTGTCATAATTCCACTTCTCATTATATCTCTGACCACGCTTAGAACTTTGCCTCTTACAAGTAACAGGCCATCATCCGAGTACGCTTGGATGTATATATTCATAGCAGTGATTCTGGTTATTAGTTCATCTATTAAGATACACCAAAGCAGTGGAGACAGACAGCCTCCCTGGGGAAAGCCTCTCCTGGCTTTGATGGTGTATTTGATATCTGCTAGTTCTGCTTGTATGGATCTGTGTTGTAGCATGTTGGTGATCCAACCTGATATTTGCTTTGTTACGCCATCTCTGTTTAGTGCCTCCACGATGGATTGCGCAGACGCTTTGTCAAAGGCGCCTTCAACATCGAAGAAGCACGCTAGAGCGTATTCCTTGTTTGTGATTGATCTTTCCACTCTGACTGCCATGTTGTGGAGGGCTGTCTCAATGGATTTCCCTTCCATATAGGCATGTTGATTGTCATGTAGTGGTTTTTTACTTTTGCCTATGGTTTCTCTTATGTGTCTATCTAGTATTTTTCTATTGTCTTCAGTAGGAACGAGGAAAGGCTGATGCATCTGAAGGACTTCGCCTCTTGATACGTGGCCTTCCCTGGTTTCGGTATGAAGACGGCCCTAACTTTTCTCCAGCAACTAGGTATATAGTTAGTTGCTAGGCTGCTTCGATATAGAACTAGGAGGTCCTCCTTTATAAACCTTAAAGCAAATTGTAGCATCTTTGGGAAGATGCCATCTGGCCCTGCTGCTTTATATGGTTGAAAGGAAGAAATGCGTCACTCTAGCATGTCCTCTGTAATTACTTTTCTGACCTCTGCCTCGCCGTCTGATAGATTTTCTGCCGACAGAGTGTTCATCTCCTCCTCTGTATGCTCTATACAGTCCGGGAAGTGAGTGGCCATCATTTCCGTAAGTATTTCTTTAGGGTCCACTAAAATAGTGTCATCTTTTTTGAGGCTTCCTAGTTTACAGGTGTTATCTTTTGCTAGCATCCTCACCAACCTGGCCGATTCAGGTTGTCCAGAGATGCCTTCACAAAAGGCTTCCCATCCATTTCTGCTTTCTTTTCGGCTTGTGTACTTGAAGTTGTTACGTTCTTCTCTGTACTTGTTCCAGCTCTCGTCGTCGTCCCTTTGCAAAAAATTGCATTGTGAATGCAAAATACTAAAAATTAAAATAATTTATATTTTGTTTTGAAGAAGGTAAAAAAAATAACATGATTCATTATTAATGGAGACAGCGATTAAATATAACGTATTTTCATAATCATGTGGCGACATCTATTTTAGTATGAATCAGTTTTTGTATTTTCCCGTAGGACTAAGGGATTTTTACGGGACAAAAAGTATCCTATACTTTTTTAAGAGTAAGTAACCAGTTGTCTTCGTACAGAATTTCATAAAAATCCGTTCAGTGGTTTTTGCGTGATGCCGTCAAAAACATACAGACAAACAGATAAACAGACAAACCGACAAACAGACAAATAATTTAAAAAAGAGATTTATACGCTCTATTGCTTATTTCTAACATGTTCTGGTATTTTTTTTGCAAAAATCTTCAATGTACAGACACGGAAAGTCTACGATTTTATTATATGTATAGATGATGGCACGGAACCACAGTTTATATATAAATAGCATATATATTTACTGTGACGGAACCCTCGGTGCGCCAGCCAGAAGTTACATTATTCATAAATTCACGCCATTTCATATATCTAAAATTGCTGGATGTTCCAAATTCAAAAAACGCTCTTGCAATGGATTTGATTTTCTTTGTCCGTAAATTCGATACTTCGCGTGTTCTTCTTTCGAAAATTGTTTGTGTTATAAAATAAATGTAACATTGCAGGTGTCATGACGATACTGTGCATAGACCTTGGAACAGACATGTGGCCAGCAGTCGCTCTGTCATACGAGAAGGCAGAATCCGACGTGATGGCGCGTCCACCGCGCGTGTCCGACCCCCTGGTGTCCGCGCGGATGCTGCGCCTTGTGTACGGACATCTCGGCCTCGTAGAGTTCTTTGCTGGGATGTTCGCCTACTTCGTGGTCATGGCCAGCCATGGCTTCTATCCGGCTGATTTATTTGGTTTGTATTGTGTAAAAACAGTTGCACCAGTTCCACCGCATAATAAAGGCAGTTCTCTAAAGAACTGCCTTTATTACGTGGTGGAGTGGAGGCCATCATGTAGAGCCTGATGAACGGTCAATTGTACAGTCAACAGTATTTATTATTAACAAAGAAAGATCAACTAGGATTTCGAATTTGGAATGTTTCTGTTTTAATTAAAATATTAAAGGAGCGCGTCGTCGTCTTACTACATGTTAAAAGTTCAAAGACTATTGAATATAATTTAAATTCAAAACTTTTACGTTTATGGATAGGTGCTTTGTTAACTTAACAAATTAATATGTATCTATTAACAGGGTAGCGGACTCCATGCTAATGCTAGCGACACTGACGGGAATGCCGTTGATTATTGCGATATCTAAATAAATAAAGGAACCCACATGATCAGTCGGCCTGCTGGCAACGGCCTGTCAGTACCTACCTACCCTTATTATGAGTTTGGTGAACTGTATTCGTAGGTAATCGAAAACTATCGCTCTATCTCTTTCATGTCCTTTGACTGCCTTACCGACATGAGCAGTTCATCCGAGTTTTCGTAAACGTTGACAGCTAAAATCAACTCAAAGTAGGGGTACTGACGGCCGTTGCCGACATGCGAACTGCCCCTGTAGACAAGTGGCTTTCTATTATCGATATCGCCAGTAGAATAGAAAGACAAATGTATGGGATTGACGTTAGCGATTGAAATGTCACGTGACCGCTAAGGCGCTAATGTCAATCCCATACATTTTCTTTCTATTCTACTGTCGATATCGATAATGGAAAGGCACTTGTCTAGGCCCTCTGATCAATCTGTAGGGCGCTTAACAATCACAGATAACGCAGATTTATATACCTAAGTACCTATCCCCTCAGCACTTGTAGATCGAGCGGCAATATCTTCCTTTAAATTCAATGCGACATCCACAGGAATTAGAAGCCAATGGGACAATGAAGCAATAAGTGACGTAAAAGACTCCCTAGGCCAAGAGTGGACGTACGCGGAACGCAAGGAGGTGGAGCGCGCATGCCAGGCCGCCTACTTCGTTTCTGTCGTCATCACGCAGATGATGAACGGCATCGTCTGCAAGACTCGATACAACTCGCTGTTCCACGTCGGTAAGCGCTTGTACGGAAAGGGCGAATTCACCGCGATTTCAACAGCGATTTTGATTACATCACTGTCAACTCGCGCGTAGTTGGACATATGCAGGCTGCTTACTTCGTCTCCCACATCACGCAGATGATGTATAAGTAGCATTATCTGCTGCTAAATTATCTTGTTGTTTCACGTAGGTAAGTAAGCCTTGTTCATTTATATTAATAAACCACTGACGTGAAGGACTCCTCAGGCAGGAGAAGTGGAGTGGACGCAAGAAGAGTGCAAGGAGGTGGAACGCGCCTGCCAGGCTGCTTACTTCGTCTCCGTCGTGATCACGCAGATAGTCAAAGGCATCATCTGCAAGACTCAGTAGGTACTCGCCACAAGAGAAAAAAAAATCCGTGTTCTGTTCTGTGGTACTAGCTGTTTTATGTCGGTAAGTACCTACAGCTTGTTCATTCATATTTTACCTAGAGGGCACATTCACTAGTTATATATTATTCTGTGGTAATAATAAGACCTATATTGCATTAAATTATATAGGGAAACATAAATAGCCATTGTGCTGAATTCTTGTCTAAGTGTGTGTTCTCCACCCACAATGTGGGCTTGCGTGCAACGACACGGGCGTGAAGTGTATAGTATCAATGGGGGAAAAGTTGAAAAAGTGTTCAGCTATGACAGCTAAATAACAATTTCATAATCCTCAACAACGGCGCCGCGGCGCTGGGGTAGATACATGATATGGTGTGAATGGTGTGAATGGTAGTAGTGCCGCATTAGAAAATTTAATATTTTTAGTGACTAGAGTTACATGAATTCCCTCATGGGCCACTGAGGCGAGGCGTACCCCAGGGCTCCATTCTGGGTCCGATTCTGTACATTCTTTACAGTGCCGACATAATCAAAGCTATAACTCACTGCAAATACCATTTATATGCAGATGACTTACAATTATATTTGCCATTTCCACCTTCTGAGCATGCTGCGGCGATGTCAAAGATAAAAGAAGACCTCTCACGGGTCGATGACTGCGTGCCGGTCTAATTGCCTGACTCTGAATCCAAAAAAGTCACAACTTATTCTATTTGGATCAAAAAAGTCTAGAGAAAAGTTTATAAATAACTGTACAACATTTAAAATTATATTCAATGGGGAGAGCATCGAGCGAGTGGACCAGGTTAGGAACTTGGGATTGATCCTGGATGGGAACCTAAACTTTGAGAAGCATGTGACCGAATGTGTTCGTAACTGCTTATATCGCCTTAAGGTTTTGTACAATATTCGACCCTATTTAAGCCAACAGCTCAGAATTAGGTTGTGCGAGTCTCTGGTTCTGTCCAAAGTGAATTACTGTGATACCGTGTATGGTCCCTGCCTCCTATCCAGAACCAGTAGACTCGCACAACGAGTGCAAAATGCTTGTGCCCGGTTTTGCTTCCACATCCCGCCTCGTACTCATGTGACACCTTTTCTCATTATTGCAAATCTTCTTAAAATGGAGGCTCGCAGAAGGCTTCATCTTGCATCCATGCTATTCGAAGTGATAAGCACGGGGAAGCCGAAATATTTGTTCGGTAAGTTGATGTGAGCACGAGATCATAGATTGTTTCCAAAAAGATCGTGTACTCACGTCTTCGTAACTCCGAAACACAGAACTATGGCCTTTCGTGGATCCTTTAGATATGCTGCCTCTCGATGTTGGAATGACCTCCCACCGCCTGTTCGCGACCTGAGGACCAGATTAACATTTAAAAAACATGTTAAGGAATACCTATTGGAAACGCATAAACAAGAAATTTAAAGGCACCTACTTCTAGGTTTTCACGACGCGCTAGGTACGGTTTGGAGGGCCACCCGATGGCCGACGCCAATCGAATCGAGGGGCATCATGTTTAAATCGTTCCACGTTTTTCACTAGTTACTTATGTAGGGCAGGCGTACCGGTTTTGGCCACTGTATCGGTTTTGGTCACTTTTCACTTTAAAGTTATATAAATAGGAATTAAATAATTATTGCTTATATTTATTTATGGCGAATAAAAGATTGGACTTTTTGTTAATAATTACAGCACTTAGCTTTTTTTATGTAGTACTGTAATATAACACATAAACAAACTAAGAAACTACAGTCAGTACAACGATTAGTTTCAACTAACATCAACAGATGGCGCTGCCTGTACCCTACAACGCGGTAACGTTTCGTATTCCAGTATGTTAAAGACCCCTCGACTAACAGATTGTAAGCATCCTCCAGTAGGGCAAGCCTTACGGTGCAAACTAATTGCTTTCACATCTGCTGAGACAATTTAGTTGATACTAAAGGCTAATACCGTTATAGACGGGCTGCAAAGTTAGGACTCTCTTCGGCGATCCTAATTTGAACGCACGCGCTATAACGTCGTATATTTCATAGTCATTCATATTGTAATTAATCTATTTTCACAAGTACATTCGTCTCCACGAGTAATTAATTGTTTCACTCAATCGCACCCCCCACCTCCCCGTTATAGTACGATATTTTAGAAATAAACACGTGTTATGTTTCAAAGTTAACATTTTGTAAAATTCTTAAGCAAAATGTTAAGGTCTTAAGAGGAGTGAGTGACCTTGACGATTCGGAGCTCGCATATTCTTTTGCCGACGTCGCCGCCATCTAGCGGAAATGTTCGGTACTGCTAAGAATAGATCAATGACTAGTTAAGTGCAGAGGGAATAAGTATTATGTTCTGGAATACTGCCTATTTTAGATGCGCATCACCGAGTCATGCGTGTCTTCCTTCGGTATATTGTGGACGCCAAGACAATTCGTCGGCCGAAATTCATATTACTTACATATAAGCTTTTATTTAACTTACCCATTTAGTATGTATGTATGTATGTAAAGCATGACCAGAAAATGAAAAAGGAAATGTAGCGAAAATTTGTTTTCTATTTTGCCATTTTGTAACAGTAAGGAGGTGAAAGGTTTTTATTTTTTCTAGTCAGGCTCTAAGTATATTAAAATTTAATAAATCGTAAGTGGCAGATTTTGTTTTTTTTTTTAAATCCCTTTAGACTGTTCTTTAGGTTTAGAAGTGTTCCACGTTATGTAGGAACCGGCCAAGACTTTACGTACCTACTGCAATTTAAGAACTATAAAACAGTGGTACCAGTGCGTACTAGCTAGCTTTGATATGTTAGTTAAAAATGCGTACCCACTTACGTATAAGTAATAATAGTTTTTATAAATTCAATTGACGAGCTTGTTGTGTATGTTTTTTCGAACATAATGAAACGTAATGTACCTACATTTATATTTGGCGGGTACATAGCGAATCTTCGATTAGGAGGAAAAAACCGGCCAAGTGCGAGTCGGACTCGCGCACGAAGGGTTCCGTACCATCAAAAAAATTACGTTTGTTGTATGGGAGTTCCCCTTTATTTATTTTATTTTAATTATTATATTACTTTTGAAGTGAATAAGTGTATAAGTAACTAAATATTTTATGAATATATCAAGCTTCTACGTGCTGCAGTTATTAATGTCGAGCAGAAAACGGCAAATAAATCCTGTTTGTTGTATGGGAGCCCCCATTAATTATTTATTTTATTTTGATTTACTTATTTATTTTTAAAGTGAAAATACAATCACATATTCTGTGAATAATTCAAGCGTCTACCTATTGCCGTTATTAATATCGAGCAAAAAACGGCAAAAAAATCACGTTTGTTGTATGGGAGCCCCCTAAATATTTATTTTATTCTGTTTTTAGTATTTGTTGTTGTAGCGGCAACTGAAATACATCATCTGTGAAAATTTCTATCTATAGTTATAGCTATCTGGCTATCACAGTTCATGAGATAAGCCTGGTGAAGTCTCAGTAATAGGGTCCCGTTTTTACCCTTTGGATACGGAACCCTAAAAACTACGCAGCCCACGAGAACGGCAGAAGTTGTACCTATGTGTACCTTCGATGTACCCCAAGAATTTATCTTTGTTTTAATAAATCAATGAAACCTACGGGCTAATAAATCACTAAGCTATTCTACCACAGAGTGTGCGTTACTCCAGCACGAAAGAAGCTTCTAAAGGGAAACGAGTTAACTGAACAGTTCGTGCTTAAATTTAGTGCATCTACACTTATACTATACTTATTACTTTTATATTAGGGGAAAGGTGTCCAAAATGATCCCCCTAAGGGAAATCGGTTACTGTATCCAAAATATTATAGTAAAAGCAAACATTGAAAAAGTTTTGGGTAAGTCATTTAAGTATTGTTTGTTATACTGGCATGCCAATATTGCAGTTTGGTTTTATATCTTTAGATTTATTAGAGATTTTCCAAACCTCCAATAAAGGATCATTTTGTACACCTGGGTGTCTAAAACGATCCCATACTAACTTGTTTGGTTAACCCATACATTTTTGGTTCAATATATTTTATGTGCTCAACGAGTTCTCTCTCATGCTTAGTAAACACCGTTTGTTTACTGTCCAAACTGCACAAACTGCCTTTTTGTTTTTAGAACCATTACAGGTACAGAAAACTGTCTTGTCGTACAGAAACCTCACTCCCAGTTTTGTCGGTAGGTTTTTCTTTGAATGTACGTGGCATGATCTGTAAAAAGTACAAATAGGTAGGAATACAATAAAAAACATGACTAATTTTAAATTGTTTTTCAAGTTTGGTGAAATTATTCCTGGGGTTGTTTTATTACTACTAAAGGGGATCGTTTTACCCCGAATGTTGAATTTACAAGAATTGTCGAAGTATGACCTCAAAACATTATCTTGGTGAGATCAAAACAAGTTTTAAATGTTACTGAATATCAATTAAAACTACCAGGAAAACTTTCATTCACATATCCACAAAAAAATTTCAACAATTTAACTTTGATTGCAGGCTTATCTTAGATCGAAGACAGGTATTTTCAATTTTTGCAATAAATCGACGCACTGTACTCACACCGCCATGACACTTTATTGGGCTACTGAGTGAAGTATAGGGAAGACGTTACGTTAGTATATCGCAAAGATGGCACTAGTATTTTCGTTGAAACTGTAGGGAATCATTTTACCTCGAGGGATCATTATGTACACCTTTCCCCTATATATAATAATAATAATAAGAGAAAAGATTTGCATGTATTCATGTATGTAACGAATAAACTCAAAAACGACTGGACCGATTTCAACAATTCTTTCACTTTTAGAATGCTACATTATCCCTAATTAACATAGGCTATAGAATATTTTGAAAAAAGTTAGGGATCAGATAGAGAGATTCCGGCAGTTAGAAATAAGGTAGCCAGTTCCTCAGTAAAGGAGGATTCCGGGAGTAGTGCCGTTCCACCTTCAGCATTATCATCACTTAACATCAGGTATGATGAAGACTAAGTGCTACCCCGTTGTGGATTAAAAATTCTTAATATTTCTTTTCTTGGTTGAATGTGTTTTACACATTCAACCATAAAGTTTCGCGGTAGCCCTCCAGGGATCGAACCCGGGACCTCTAGAGATAGCGGCACCTTGAAACCGGCGCGTACACCACTAGCGCGGCCACGAAGGTCTTCTAATAATAATATATTAATATATACCTAGTAATATTATGAATATAACTAAAATAGGATGGGAAGGTATTTTGCATGGCTAAAACTACGATTCTGCGGTGAAGTATGCATATTAATTTAAGAAAATCTCCGAAGAGATTTTAAATCATTTATTATACACTAGCGACCCGGCCATGCTTCGCACAATCCTTTGAACAATTTGTTGGTGCTTCCACTCCACAGTGATAGTACGTTTCACTACTCGCGTTTGGAAATATTTTTCATCAAAATGCTTACTGCATATAATCAATTTAGTCCATGTGTTTCTGGTATCCAAGGTAATATGAAATCTGAAAGATACTATTACTAATGATACTATAGGTACCTATTCTAACAGTCAAAAACTGATACCTATGGATCAGTTAAGTATCTTAAATGGGATTACATTCCCAGGTAATTCATATCTAAACGTAATATAGGTACTTTAATAACAGTATCTAATACATATTCGTTTACCGCGTGAAAGACAGTGGACACGAAATATCGATAACTTGATACAGCCCTAGTGTAAAACGAAAATTATTTCTTTACACAAAATATTCGTAAATTCTGCATTATGTGTAATCAATATTTGCTTGTTACATAAACAAATGTTTATTGAAGAGCATTAACACACTTCGTGCTTTAAATTCGAAGCGCATTAGCAAAAATAAACCTTAGGAAGGGAGGTGTCGGTTTAGAATAATTTACCTGAGAAATGAACATTTTGCGGGGTTATTTCATTGTGTTGTACAACAATCAATAACTGAGCAAGTCACCATGTTTCTATCACACTTTTGGCTAAAAATATCTAAGATTGCACGTAAAATCCGAAAAAAATACAATACCTAAATTCTCAGCGTGCTGATAAGTGCTGACGAACTGTCAAACAGTAGCCAAAAACGGTTCTGTTACGTCGCATCACGCATCTCCTTTTATCTCACAGCGTTGTTGCTAGTGACATCCCGCTCGCTCAGCCCTTTGTTTCTCTATTCCGATAGGTATATTAACTTTATGGTCAAAATACGACAAAAATTTTTGGACTTCCCATAGTAAATCAATCACTTGATCAGTCCGATTTGTATGAAGAGTCAATTTTTTTTTGTCATATTTCGATTTGACTTAAGTTTCTAGGAGAAAATTGTTCACTTACCGATTCAATCTTAAAAATTTGTGCACTGATTAAAAAATTATCGTGTATAAACTTATAATTTACCCCAAGAGGCATACTTTTCTATGCCCTACTTACCTCCCAATACCATTTTTGAGGTATTGTATGCCGACTAAATTAAGAGGTAAGAATTTCTAAGAATAATGAATCAGACTATCTATTTCAATGTTAATGCACTATTTACCCATACTGACCAATAAAAATATGAAAACGCATGAAAAGAAACGAACGCGACTGTATGATTTTTTTTTACGAAATACAAATATTTTGTTGTCATTCCGCTTTGTTCGGTTTATCAACTCGTTTTCTTGTAGAAGCTACTTTCCTGCTGGAGTATCGCGCAATGTGGTGAAGTGGTGATGTATAAAAAAAAGTTAAAAGCTATTTATTTTACCAGTAGGTTTCATTGATTTAAAAATTAAGATAAATACTTGTACGTCGAAAGTACACATAGGTTTTTACTTTCCGCTCATGTTCATCCATAATGTATGTTATTTGTTTAGGGTACCTAACTCAATTTGGTTTTTCGAGAACGGTTTGACGCGGAAAATTGGTTCGGATACGTACCGTTTTTAGGGTCCCGTAGCCAAATGGCAAAAAAACGGAACCCTTATAGATTCGTCATGTCTGTCTGTCTGTCTGTCTGTCACTCTGTCTGTCTGTCTGTCTGTCTGTCCGTCCGTCCGTCCGTCCGTCCGTATGTCACAGCCACTTTATTCCAAAACTATAACGACTACAGACTAGAAACTTGGTAGGTAGGTATATTCTGTGATCCGCTTTAGGATTTTTATAGAAAATTAAAAAAATAAAAAATACATGGAACTGAAACTGATAAAAAATATTTTCATAATACATATTAGTGTGAAGTGTCTTTAGATAGGTATTTAAAAATGATATTTACTTTTCTTTTATAATTTTTTATTAGTCAATATTTTAAAAGATATATACTTCCAAAGTGGTAAAATGTGTGTCTCTCTAACTTTTAAAATAAGAGAGTGAAAAATTATATGTTGTAGATCTTAATAAAAACTTTCAACGAAAATTGGTTTGAACGTATAGTATGAAGTACTTTTTGAGATATAACACATTTTCAAAAACCGCAAATGTAACTTGGTCATTCATACAAACTCTATGAAAAAAAAAGTTATATTTTGCTGACGAAAAATTATAGTAGAATTTTGGCTAGGTTTAAGCAATAGGTAAGTTAAGTGGGTACGGAACCCTACATAGGCGAGTCCAACTCGCACTTGGCCGATTTTAAGGTCTTGCGGTCGGACACTACGTATAATTATAACTGAACCAATTTTGATGAAGTTTGGCAATAGATACACTTTAATTTTTTTATCACCTCGGATAATTTTAGGGTGTAATCTACTTGTATGGAACAGCTGATTTTTTTATCGCGATTTCAGTGTTGGTCGCGTAATAAAAGTTGTTTGTTTACATGAGTAGAATAATCCCTAAAATTATCCGGGATGATAAAAAAAAAATAGGTACCTTGTATAGCCTAATTCGCCACATGCAAAGTAACTAGGTACTGTTACTACACTATACAGTGCCCGTAGTGTAAGTTTTTATGTCAAAAAACGCAAACTATTTCGATTCCGTATTTATGTCAATTTGTATGAAAACTGTATTAGCGCCTCTAGCGGCGAATAGTTTGCGTTTGCTTGACATAAAAACTTACACTAGGGGTACTGTACTTGCATTTTCTTTTGAGCACATCCTACGAAAAAGAAATCACTAACTCTGACATGAGCGCGACTGCATCCTGTCGGCGCTCAGTCCAAAGGACAAAAAATATGTCGCAGTGTCATCTAATCTTAACCGTCTAGTCATATTTTTTCTATGATTACTTAAAAACAATAATTTTGCATAAAAGCAGTATTTACAGTTATTAAGCTAAAGATATCAACTGAACTAAGTATTTCTATTAATATGTACATGTAAAACTGAGTGTAAACTCTTCAAAATCTATAAAATTATTTACTGAAGTCGCTCCGAAACCGGCGCGCAGTCCACTCTCGATGAAATACCGAAACTGACTGCCGGCAGGGCTCGCGGGTGATAACAGGGCGACGGGGCAGGCACTCTCGCGCGAATACACTTCAATTTTCGTGTTAAAATTACTTTTCACCAGTTAAATACGGAATAATAATAAAACTCTCAATTAAAATTATTCGCATCGTTAAGACCTTTCGATTGGTATAAAAACTAAATAAAAAGCTTGAGCCGATTTAGAGAAATTTTGCAATTTATGAGTGAAATAGGGATTCATTGGGGATTTTTTTTATAAAAAGTGGTTTAAGAAAATACAATTCCTTTCAATTACAAATGTTTATTAGGTAGTCGTTCTTCATTGACAATTTTTTTTTATTTGAATTTAATAGACAGATATTTAGATATTTTGCTTCAAACATGCCAATTTTTAGGCATTTGACCCCTCTTAAAGCCTTAAGGGTAAAGGTTTTGTAAAATCATTTTTTTTCTACAATAAAATTATTTTATGGTTATTTGATATTTTATATCATATTGGAATATGTTTCTTCTAGATGGATTAAGTGTTGTTTTTTCACTGTTCTTACAATAAGTTGGGAAACAATAAGTGGCCAAAAGTGGGGCTAGAAATTTTAGCATTGTGCCACCTTTGGCCACTTTGGCATTAGTAGAAAGTTTCCAACCTATCGTAAAGTTCATTTATTTTAAAAGACTCACAACTCACTTTTGTTAGCTAACGTACTCGAAAATTAGCGGATTGAGGCTAGTGTAGGCACTAGCCTTCACTAGCCTCAATCCGCTAATTTTCTTTTAATCAAGTGATAAAGGTATACTTATAAAATTGTAGTAAGGAGCTAGCTGTGATTGAAATACTATTTCATGTATAGTCCGTTCAGTTAGATAGTGTCGGTATACCCGCACGGCATTGTGGCAGAGCGACACTATCTAAGCGAATGGACTATAGTGTTTTAGTCCAGAACACTAATAAGACATCAATTAAGCATAAACTCAACTTATAAATATAGTAATTTTATGAAAGTGGCCAAAACCAATGCAAACGGTGTATTTGGCCTCCTCCGCAGAATTTGTTCTAAATAAAAAAAACTATTGATTTTTTTTTACTTTGTAGATTGTACCCTTAAAGGTCGATAAATTATCTATAACTCTACATTATAAATTTTCTCTAAAATACTTAAGATCATTAAGCACCAAGCGGTTAAAAGTGAAAAAATCCTTAAAGTGGCCAAAACCGGTACGCCTCCTACGACACGTAAATAAAAGCACAATAGCACATGTATGCCACGTCATATTACACGCCATGTTTGCTTGGTTTGCTTGCGCCATTTTTCACCCATAGACTACAGACTAGATTATATATTATATTTCTATCTTTCTCTATGTCCAAAGTCTATTTTATTTTATTTTTTATGCAGTGTATAGTGTGACAACCATTTCCGTTCCGGTATAATCTTTGAAACCAAGACCAAACCGAAACAGGTTTCTTACTTCTGTCCAGTCATGCATGGCCCGCTATTATTTCTCGGCTGCTTGCGCTACGAGTGAGATAGAGACGGCTGTGGTCCAGTTCATTTTGACAGCTATTTTCGTGCCCATGTCACGGCTGTCACCGGAGCAGACAGGAGTGTGTCACTATATATTCTAGTTTTGTTTTGAGGCTAAGCTTTTGCTAGCTCTCAAGAGATGTCGCTGGCAGAGGTTACGCCTATTTATAATGTTCTTTTTTTATCTGAATGTATGTTCTGCTTCTGTTGTCTGCTTTTCCACTTGTGTATGTTTCTGTTTTGTTGTTTCTATTTCGGTTTGTTTGTCTTAGTGTTGTCCGAGCCTTAAGGCCCTGACAGAATAACAGCGCTTCTGGGTCATTCTAACCACCTACGGATGGCCCAGGAGTTTTGTGCTGAGTCAGGGCCTTTTAGCGTCACACCATGTGCTTGTCTATCTGTTTTATCTTTCTTTTTTTTGTAAACTGTTTCATTTGTCGATTGTTATTCTCTGTATTTTGTCTGTACTTATGTGTTATGTGGTGTGTTCGCTAATAAATGCTTTTTTCTTTCTTTCTTTCTTTCTTCTTTCTACTTACAGTTTCTATAGATTTGTCGTTGCCTCGTTCGGGTATCGCGCCACGGAGTTCCAACTCGACGCGACGGGATTATTTCTGTGATCCTATCACCCTGGACTACCCCTGGTATACCAACCCCAGAAACGTACCTACTTGAATGCACTTTGAACTGTCGCCGGTTTAGTGAGTCTGCTCACGGGTCAACACGGCTGACTCAAATTCACATAAATCACGTTTTATGTCTCTCGCGTTATACAAACGAACACACTTATAGTAAGTGAACACCCGCGCCGCCGAGCCACGCCAAGTTCTCGAACGGATGAATCCGAACCGAACGCGATACGAATCTTACCAAATGCGTCCTCGCGAATCTTGTACAAACAAACCAAACAACATTCTATGAGAAAGTCACAAATTATGAATGCGGTAACCTTACCATTTTTTGTTCTAATGTTATAGAAAAGATTAGTACCTATACGATTTTTACCGCGCGCAGACTTATCTGACAAGCATTAGTGACAGACGGAAGTGAATACCGCTTTCATTCGCTATCGGGCGCTCGCACACGAACGAGCGCGCCACAGACAAAATATGGACATCGCGAGCGCCAACTCGATGCGGACGCCGTTACTAAACAAAGAGAGATAGTCCTCATTCCTGTATACTCACCAATACTCACTGACCTCTATTAGTCGTGGGCCACATTGGAGCGGCGCTTCTTGCGTCCGCGTTGAGCGGGAAAAACAAATATATTGAGACGGACGGGGAGGGGCCACACTGGCACGTTCGGCGGTTGCCGCGACCGGGGCGGAGGGAATAGTATGTGTGCTCGCGTCCTGCGGATCCGCGGGGCGCGGAGGCGACTCGCTCCAGTGTGGCCCACGACTTAGAGATCACTCCACAGGCGGGCGCCTAGCGCGGGTGCCTTGAGCGAGAAAGCAAGCTTCCTTTTCAAACGTTCCTATGCCGGACCTGAGGCACATGTGGCGCTAGAGATCATCGTTTTACAGCGACGCGGATTTGTCCGAATTGTCCGTAGGGTCCATCTACCATCTTTAACGACTTCCGTGGCCGAGTGGTATACGTATTACGGAACATCATCATCATAATTTCAGCCGTACCTACGACGCCCACTGCTGGGCATAGGCCTCCCCCAAGGATCTCCACAACGATCGGTCCTGCGCTGCCCGCATCCAGCGGCTTCCCGCGACCTTGACCAGATCGTCGGTCCACCTTGTAGGGGGCATGCCCACGGAACGTCGTCCGGTTCGCGGTCGCCATTCGAGAACCTTTCCGCCCCAACGGCCATCGGTTCTCCGCGCTATGTGTCCCGCGGGACACCAAAAGCCAAGTAGCACAAAAGCCATATAAGAATTGTCTTATATTGCATCGAGTCATTTAAAAGTTATATAGTTGCGATTTATGCAGTACATAATTGTATAAAAGCACAATATATTGTTAATTAGCTTAATTTACCTATAAATGTTATGTAAACGTTGACTCAGCGTTTCTTTAATTGCTGTCACATAATGGCTTTTAAAATAAGCTGTGTAAACGTTTGTGTCTGTCGTAAACAACCATTGTAAAAAAGCTAGTTATATTTCTATAAATCGGTTGTTTGCTTTATAAATGTGCTGTAATTTGCTTTAATATTGCGTAACAGCCACATAACGGTTATATTAATAACATTTACCTGATATTTTGCATGAGTCAAATAAAAGCATTATTAAATATAACTAATATGCTTCTGTCTTGTTTAACAGTCTTGTCTTTTTTAAGCAGCGTTTAACTAGTAATAATATGACTAAAAGATGTTTATACGAACATTAATTTAATAATAGTTATTTAAGTAACATCTTTGTGACTTCCGGGGCAGTAAATTATTCTTAAAATGCATAAACTTTGGTAAGCAAACTCCCGTTCTGTATTTTGCTTGAGTAACTCTTATTATATATTTTTTTAATTACAGTTACAAATTCTTCAAATTAATTATATTTTTTGCAAACAACTATTAGCTATATTTATTGCGGCTCCATAATCTAATGCTATATAAAATGGCTAATATTATAGCTAATAGCAGTATTTTGCTTGATAGATGTTTCTTATTCTGCATTAAGCAGAATTAAATGCTTTTTTGTAAAGTAAACAGCAACGCCATGTTTCTTTATTTTTCTATTGTAGAATGAAATTGCAATAAAACTAAACGTACTTCTACTTGGTATTATCCATAATTAAGCGTATTATATTGTTGCTCCAATACCTTATCTTGCATTTACGATTTTTTTTTCAATTTTAATAAAAGTTTCTTATCTATATATATAAAAATGAATCCCTATTTCCCTTGGTCACGACATCACGCGTGAACGGCTGGACCAATTTGGCTAATTTTGGTCTTGAAATGTTCGTGGAAGTCCAAGGAAGAATATAGGGGTAGGGTAGGGGTAGGGTAGGGGTAGGGGTAGGGTAGGGGTAGGGGTAGGGTAGGGGTAGGGTAGGGTAGGGGTAGGGTAGGGGTAGGGGTAGGGTAGGGGTAGGGGTAGGGTAGGGGTAGGGTAGGGGTAGGGTAGGGGTAGGGTAGGGGTAGGGTAGGGGTAGGGTAGGGGTAGGGTAGGGGTAGGGTAGGGGTAGGGTAGGGGTAGGGTAGGGGTTGGGTAGGGGTAGGGTAGGGGTAGGGTAGGGGTAGGGTAGGGGTAGGGTAGGGGTAGGGTAGGGGTAGGGTAGGGGTAGGGAAGGGGTAGGGTAGTGGTAGGGTATGGGTAGGGTAGGGTAGGGGTAGGGGCGCGAAGTCGCGCTGTGTCAGCTAGTTTAAATTATTTCTTGTTTAGATTTTTTTACTTTTAACTTATTTTAAAACAGACAAATTCTAAAGGCGCATCAAAATTTCACAGCAAACATAGGTATTTATTATCAGTAAAATTAAATTCCCTTAAGAATGATGCCATATTAATCATATTATCTACATAAATAATGTGCAATAAAATAAATGCATGTCGCCATGTTTATAGTAATTCTGTTTTGATAATAAACATTGTTCGCGTCCATATTTTTAGAACAATTGAAATTTTTTATTACTTTAAGCTAGGAAAATAAAAAATATATCATTTTATGTCAAATAGAAGCCGTATAAAAAGCCTTTATTCGCTATTTTAATAGCGTTTTATATTGCTGCTTTAAAGCCTCTATACATCAAAATAGCTATATAAAACTGCGCCTAATTCGGCTGTGTAGAAGATGTATAAACGTTTGCAATGCGCTTATATGGCAATGAAAGCTATTTAAAAAACGTTTCCCTGGCTTCTACTCGACCAGATTGTGCTACCTGGGCGCCCACTGCCACTTCAACTGAGCAATCCTTCGAGCGATGTCGGTCGTTTTAGTTCTCCTGCGGATCTCATCATTTCTGATTCGATCGAGCAGGGAAATACCAAGCATCGCTCTCTCCATTGCTCGCTGGGTGACCTTGAGCCTTCTTATGAGACCCATAGTAAAAGACCACGTCTCGCTTCCATAAGTCATAACTGGCAACACACACTGGTCAAAGACCTTAGTCTTGAGACATTGAGGAATTTTGGACGCAAATATATGCCGGAGCTTCCCAAACGCTGCCGGAACCGCTTACGGAACATACAGTGCCACAATCTTGTCTGTTCTGGTGGCCAAAATGTGAAACTAACGTGTTTTTTTTAATGTCATTTTGCTGTCAAGTTGATGTCCAACCATAGCGCTGCTGGCGGCTGAAGTTCTTATAGTCCGTGAGCCAGCAACAGATTTTACTGACCAATTTCCTCTCAAGCGAAAACTCGTGAAATGCTTGAGGGAGTTGTATTATGAAGTACTTATGGTGAACGTCAGCTGCCGCTCCGTGGGTGGGTGGTGCAGCGGCAGCCCCTCAAACACGTAAAAAAATTGTTTATTTTCTGTCATTTCCTCCCGACTGAAAATTTGTTAAATGATAGTTAACGCAATTATTAGAAGATAACAAAAAGTCAGCTGGCCGTGCCGTGGTGGATACGTCAGCTGGTCATAGGAACATGCAAAAAAATTTTTTCGTTCAGTGATTTCCTCTTACTTGAAAATGTGTCAGATGATAGTTTGCATGCTATTATAAATAAATAAAAGCGTCAGCTGGCTCTATGTTGGTGGAAAGGTCGTCAGCTGATGCAGTGAAATAGGGAGCATGAGAGTCTGGCGTGAGCGCCGATCGCTTATTTAAATACGTCAGCTGACGGGTTTTCCACCAACATAGAGCCAGCTGACGTTTTTAGGGTTCCGTCACAAAGTAACTACGCGGGCGGTCGCGTTCCGTAGTCAACAAGGCTTTTGATTAAAGTCGGTGCCAAGCCATTTTCACTTTCGGCTTGACACCGACTTCAATCAAATCAGTAAGTTCCAAAATTAATTAGATATTGTCCCGCCCTTTCGTCCTTTGAATGGAATGATTCAATTAATTTTTTATTTTAACGTTTTTTGTCGGCAGTTTTTGTTTGAAGGCGGTTTAATATTTTTTTTATTTGTTTATTTTTCATTTTTAGTGTAAGAAATCTAATGCGCAAGCGTCGCATAATGTGCAATGTTTAAAACTGTAGCCCATATCTAAATTAGAACACTCAGACAAGCACCATCCTCCAACTTTTAACTGTTATGCAGTTTTTTAACGTTCCATCATCAGCTAACCGAAATAACTTAAAAGAATACAACTAAAGGTCTATTCGTGCATATGGTACTTAAAAAACATGCTTTAACTCCTAAGCGTTAAGTAGTTTTACCTTCCATCATCAGCTCACCTAAATAACCTGAAAGAATACAACTAAAAATCTTTACATATCAACGACATTTGAGAAGTTGTACCTTCCATCACCAGCTCATCAGCATGTGATGATGACTACCAGATGCAAATACTTAAAAAACTTTAGAAAATCTATAAAATACGTAAATTACCATAAAATTTACGGGTTTTCCTCGATTTCCCCTGGATTCCACCATCAGATTCTAACTTGGTAACAATGTAGGAGTTTACTCTTTCGAATAAAAAAATATCATTGAAATTGGTCAATAGTTCGCGAAGATATTGACGTGTAAAGCAGGAACTACCAGTCAAAAACTGTGTTTTTTCAGGATTGTGAAAAAACTACTGAACTGACTACTTTAACTTTTTCATGAGCCCACACATAAACTATTTTCTTTCAGATAAAAAAAGAATTATTAAAATCGGTTAACAACTGGCGAAGTTATGGTAAAACATACATAAAAAAATACAGTCGACTTGAGAACCTCCTCTTTTTTTGAAGTCGATTAAAAAGTGGGTAGAAATATATTTGTTTAAATAGGTACCTCATCAATAGCATTAAACCGATTATATTATTTATTATATTATTTATTGACACAATCAAAAATATATATTTCACTTTTTTGCTCGATAGTACGCACTTGCACTTCACGATTGAAATAAAGTTTGAACCTTATTACTAAGGAGCAAAGTTCAACATTGATCGTCAGCATATATTCAGATTATTAGGTAGAAGTTTATATTAGATTTTTTGAAAATAGCAAAGAAGAATTCTTTTTTTATTTATATCCTAAGATTCACTATTTCACACAGTATTTTTTCAATTATTTATTTATTTAAAACTTGTACCTGTTTCCCTGGAATCTCCATCGCAAGAAACGTCAAGTTAGCAGCCCACTTAGAGACCCTAATATCTCGGCTTGTATTAAAGCACTACTTTTGAAATTTTGCGTTTACGATACACTATTTATACATTTATACAGTATTTTTTGACATATAAATCACATTGATACGAACTGTATTTCTTGAGGTGACTGCTAACTTGACGTTAAGTTAGCAGCCTCACTAAGATACTCAAATATCTTTTGAATCAAAGTTACACTATTTATTTAATACAAGCTGTTGAATGTGACGAATTGCGAAAGTGACCTAATGCGCACAAAGGTGTGTGTTTATACACCAAAAGTTGCCTACACCAGAAAACAGATAGCGCTAGTTACACACTACCAATAAAGGGGCCCAAGCTTGGTCTCTATTTCCTACATATAAAAAACTAGCCTTCCGCCCGCGGCTTCGCCCGCGTGTACTACACGACGTTATCCCGCGGGAAGGTGATATTTTTCAGGAATTAAAAGTAGCCTATGTCCTTTCTCAGGCTCTAGACTATCTCTGTACCAAAATTCATTTAAATCGGTTCAGTAGTTTAGGCGTGATTGTGTAACACACAGACAGACATTTTCGCATTTATAATATAAGTAAGGATTACTCTGTGAAGTAGAGTGAGTGTCAGATAACTCTGCGCGACTGGGGCCTTTTTGGCGCTAGTTACAGTACATTTTTTATTCTAAGCTTATAGAAAAGGTTAGTATTCGACTTTGACCGCGCAGACGTCAGTGATTACATACTCTTTGGAAACGGCAATGGAAGAAATGACAGTTTTGTATCGAAGGTACGACAGTTAAACGATTTTCATAGAAAATTACAATTTTTACTCAATTTTCCGGAATAATAAGTAGCCTATGTTACTCTCCAGCTCCCAAACTATCCCCATACCAAATATCACGTCGATCCGTTGCTCCGTTTTGGCGTGAAAGAAGGACAAACAAACAAACAAACAAACAAATAAACAAACAAACAAACACACTTTCACAATTATAATATTAGTATGGATATACATCACTATTTAACACTATTTATACAGTATTTTTTGACATAGTCAAAACCATCTTATTCTGTTGAGGCTGCTAACTTGACGCACATGTAGGTACCGGACAGCTGTGAATTTACCATAAGTGGTTAGGTACCTACTGACTGTTATAATAGCTTTTTGTAAGTAACTGATTTTCTCAGGTATGAACAATAAGGTATTGAATGCTGGTCTGGTGTTTGAATTAATATTGTCTTGTATCATATGCTACGTGCCTGGAGTGAATGACTTTTTCCGAACATACCCTTTGAGGTGGATGTGGTAAGTTTAAAGGGCTTATTACACCTTGGCTAAATTCAGCATCTAATTCAGCATACATTGCTTTCTTTGAGCTCATTTGTAGCAAGTGATGCAATCAAAACAAGCAATGTATGCTGAATTAGATGCTGAATTTAGCCAAGTGTAATAAGCACTTTAACCAAAAGATATCAGTTCCGTCCGTGCTGACCACCCTTTCCACCCCTGGGACCGTACTCTGAAACGCTAATCCAAAACTTCGGTTAGCCCCGCCCCTTTCACTCGATTCTGTCCCGACTAGAGAGTGAGAGGGACGGGTATACCTACCGAAGTTTCGGGTTTTGTGTTTCAGAGTAGGCCCTCTGGAAAGGTGGCCAAGCTTCGACAGACCTAAAATTTAGTGATTATACTTGTCTAAGCAAAATAAGGTTTGGGGTCACATTAATTGCACCTTTAAGAAATTTATTTTTAAATAATAGTAGATATTGCCATTTTTTTTAGCACTCATCGTAATTTTGTAGGTATACCTACTATGGTGTGCGTTCGAGAGAAATAGCGTGTTTTGGCCGTTTATAATTATTAGACAAAAAAGGCACTTTAGGTGAATAGTATAATTTAATATAGGTATGGATACCATTTAGAATATGATAAGTAATCCCTGACGTAAGAACAATATTCTGCACATTAGGTAGGTACGTCGTTTTTTCTATCACGATTAAATATCACTCGGGAGTGCCATTATTGTTATAAAGTTAGAAACAATTTGATATAGAATGCCTAAGTATTCGAAATAAATCGACCTTGACAAGAGATTTTTTATTCCTCAATGAAAGCATTCTAAAAGACTCTAACATAACATTAGCAAAATCACCAGTTTTCCATTTTTTGTTCACACCCAAATTGTATTTTTTTACTTTATTGATTAATTAGCCAACAAAGTACCTACGTAGTTAATATCAGGGATTGTTCCGATTTCCGTTTCCGTGTTATTCCAAAGTGCAGTAATTGCAACCTACTCCATACAACATTTATTTTGACTGGACCATACAGGGTGTTAGTTTAAACAAGGGACATACTCCAGGGGGTGAAAGTACTAAAGCTGTTCCATACATTTTGGCCCATTCGGTATTGCACTTTTGTATGAATCAGCCGATTTTTTTTCCCCGCTATATATCGCACTTGGTCCCATAGTAAAAGTTTTTTGTATTGATGGAAAGGGGTCAACCTCTAAATGAGAGATAAGCTGTAAACTTTAGTACATCTTCATTTTGGTGTTCTAAAAGTTGTATCAAAAGCCACATAAAATCTTGTCTGCGTCGTAAGTTAATCAACAACTAATTTGAAGGTCACAAAAATTAGTTTTTCGCGATTATCTCGTTTTCCATTCCATAGCTTCAATGATGTTGGCATGTATGGACCAAATATAAAGCCCCCAGTACACGATGGCCGATCATGGTCGGCGACCATGACCAATACATCGTACATTGACACTTTTGAAAGAACGTTTTTAAACTTGTTCGTTCAAAAGTGTCAATGTACGATGTATTGGTCATGGTCGCCGACCATGGTCGGCCAACTTGTACTGGGGGCTTTATATGGTGATGTAAACAGGCAATGATAATTGCCATATAAAAGAACATTTGCCACTTTCGATGTAGTTTTCGAGATATACCCAAAAAAAAATTGAAATAACGGTATTTTTTTTACCCTATTAGATTTTGCCTAAACTTATGACATTTGACTATTTTTATCTCAATAAAAATATATTGACGCGTAAAGCAGGAACCACCAGTCGACAACTAGGTACTTAATGTGTTTTTTAGAAAAAGCTTCAGAACTGTCTACTGTAAATTTTTCATGGGACCAAATTGTAACTTTGGTCTATCTAAGAAAAAAAGAATTATTAAAATCGGTTCACTATCGTGGAGAAGATACATAAAAAAAACATTCAGTCGACTTGAGCACCTCCTCTGTTTTTTAAAGTCGGTTTAAAATAGTCAAATGTCATAAGTGTAGGCAACACCAAAATAAAGGTGTACATACGAGCAAAGAGAAAAATAATACATAAGATACGAGTTTACAGCATAATATAACTCTCATTCTGAGTGATTCCGAGGTTGACCCCTAATTTGACTGGACTATTAAAAAACCAAGACGATAGACAAATACCTACGTATCAAAACTAAAATAAACAGTGATATGTGAATAAAGACTGAAAATAAAGTTGTCGGACCTAGCTTAGTTTCATTTACTCTATCTCATCTTTTTCAGGTGGTTCCTACCTTTACCATTTGCGCTTTTTATGTTTGTGTTTGATGAATTTAGAAAACGTTGTATACGAAGGGAATCGTTTGACGGTTGGTACAATAAACTGACTTACTACTAGAAGATTCTATCACTTATTGTAGGTACCTGAAGACTAACTACTTACTACAATTTTTTGCTAAGTTTTATTATATTTGTGAAGTAAGGTGATGTAGTAGCTACTTATAAGGTGTATTAAAAATAAGCAACTATTTCCAGAATAAGAGTTTTATTACTTGTCAAATAACATTGATCCCTTTTAAACCTCAATCCACATCAAACAATAGGTATTATAGGTATACAAACATTACGTAAGGTCAATGAGCAACTTATACATATTCTGCTAGGTTAATCTAATCATTACAACAAACACAAGACAACAAAAATGCTTTCTAAGGAATTGTTAAGTTTCTCCACCCATGATATGATTTTCTTTACATTTTAAGACAAAAATAATAAAATAACGCGCACATATTTAACAGCATACTTAACAAAAGTTTTTGAGACTATAGTACAAAGAGCCTAGGTTTTTATAGGTACATAGGTACTTGCAGTAAATATCATATTGTTTGCATGACATTTGGATAAATAAGGCACGTGTTGAATGATACTTTGCACAAATATTCATAAACCACCTTTAGACCACCCTTCCTTATACCAAAGACCAAAGTTAACGCTATAGGCAAATTATGTCTATAGATCCTAATACAACTATTTCCATAATCTAATCGAGATGGTCTCCTACACAACATTTTACAAAACCATTTATTCTAAGAAGTTGGATAAGTTGGGTGATTAATAAGAGAAATAGTTTAAACTACAGTATTGTTAATTATATACAAAATATCACGTTTGTTATTGTGAGATGACTAGCAGTTAAATAGTAGTTTCTGCGTATTGCGTGCTCTATCTGTTCGTAAAGTAGGAATGGTGATTGGCGGTACTTGCAGTCGTCAAAATTTATTCTGCGACATGAGACCTCTCTGCTATAATGCACAGTACTAAACAAAACATTACGAATTCATAGGATCATACTCTCACGATTTAATGTCAGGTGAAGTGAAACAAACTTGCTCTGTACCCCTAATATGAGTTTGGCAAACTGTATTCGTAATCGAAATCTGTCGCTTTATCTATTTCATTTCCTTTGACTGCTTTACCGACATGTGAGCGGTTTATAGCACGCGATATGATATGGTACGGCATGCCGTCTTGCTTACGATGTTATGTATGTATTTCTACGTGTATAGCTATAAGCGTGCTGCGGGCGGGCTGCGCTCCCCCCGCCTCCTTGGTTTACATCGAATAAAGGATGGACCTTATGATCAGTGTCACAGCAGCAGTTGTTTGATTTGCACGATCGCTCTTCCGCTTCCCTACCTAGTACAGAACAACTGGCTGCTTGCCGTACCATATCATATCGCGCGATAAAAGCCGCTCATGCTAGGCAGGATGAGCAGTTCATCCGGCAGTTTTCATAAACGTTGACTGTTGAAATCAACTCATACTACATACAATAAGAGTACTGATGGCCGTTTTACATTGGTTTAGTGTTCAGCGAAGTAGATAAGTAGTGATGTAAACCGATCAGCGAAGATCTGAGAACCGAATAGCGAGGCACTCTGCGCTTGTCACGTACAGTAACAAGTGCAGAGTGCCTCGCTATTCGGTTCTCAGATCTTCGCTGATCGGTCCTTACTATTCGCCAGCAGTGGCGCACGTCTGCACTTGATTGACCAATGTAAATGAGCCCTAAGCAGTCAGATCTACATCCTAGTTGAAAATAATCTTTCAACATTATTACCAATTTATTAACAAATCATATAATTAAGTAGGTTAATAGAAATATGTAAAGTAAACAAAAATGCTTCTTTTAAATATATTAGATGTGTAAATATATGATTCGATAATATTTATTATTTACCTACATATAATTCGACATTATTTATTATTTATCTACCTTATTTACCTAGTTAGTTTATAACCATTAATTTAAAATTTCAAAGATTCAATAATTGGAGAAATATTCAAAAAGATTAAGTTAATATTTGATCAAAACAATTACCTACATTACTTACAACTACATAATAAAAATTTTAAACAATATTTGTAAGTAGACATTTTTGTACTACAGCTTGATACTAACACAAGTCTTCAGAATTTGAGGCAAGTCTCAGGAACTAAATAATAAGTAAGAATCTAATAAAAATACTTGGTCTTTGACCTAGACATATGGCATAGTAAGTACACGGAAATTCAGTTTTTACACATCAGTCAAGATTGAAATTTAGAAAATTTCCTATTAAAATCACTATATTTTTAAGCTCAGACGAATTAAATTCAGTAGGAAGATAACTTGATACATATAGCCTCCTGACCGTTAACGCAGGTGGTCACTTTCGCAAATCGTCATCGCAAAAAATCGTAACTTTCGTAAAATGTCACATTCGCAATTTTATTATGATCACCTTCGAAGAATTTCATCATTATGTTTGTTTATATTACGCACGAACCGCCAGAATTTTTTATTTTATTTTCTCATACTTACCTAATCTAACAAAAAAAACAAATTGTATGTTATTATGACATTTAAAATAATGCCTTTTGGTTGTTATGATTATTGAAATTATGCCTTTCGAAGATTATGTCTTTCAAACTTCGGCCAAATAAAGTACCTACGACATTCTGCAAAAGTGACCATTTTCGAAAGTGACATTCTGCGGAAGTGACGACTTTTTGGCGATTTGGAAAGTGCGGTTACACACTCCAGACATTTTTAGTCGAGGATAAGCACATGCTTAGTAAATACGTAGCAGAACTCTACATAAGTATAACTTTAATTAAGCAACAATACCTTACATTATAGTCGTCTCATTATGCATAGAAATTAAATAATAAGTATAAATACATACTTACTGGATTATGCTTGATATTTTTTTTTACTTAATTAACCACACAGCAAATTTTATTGCAACATCTTGTCTTTTATAGTTTATTTTAAGTATAATAACATTTAAATTTATTAACATCTACATTCCCACCAAATAGCTTTGTTATTGGATTTAATTATAATTATAAATGTCTATTAAAATATTTATTTGATATTGCACATTGTTTCAATTGGAATCACATAATTGGTTATTAGCATACAAGACGCTTTGGTAAAGGTATTTTTTTCACCGACCATATTACACTCGGAAGTGAAACTTCCGACTGTTAGTTAAAGGACCCTATTTTATTGGATAAATGCCGCTGGCGCCAAGCCGTCAAACATCCATTGTACAGCTGGCATCATCGCTGGCGACCCAATGTAATAGAGACCTAAATTATGAACAAAACGTGGCTGACTACCGCAGTTTGTGGGTTAATTATCCGTGATGTTAATAGTTATATTTAATTTATTTATTCCATCGTCAGCTAAATGTGATGTTCAAGACTTGTCAGTCCCTCACAGTTATATCATTCTATGATATGTGCAATAATATACCTAATAACCTTCTAAATAAAGTTCAAAATTTTCCATTCCTATAATATACTTTAATCAGATCCAAACAAAAGTAACCCCATGAATTTTGTACATCTAACGGCTCGTTCACACTGGATCCGTCATTGAAGATTCATCAAAAAAACACGTCAAAAGTATAGGAAAGACGTATCCGTCATTTTTGGCGATACGTGATCGTGTGAACCTCCATTTAGAAAGCATTACCATTTACCGGCGCCAAAAAAAAACGACAAATTGTGAAAAAGATGATGCATCAAACGTCATCGTGTGAACAAGCCGTAATAATTACAATCAAATTAATTATTATACCAGTACCTCATCTACTAACTTAATGTTTACAACCGTAAGTACTTAAGAAAATAGTCTAAATGAGATTATGATGGTTCACCGCTATTCACCCACTTTATATGCTACAATATGAGAAATCCCCTTTAATTTTCACTTTTACTATTTCCCAAGGCGAGCTTTAGCATTCCTGGCACCATACACAAAAATAAAGGAATCGCGCCCATGGCGAAACTATAGAACGGCGCTTTTCTAAGACGTTTTATGCCCAATGAGTGCCTGTGCTGCCGATTGCCGCCGCCTACAGCGAGCGCGCTAGGTCGTTGCCTAGTTCACCTATAAGGACGAGTCGGCCCTCCATATCCTAGTCTTTTTCCGGGTTACCTATTATAAAGCCGAAAACTTGTTTACCAGAAGTTTCATTTGACCAAAATGTTTAATACTAATGAATTCTATCGTATAGTAATTTGGTTTGACATGCGACATTTTTGTTTCTTTAATCACTTACGGTCAAAAAGTTTTCGGACTGGTGATAAGATACCCTTTTAATGTTCGTGTTGGTTCAATTGTTCCGGAACCTCGATGGCAGCTCACCATAGGCGGCGGGCGGGCAGCGCATGTCCGCGATGGAGTGGCGCGCCTTCGACAGCGCCTGCTCGCGGCTGACGTCGTCGTGAAGTATGCATTCCATTATTTTAGCTACAATTGTCGACGGTGGAACATGGGGATTCCCTGAAATACATCAACTGTTAAAAGGATTGGCTACTGTTATACTATTAAATCATAACTAAACACAAGAAATATAAAAACACCATGCAAAGACACAACTGTTGTGTTGTCTAATAGTGTAGCTCTCCATTTAGAAAGGCGAAATATTAAATTGAACTGCAAAAAACTTAGATGCACACCTAAAATACTTGTTTTGTGTAAATCTGTATTTTTGTACAATCTATATATATAAAAATGAATCCCTATTTCCTTTGGTCACGACATCACGCGTGAACGGCTGGACCGATTTGGCTAATTTTGGTCTTGAAATGTTCGTGGAAGTCCAAGGAAGGATATAGGGGTAGGGTAGGGGTAGGGTAGCGTAGGGGTAGGGTTTTTTTTTTTTTTTTTTTAAAACTCAAGACCAAAATTAGCCAAATCGGTCCAGCCGTTCACGCGTGATGTCGTGACCAAGAGAAATAGGGATTCATTTTTATATATATATGGGTAGGGGTAGGGTAGGGTAGGGTAGGGGTAGGGTAGGGTTGGGTAGGGGTAGAGTAGGGGTAGGGTAAGGGTAGGGTAGGGTAGGGGTAGGGTAGAGGTAGGGTAGAGGTAGGGTAGGGGTAGGGTAGAGGTAGCGTAGGGGTAGGGTAGGTAGGGGTAGGGTAGGGTTAGGGTAGGGGTAGGGTAGGGGTAGGGTAGGGGTAGGGTAGGGTAGGGTAGGGGTAGGGTAGGGGTAGGGTAAGGGTAGGGTAAGGGTAGGGTAGGGGTAGGGTACGGGTAGGGTAGGGTGGAGTAGGGGGTAGGGCCACGGGAACGAAGTCGCGCTGGGTCAGCTAGTTATTTATAAAGCCAACACACAGCAGTTTTTAACCACTTAGCCGTGGGCCACACTGGAGCGACCGCGGGGCGCGGAGGCGACCTGCGGATCCGCAGGACGCGCGAACACGTACTATTCCCTCCGCCCGCCGCCGGTCGCGGCGACCGCCGGACGCGCCAGTGTGGCCCCTCCCGTTCGTCTCAATATATTTGTTTTTCCCGCTCAACGCGGACGCAAGACGCGCCGCTCCAGTGTGGCCCACGACTTAGGCTTGAATTCACCAACAGTCGGTTACATTAACTGTTGGTTACTTGGTTAGTTATCGCACGTGATTGGTGTTCGTACGCCACGTATACGTATATGTAACCTGCTGTTAGCGTAACCGACTGTTGGTGACCTCGGGCATTAAATTTAATCCAACAATGCTATTCTAAGAATTGTTGAACTGCTTTTTTTCTCAGTACATACATACACACTTCATTCAAAATACATTATAAAGTCATCTTAGATTTCTGCGCGAACTGTCCATATAAATAAAACACTTTCACGGATTTTTTCACGCAATTTATTCAACAACTTGGTTAAATTTTAGTTGTTTTTTGAGATTTTTTGGTTTATCCGACGTTTCGGCACCTTTCCAGGGGCCGTGGTCACGGAAAACTGACCACGTGACCCAACTGACTCCGTGACCACGGCCCCTGGAAAGGTGCCGAAACGTCGGATAAACCAAAAAATCTCAAAAAACAACTAAAATTTAACCAAGTTGTTGAATAAATTGCGTGAAAAAATCCGTGAAAGTGTTTTATTTATACATTATAAAGTAATAAAATACATATAAATAGGCATAAATAAATGAATGAGTTACATATAATTAGTTGAAAATTAGTAAGATTAATGTTATTTGATAATGGTTACTCACTGATGAACAGCAATCTCAGGGACTTGGTATGATCTATGATAACCTGAGGACACAGGTTTCATAAAACGGCAAACAGGGGTGCAGTGTTCTGTTAGCAAGTTCATTATTTTAGTTTTAGTAAAAGCAATTAATGCAGACAAAGTTAATCCATATTATAGTTAGTAATGAATAATCATAATTTGTGTCACAACAGCAGTTAAAATATTCAGTTAATCCAAAACCAACAGACATTTTATCTCTTCCCAAACCAATGTTACATGTTAGTTTAACAAGTTAGAACCCAGTGACGTGAAACTACCAAATCTAATTGAAAAAATTAAGTTAATAGTAGGTATTCTGAATAAAACAAGATTGTTATAATTACAACCATCTTTAAACTTACCTGTTAAACCTCTGTATCCAAAAACACCACAATCATGCATACGCATAGAATGGTGCTCATTTTTAATGAATTCTTCAGTACTTATGCCTTTTAGCTGAAAATTTAACATTTAAATGAAATTATACTTCTTTAAATTATCATAACAATCAAAAGTTGCAGAAATATAAACTCACTTTAGATGGTACAAGAAATCTATCTGGTATCCTCTGCAGTTTCTGTTGTTTTTCACTAGGGCCAAATCCTAAGGCAAGTAATACTGATTCAGCATCTACTTTTCTAGCCCCCAAAACATTTAGAACTGAACTGCCACTTGATCCACTGGCATCAGACTGGAAAATAAGGTAATGTAAAAATAAACAAAATATACAATTTAAAGATAATTCTTTTGAATATTGATGGTTACTTATATAACTATGATTAATTTCAGAAATGAATTACCTATCCAAAAATTACTGAAAATAAATGGAATGATGATTTTGTTTATGATACTTACCTGTAGAGAATGATCTCTGAATAATGGATTCTTGAACCTCGGTGAACAGCCTTCAGATTGTACTGAATGATCTCTTTGTAGTTTCTTGATACTGCTGCTTCTAGGTGTGCTACTCAGCACACCACAATCTAAAGATTTTCTTTTCCATGCTTCTTTGGGGCCCGGAACTTCTAATGTTTGATCGTCATTTGATTTGTCTCCAGAGTCTTCAACCACAGTTTTTTCCTCTACATTTATTTCCACAACTGTGTTCCCGGTTATTGATTCATCTTGATTGCTTTTGTCTTGTTCTACTTTAAGTGTCTGTAATACCTCTTCTGGTTTTTGACCTTCATCTACTGTTTCAGGGGGAAGTGAATCCAACCACTGCTGAACGGGACTGCTGCGTCTCATATCGTCAATCACACCACTGAGCCACCCCCTTACTTTTCGCTCTAATATTGAAGATACCGACTCATTAAATGTATCTGTAAAAATAATTTCAAGTTTGTACTATAAAATTAACTATATTTCTAAACACATTTTCATACAATAGCTGTGACAAACAAAGTCATGCATTGCACACATTATCTCTGAATTTTATCAAGGCTTTTACTAATTGAATTGCAATATTTAAAAACAAAACCTTATTTTAGTGTGTATACCTACCTTGAACAGCAAATATTATCACCATAAATAATTTTAAAGGTCACATGTATACCTACCATTTATTTTTATCAAGCAAACTGTAATAAGTGCATAAATTTCACACAAAAATATGTATACTCTATTGAAAATGTGTTTTAGAAGCTAACCAACTAAATGAGTTGATCAAATAATGAACTAGGTACACAAGAATATCTAGAAACCAAATACTTCATGCAGTGTACCCTCAAAAGGTGTTTGGATGTGTTGATTTTTGCTCTATAGTTAAATTTTTCTTGTGGCATGTTTCAAGTTAATGTCAAGGCCATTTTACGGTTCCTATTAATAAGGAATAGTCATAATAATAAATTATGAAGGTACGTATATTAGTTGGTGTAACCAACCTTGTTTAGGATCCATCTTCTGTTTTAGGTAACGCTGCATGCAATACGAGAGGTTTATGAAATGGTCGTGCAAAAAGCTGTCAATACTTGGAACAATTTTAAACCAAATTAACTCCAAATTCATGTTAGAATGATTTTATTACTTACTTAGTTTTTTCTAATTAGTGTAGTTAGTTGATACGCCAGGTAGATGTGGAATTGTCTGAAAAAATGATTTGTAGGTATCCACATCCAGGTATTTAGAGAGTTCACAAGAAAATATGCTATAAAACTAAATCACAATTCCACAGGCTACATACAGCAAACTATTTTCTTATCTACAATATTTTTCATAAGTTAATTGATAATTTCATTTCAATGACAAAACTTTCATTCAGTATTGTATTGTGTATTGTAAAAAAGTTCGTCCTTTTTGGACAGGCGAAGACATCAAGCCATACTGCCAATTCTTGAGTATTATGTATGTTATTATAGTTTCTTATGTTTTCATTAGAATGTAGGTGTGTTACATTCTAATGCTTCTTGGAGTATTTGGCGTCAAGTATGTCGAGTCGGTCTTCTCGGTAATTCTTGCTGAGGTAGTCACCACTACAATAAAACACTCGGCATCACGTTACCGAGATAGCGCATATTTTAATCATTCCACACATCGTCCAGTTGCGTAAACACTTGGGGCACAAAACTACACCTATCTTGAGTCACAAAGTCCACTATGAAACAAATTGCGATTAATTAAAATATCTACTTAAGTTTAACCTAACCCGCCAAGATGGCGCCAAAAACTCCCAAAAAAAAAAATTTCAGAAAAAAATGTCATAAATTGTCATTTGTCAACGTGACAGCACGTGACAGTGACAGTGAAAGACCGTTTTTTTATGTTCGTTCGTAAAGGAACAGGCTAAGGTCTGAGACCATACTGCTTCGTCATTATTAGGTTTTCTTTCTTCAGTCTTGAAAATATGTCTTTGGTATGTTTATGTATGTATAAAATATATACGACCGATTTGGCGCAGGGGTAGGCTACCCACCTTCTGCGCCAGTGGTCTCGGGTTCGATTCCAGAACAAGACAAATATTTGTGTGCATGAACATGTCTATTTGTCTTGGTCTGGGTGTTAACTATGTATATTAAAGTATGTATTTACAAACAAAAAGTATTTAAGTATGTATTTATCCGTTATCAAGTTTTCCATGATACAGTTTCTTAATGAAATTAACATGGGCTTAGATAATTGGTGTGAATGTAAGAACTTATTTATTTATTTATTTATTTATAATAATATGTCTTCAGTAATTCTATGACTTGCTGACCTACCCTAACTCATTAAAATGCGCGGGTGGTTCGTACTACTACAACATACTTTCATGGTTCGTAGGTACACATTTCAATGCTCATGGGAGTTTAACGCGGGAATCTGAATCGTACGGAGCGCCTTACTTTATTTCTCACTTTTACTTCATTGTTCTTCATTAATAGTACATAATTGTACTAATTCCACTACACTAACACAATAAAAGCCCCAAAAAACTAATTTAGAAAATTAAGAAATAAAGCCCATCCTCTTCTTCTCGCTACCCTCGCAAAACTCCCCAGTGAGTGACTAGTGACATGACATGACGCTCGCGTTCCAAGCGTGCCGTCCACAGAACACAATGAGGTCTAACGCGTATGAATTCGCTGCTAAAGTGCTCGTAAGATAAGTCTGCGCGCGGTAAAATCGAATTCTACATAATCTTTTCTATAACATTAGAACAAAAAGATGCACTGTAACTAGCGCCAAAAACACGCCAGGCACGTGCAAAGTTATCTGACACACACTCTAGATGCTACAGTCGTCACAAATTAAGATGCCCGTTTTGACACATGGTAATGACCCTAGAATGTAACTTGTTACGAAAACCAAAAAATCTAATATATGCTGATTACTTATCAAAGGTGTATGAAAATAATATGTTACATTTTTTAACGCATCATAAATTAAGGCAAAGTGTATTCCGCGTATTATTTTTGCGTTTATTCTAAAGTAAACGCAGATTCTATTAACTACGAAACGTCTCGAAAAACAGTTACGTTCTCAGTCTTTATTTTTTTAAATACTAGTGTTGTAACCGTTGTGTGCAGGATTTCTCCAGCTTCATTCAATTTTATCGAAATAATCGTTACAACCACTTTAATAGATTAATTTGTAAAATTGATCTTTTTTGTGTGAAAACTAGATTGGCGCTTAAAGCATTAGTAAAATTATGAATTGGCAACAATGATTTCGATAAAACGGTTTCTAGCCTCTAAGCAAACGCACACTTATCCAAGGAGAACGTTTCGAGTGAACCGAATAAAAAAAAAATTCTTTAAATAAAACCTAGACAACCTTGCACACCTCACCATGTCGAATCGTCACGTTCACCTTTTCAGAGATTTCTTAAAACACGTTTCGTTCGGCTTATTCGAAGCGTTCGCATCGGACAAGCGTGCGTTCACTATAAGCGGCCTGTACACGTTGGTCCAACCACTGGCCAATACATCGTACACTCGACAGCACATCAGGTTAAACAGTTGAACTGCGATAACAGCTTTTATTAAGTAGGGCATATAGGCGGTCCCAAGGTCAACATGTAGTCTGATGTGCCGCCGTGTGTACATTGACACTTTTGAACGAACAAGACGTTTAAAAAGATTCTTTCAAAAGTGTTAATATACGACGTATTGGCCAATGGTTGGGCCAACGTGTACAGGCCGCTATAATAAGTAATGTAGCTACTCTATGACCATGTCTATGCTGTGAGCTGTAGTTAAAATACGCGCACTTGTGATTTTTAGTCGACCGATAGTTTATGTTCATAATAAAACATCACTATTTGAAGTCGTAATCTTGTCTATGGCAGACGATGTCAATGTGACAACCTCACGGGTTTGACAGCTGACGTGGACTGTCACGCACTTACGTGCGAGTCGTCATGGGGGCGGCGTGGTTTTAGAGGTTATGTAATGTGCCGGTGCACAGAAAAGTTTGGTTATATTCTAAGTGCTTGAATGTTGAAATAATTGGAATTAGTCAACATAATACTCCCGCAGGGCGCGAGAGAACAATTTGTGCGGTTCCGATTTTGTTATACGGACGCGCCGGTCGCTAGTGATTTTTGTTATATTAACTGTTTGGATTGTTGAAACGGTCAATTGTCTTGGCTGGCGTGGCGCCGCCGACAGTGAGGAGTGGACTCCTGGAAACCAGGGGCCAGCCCCAAATCGCGAAGGTTCCGGTCATCTCTTTTTGTTCCCAATCTCCCAACCCCTATCCCTAGAACCGGCGCCTTCCAGGCGGTCACGCTTATGGACTATGTAAGTGTTAGATGTAGTTTGGAAGTACCTAGTATAAGTTTAGCGTAAGTGTTAATTTTAACAGGTTTCCGAGTACCTACTAAACTCGGTGGTAGCAGACTGCTTATAAAAGGGTGACCACAAATTCGGATACCGTTTTCCGTTTTACCATTTTCGGTATATCGGTATTTTCGGGATTTGCGGACACCCTCGCTCGTTAGCCTAAAATTTTTTGGTAGCAAGAGCGTAGTTTATCTGACCTCATTTGTTTGTTTGAATTGGATCAACTAAGAAAGTTTGATGTAAATCTGTTTGTTTGTAATTAATATTTTTTTGGTTAAGGTTTAGTTTGTGGTCCCTCAGTTGTGGACTTTTGGTTTGCAAATATAGTTGCAGCTAGTTGTTAAAGGCCCCATTGTAGTGAAATAATTTGCCGGGTGACTCCGCTTTCCATATAATTTGGGAATAAAAATATTTGTTTGGAAATATTAAATATTCGGGCCTAAGTTTGTTTGTTCATTGTTTGGTGCTTTGTTTGACTATTGTTTTGAGCTTGGCTATATAATTTAACATTAGGGTGTGTTATATTGTTTACTGAATTTTAAAATTGTTTGTGTAATTTATAAGTTTATTTTAGCGTTCCTGGTTTGAGCCGTTGTAGGATAGTATATTCGGTTTTATATTTAATTGTTTGTTGTTTGGTCTATTTTGGTAAACGCAATGGCGAAGACGGTCGCGACTGCGAAGGCAGCGATTGCCTCCGAACTTAGATGGTTTGCGAGCGCCGCAGCACTCATAACACGGGCAGATAAGAGCGAAGCTTTGCTTGCTCGAGCGGAGCAGCTCCACTCGCGTGTCGCGAGTGTCGAAGTAGCTATGGTGGCGCTCACGGAGGCTGCTTTGGAGCCAGACGTTTTTGCTGGTTTCGTAAAGGATTACGACCAGATTATGGTCATAAATGATGACCTCGTGGAGGCTGCGGCCAGGATCAGGGCGAGACAGGCGGGTGGTCCTGCCCCTCGCATTCCCGGTGGACCGGAAGGACCAGGTGTCACTGGTCGGCTCCCACTCTTCAATTGTCCCACTTTGGGGGTAGGATGGAGGAGTAGGTGGCATATAAAAATATGTTCGAGTCGTTGGTTGACTCTAGACAGGATCTGGCAAAGGCCCAAAAGATGGCCTATCTCCTCTCCACCCTGGAGGATGAAGCGCGGTCGCTCATCCAGCATCTCCGGGTAGAGGATGACCAGTATGATACGGCGTGGGAGCTGTTAAACTCCCGGTATCAAAATGTGCGTTTGTTGGCTGATGCACACGCCGCGCAGTTGTTGGCCTTGCCTAAGGTGGCCAATCGGGCACAGCTGCGCCTGCTTTTGCTCACGCCCGTTACAGTGGCCTGTAACGCGCTCCGCACCTTGGGGCTGCCGGTGGACCAGTGGTCCTTTTTATTGGTGCACATTTTGCTGGGCAAATTGCCCAATGATATACGCTCACGGTTTGAGCGCGAGAATGCTGAGCGGGATAGCTCCAACCTACCCACCTTCACTGACTTGGTCAGATTTCTGGAGTTTGAGGCCAGGGCTGCGGAGAGTTCCATGACGGAACCAGCGCCATCTGGGGCGCAGGAACGCAGGCCTTCGGGACCCTCATGGCGAGGGAAGCCCAGGCAGCAACCGACACCGTCCCCGCGTGGAGCTGGTGGTCGGTATTTGAATACGGCAGCAGTCGAGAGGGACGCGGGTTGCCCGCAGTGTGGCCAGTTGGGTCATGGCTTGCTGCAGTGCCGAGAGTGGCAGAGGCAGCCAGTAGTGGAAAGGCGCTTGAACTATGCTTTTACTGCCTGGACCGTCACTATGCACGTGACTGCCGGAGAGCCAAGCCATGCAGTGTATGCCGAGGACTGCACAATGACAGGCTCTGCATGAATAGGAGTGGGAATGGCTCCCCGATATTGAGGCGGGGGCCCCCTATGAGCGCGGCCGCCCCTGCGCGAAGCCCTCCACCGTCGGACGGATGACGTGGCTTCGCTCGGCTCGGCTTCTTTCGCGTCACCGTCGGACGTTTTAGGTTGGATTTGGTTGGGCCCCCAGAAGGCTCTGGGTTCGTCCTCTCTGGTGGCGGTATCCACCATTTTTGGTTTCGCCCTGATGGGCCCTGTGTTTGAAAGCGACTCCAGGAAGGGGCCGCCGGTTGTCGCGAATGCGTCTTTGGCCAAGACCATGCAAAGGTTCTGGGAGGTTGAGGAACCACCTATGGTCTCCAGGATGGATCCGGACCACGCAGAGTGCGAAGCCTTTTACCAAGCCAACACAGCGAGGTTGTCCTCCGGTCGGTTGGTAACTCGGCTGCCCTTTGTGGCTTCCCGCCCTAGCCTCGGGCGCAGTAGGGCACTTGCGGAGAAACGTCTGCTGGCCATGGAACGGCGCATGCAGCGTGACCCCGTACTACGCGATAAATATATCGAATTTATGCGCGAGTACGAGGACTTGGGTCACATGTCACCGGTTTGAGTTGATTGGAGCTCAACTGAACATTATTTCTTGCCCCACCATGCGGTGGTGAAAGCCGCAACACGCAAATTGAGGACCGTTTTTGATGGGTCGGCGCCCACTTCGAACGGGGTTTCGTTGAATGAGTGTTTGCACTCCGGTCCCAAGTTGCACAGGGATATAATTGACATTATCCTGAACTTTAGAACATCAGGTGGTTTTTGGAGCGGACATCCGGATGATGTTCCGCCAGACAGTGATACATCCTGAGGACAGAAGATTCCAGTTGATCCTCTGGCGTGAGCGCCCTGAGGATCCTGTGACGGTGTATGAATTGAACACCAATACTTATGGTTTGAAGTCCAGCCCCTACATTGCAATCCGATCATTGCTTGAATTGGCTGAGCGGGAGCGGACCCGCTTTCCCCGTGGGGCTTCGGTGTTGTCGCGTGACCTGTACGTCGATGACGTCTGCACGGGAGCCCAAAGTATTGAGGAGGCCCTCGTACTGCGGGATGAATTGATCGCAATGCTCAAAGCAGGGGGCCATGAGTTGCGTAAATGGTTGTCAAATGACCCACGAGTTCTAGAAGGGATCCCGGAGGATCACCAACAGAACCCTCACCTGTTTGAGGACGTGGATGATCCCAACAGAATCGCGGTGCTGGGCATGCAGTACCAGCCGCGAACGGATATTTTCACCTTCCAAGTGGACTTGGAAGTACCAAAGGCTTGGACTAAAAGAACGGTGCTATCCATGATAGCCCGCATGTTTGACCCAAACGGCTGGATAAGCACAGTGATATTCGCTGCGAAGTGTCTTCTCCAGCGACTTTGGACCTTGGGCGTCTCGTGGGACGAGCCGCTGATCGGGCCTCCATTGGACGATTGGCTCGAGTTGATTTCATCGATCGAGGAAGTCAATCGGATTGCCTTGCCTCGTCGAATCTTGCCGCCTGGAAAATGTCAGGTCAGCCTTCATGGCTTCTGTGACGCATCGGTGCGGGGCTACGCCGCGTCGGTATACATGCGGACAGTTGACGCCGATGGTCGGGTCAATGTCTCGCTCTTATTGGCGAAGAGCAAGGTTGCTCCTATTCGGACAAGACTGACAATCCCCAAGCTGGAACTGAGCGGAGCTCATCTCCTCGCTAGACTGTTGAGTCACGTTGCGCGTCGTGCAGACCGAACGGTTTGATTCCGAGTTTCGTATTTTGCGCGAGGAACGTGCTAAGTTGAAGGGCGCGGTCGCTCGTTTGAACCCGTTCATCGACTCAGATGGGCTGCTTCGGGTTGGAGGCCGGCTCCAGAAGGCGGACCTTCCGTTTGGAAGCCGCCATCCTTTGTTGTTGCCCAAGGGCGGACCCTTGGTGCAGCTTTTGGTGTCAGATCGACACGTCCGCAACGCTCATGCAGCGTGCAGTGCGTTACTGGCGATTTTGCAACGAGAGTTTTGGATACTCTCTGCCCGGAGAGCAATCCGAAGTGTTTTGTTTCGATGCATTTCCTGTTATCGGGTAAAGGCAGCCACTATGCAGCCGCAAATGGGGGATTTGCCGCTGATAGGATCTGACCTTCGGGGGCAATTCCGTTTGATGGAACCGCGACGGATTTCGCTGGACCCTTTTCAATCAAGACAACTAGCCTTCGCAATGCTAAGATTGTCAAAGGGTACGTGTGTGTGTTTGTTTGTTTGGCCACCAAGGCTGTTCACTTGGAGGTGGTATCAGCCTTGACTACGGAAGCCTTCGTCGCTGCGTTAGATTGGTTTGTGTCGCGTAGAGGTCTACCCTCACTTATTCGCTCCGACAACGGCTCAAATTACAAGGGGACTGTAAATTATCTTAAGGATGTTTGTGAATTTATCGATAAGAATTGTAATAGTTTAAGTCAAATTGCCGCCCAGATGGGGATAACTTGGCGGTTCAGTCCCCCAAATTGCCCTCATTGGAGAGGGATTTTTGAAGCTGCTGTGAAGTCAGCAAAGACACACCTCCGCCGCACTATTGGAGAAACGGTTCTAACCTTCGAAGAGTTAGCCACCGTATTTTGTAAAGTTGAGGCGGTCCTCAACTCTCGTCCTCTCTGTCCGCTTTCTCAGGATCCAAATGACTTGGAAGTCCTCACTCCTGGTCATTTTTTAGTGGGAGGGCCCTTGAACGCCCTACCCGAATACCCGTGGAGGGATGAACGCGTATATCGGTTGTCGCGTTTTCAAATGTTACAGCAGATGAGTCAGAACTTTTGGAGTCGCTGGTCTCTTGAATATTTGCATTTGTTGCAACAGAGAGTGAAGTGGACAGATCGGACTGAGCCTCCCAAGGAGGGAGATTTAGTATTGTTAAAAGAGGCAAATCTGCCATCATTGCTTTGGCGACGAGGTCGCATACTACGTTTGATTCTTGGTGGAGATAGAACTCCACGTGTGGCTGAGGTGTTGGTCGAAGATTCGATCTTGCGGAGAGCCGTGGCAACTCTCTCTCGCCTTCCGGTTGAGTAAGCTAGCGGTCTGCTTCTCAGACCGGGACGGGGGGATGTTCATAATAAAACATCACTATTTGAAGTCGTAATCTTGTCTATGGCAGACGATGTCAATGTGACAACCTCACGGGTTTGACAGCTGACGTGGGCTGCCACGCACTTACGTGCGAGTCGTCATGGGGGCGGCGTGGTTTTAGAGGTTATGTAATGTGCCGGTGCACAGAAAAGTTTGGTTATATTCTAAGTGCTTGAATGTTGAAATAATTGGAATTAGTCAACATAATACTCCCGCATGGCGCGAGAGAACAATTTGTGCGGTTCCGATTTTGTTATACGGACGCGCCGGTCGCTCCGAGTGATTTTTGTTATATTAACTGTTTGGATTGTTGAAACGGTGAATTGTCTTGGCTGGCGTGGCGCCGCCGACAGTGAGGAGTGGACTCCTGGAAACCAGGGGCCAGCCCCAAATTGCGAAGGTTCCGGTCATCTCTTTTTGTTCCCAATCTCCCAACCCCTATCCCTAGAACCGGCGCCTTCCAGGCGGTCACGCTTATGGACTATGTAAGTGTTAGATGTAGTTTGGAAGTACCTAGTATAAGTTTAGCGTAAGTGTTAATTTTAACAGGTTTCCGAGTACCTACTTAACTCGGTGGTAGCAGACTGCTTATAAAAGGGTGACCACAAATTCGGATACCGTTTTCCGTTTTACCATTTTCGGTATATCGGTATTTTCGGGATTTGCCAGTCATTTTCGATAGTTCGATACTGAATGCGCAGTCTACCGATAGTTGGGCAATAGTTTAGTTGAATGCAGTGCGCGCGCTCACATAGTCCTTCATGCACATTACCGCCCGGCCGATAGTTGTGCGATAGTTTGATCGTACAACTATCGGCCAGTCATTTTCGATAGTTTGATCGGTCGATAGTTTAAGCGCACTGACGATTGCCACTGCCATATAACTCTATACTGAATCCGAGAACAACCAAACTACCGCCCGATTAAAAATCACAAGTGCAAGTCACTTTTATAAATTATGCAATTTAAGTGGATTCGATTCAAGTTTATATACCATAAAATGTCAATTCATACTAATATAATATGTTTATTAAAAGTATAAGTACCTATTATAGAAAGTTTGACATTTTATAATAATAACTTTAGTCTTAATCCACATAAGTTGCAATCCTACTATAATCGATTAGTTACTCAGAACCTAAATCGATTAATCGCGAGAATCGATCACAGACTCGTATGGTTACATGCCTAATCACGTCACTTTAGCATGTGTCAAAACGGGCATCTTATTTTGTGACGACTGTAGAGGCGCTGGTGTCGCGCGTGTGTGAGGTCTTCGAAACGTCAAATGTCATACGCGCGTTTATTGTATGTCTAATAGTCTCTACACACGCTCCTATCCGACCGCCGCCGCCGATTAGGTGCGGTCGAACTTCACTGCAGATCTGATCCGCGCCTACACACGTTCAAATCAAATCTGCCGCACCAAATCTGGGGGGCTACCGCGTAACTTTATGCGGTAAAGTTAATATTTCTTAGCCGGTAGCCCCCCAGGGGGGCTACCTGCCCATATGGATATGGGCATGGGCTTCAACTGTCATTTGAATTCCTTAACTTGATAGATTTTTGCTGCTTTGTTCTGTTGAATGCCGCTAGCTAGTTATCGTTATACCCGACCTCACAAACCAAGGAACTGATAGCGGCAATTATTTTTATAAAATTGACTTAAAGTTCCTAAAAACGTATGAAGTTCATACCCATAAAGTTACGCGGTAGCCCCTCAGCACTTATTGATGAGGTCTTATGCTTTTTTATTTATATTTAGTTTTACATACCTACTCAAAGAGTTTTACGACAAAATACGAGTTTTTAAATAAAATAAACGACAAAAAAACTAATAGATAAAAGAATCATATTTAAACATTTCGTTCGTTCAGTCTTACGTAATGCCGCGTACACACCGCGCCAACGAACGCCAACGAAGGATATTCAGCGTTGGCTACCGCACGCTCGTTGGCTATCGAAGGACAAAGCACAAACAACAAATGTTGACAACAAACGATCGTTGGCACTTGATTCCGGCTCCAGTGTTGCCAGTTTACTTTTGATTCCTTTTAGGTGATTTTTAGCTCCGTGGTTACTTCTAGTTTAAGTTACATTTAGGCGGTTCCTCACATTGCACCGCACACCGTTCCGGTTTGTGGTAGTGCGCTTCTTAATTATGGCTGTAGAATCTTGATGCGCATAAAAAATCCGCAGTGTATAACAAACTCACGCCGCATCTCCGTCCACCGGAATGGAAACCGCAACAGTGTGATAATCGCTTTAGGTGATTTTTCAGAATGTTCATGAAACAGAGTGTGCAACTCCCAAAAAATTTGTAGGACAACTCCTCAATTTTACCACCCCTTTTTACACCAATGCATGAAGTCATCCGTCCGTTGTTATTATTATACACTTACTCGTCCGGTCAATGGGATTCGTTCGTATCTTATCGGTTGCTGGTGGTGAGAAAGTTTCATCCCTCCATCCATTCCTAAATACTATATCTATGATTCCTAATTCCTATTTCCATACACTCACTCACTCACTCTAGTTTTGATTTTGTTTTGTATGAAATTTTGTAAAAGTTGATTTTGTAAAAAAATAAAAATAACTTATAAAAGATTCCTGACTTTAATAAAAAAAAATATAAAGAAAATGTTACTTTTTTGTACATTTCAGGTATCGCTAAGACCTCGCTGGCAACACTTGGTAGAAACTATGCTTCAACTGAGCGTTCGTTCGTTGGCCTTCGGCCACCGTCCACACCGAGTTCGATCTAATGGCTCAATTCCTTTGATGTTACCGCCACGCTCCGGATCGCCGGCACACGCCAACGATCGTTCGTTGGCGTTCGCCAAACCGTCCAAACAGGACCAACGAAGGGCATCGAAACCCATTCGTTGGAGTTCGTTGGCGCGGTGTGTACGCGGCATAAAAGTCATGAACGAGCATTAAATAGAATTCTCTAAAAACCCCTTTAACGTAATTCTATCTGCTCTAAATATTTCCGCTTTTACATATTTTCTCCCTAAATCTAGGGGAAAACCTCCAAAATTGTCAACACTGCTAAGTTGGTCCGGTCGGAAGCCTAGGTACACAAGGTACACCAAATCCGGCCGACCGCGTCAAACACGAATAATAATAATTATGGTCAGACGACTACGCTACACAAGGTAAATGCACCAATTATGGACGGTATAAGCAGTTTCTTTTCGATTTTGCTTTGTAATTTGTACATTTCACATTACACGTTGGCAGTGATTTTAAAGTCAATTAAGGCTCATTTAATTTATAAGTGTTCGATGTTTAAACTGAGATTACTAATAGCTGCAAAAATATATATTAAAAATAATACCCTCAGTCAGACTCCATATGGACAAGGAAAATCCAGTTATGAACCCCCAAATATGGACATTACCCAAATACAGACAGCTAGTTATGGACATTCTCAAAATTAACTTAACACAAAATTAATATAATAAACTTAGGGAACAGCCAAATTTTCTTCAAAATCGGTTTAGTAGTTTTTATGATATAAGCTGTACATAGATGTATTATTCCTGTAGATGGAGCATAAGAAAATGAACAATTCCTTCTATAATCGACTCTCGTCTCTCAAATGGCGACATGTCGTGTGTTAAAAAGAGATACAAATAGCCCAACGTGTGCGTCTTATAGCCGCTACACACGCTCCTATCCGACCTCCGATTTGGTGCGGGCGAACTTCACTGCAGATCTGAACCGCGCCTACACACGTTCAAACCAAATCTGCCAGACCAAATCGGTCGGCGCTACATACGTTCCGATTTGGTCTGGCCGACCTCTAGCCGTTGTTGCAGTGTTGCCAGCCACTGCTAATCTCCCAATATTATTATTATTTATAAATACTGAAAACATCAATTTGCTTGCAATAAATAAATAAAAAAAAATATTTTTGGTTTTCAATGTTTTATTACTATAAAAAAAACAATTTCATTATTTTTTAATTTTCTTTTATTTTCAAAAAAATACTAAAACATGCTAAATATTTACTAAAAGCAGCACTTATTTATGCCCTTTTTATATATAATTAGTTTTACGACAAATTGCGAGTTTTTAAATAAAATATTCTAAAAAACTAATAGATAAAAAGATTTTTTTCATAAATGGCCATATTTAAACCTTTCGTTCGTTCAGTCCTACGTAAAACTCATGAACGAGCATTAAATTGAATCCTCTGAAAATCCCTTAAAGTAATTCTATCTGCCTTAAATATTTCCGCTTTTACATATTTTCTCCCTAAATCTAGGGGAAAACCTCCAAAATTGTCAACACTGCCAAGTTGGTCCGGTCGGAAGCCTACACACGTTCCAATTTGGTAGGAAGTGAAGTTCGTGCGAACCAAATCCGGCCGACCGCGTCAAACATGAATAATAATAATTATGGTCGGACGACTACGCTACACACGTCCAGATTTGGTCTGGAGCAGACCAAATCGGCGGTCGGATAGGAGCGTGTGTAGCGGCTAGCTGCGCGCCACTTGAAAGTAAACGTCATATTTGTTTGTTAACCAGCTGGTTAACAAATGCTTCAGAAAGAAAAGCTTTTTTTGTACAAAAATATAAAAAGATTTGATGGTGTGGTGCGGTAAATCTGTTGTTTGTTAAGAATGGCCTGTACTGTTCCCGGTTATTCAAGCAGAGTGAGTGTTTTGAAAGAGAATAATGAAAACATATCATTTCAGAGGTAAGTCACACTCATTGTTTTGTGTTTTTGCGAACACATTTTTATTGCTTATTTGCAAAAACTAAATCGCTGTACGTGTATATACAGTTTAACATTGACTTGGTTGAAGAAAATCGGGTGTTTTTAGGCTAAAAATATATAATTTACAGCAAATTGGGATTTTTTGACATTTGACCAAGCTGATAGTGTTGTAGTCCGATTTTATTATGTAATATCGATAAAAAATTGTATTGTGAACAATTTGGCATTGAAACTTAATTTTTCTCAATTCTAAACAGATTTCCCACCGCCGCGCCGCCGTCGATGTAAAGGAAACGTGAATAAGAAACGTAAGAAAAGGAGACTATTGGAGACCTTCGCAACAAACAAGAATATGCTCGATGCACTTATTAAAGCAAATTGTGGATTTATACTTAAAAAATTGAATACATTAAAAGTATAAAAATTTGCGTGTAATCTGTATTTTTTTTACTTGATATCATTCAGCAGATTATTTAATTTAATAAATTGATTAGAAATCTCGTTCAGTTTTACGACTATACCTCCTAGTATAAATAGTATAATTATCATCATTAACATAATTATTAATGTCCTCACTGCTGGGCCATCCCTGTGCAAGAAAACACCACAGGTAGAACGGGCCATAAGTGCCATAACCATAACCCACCACGCGAAGCCAATGCGGATTGGTGGGTGAGGGTGCCAACGACTGCTAATGCAACCGGGACCAACGGCTTAACGTGCCTTCCGAAGCACAGAGGAGACCGAGATAATAAAGTTTTGGTCACCATTCAGATGTCCAACCGCAACGAATGTTGCTTAACACGTTAAACGCCATACGAGATATGTGACTTTTTCATTGAAGCCGTGCCGGTCAGCGGAGCCCGGCACTTACACCACCCGTTTGGGCCGTGGGGGCCATAGGTGACCGCGAAATAGGTCTATGTTTGATTTGATATTTTGAGCCGGGGGACACTTTTTCTTGTATAACATGTATACGACGTGACCGGCATGGCCTCAGAGAACAGCCAGGTCACTTTGGTTTTTACGTACAATTAATGAATAAAGACTTAGACAATTTTTACTTGGGTGCCTCCAAGCTAAAAACTAAAAACTACAAAATATCAGAATAAATTACTAAACAAATTAAACAAATGTTACGTATAAGAACTATATTTATTAAAAAAAAACTAAAATTACAATAAAAACACAAAAACACATCAGAACAAGAGATATATCGGTGACAATTCAATAAAAGTATTATGTTAAATCAAGGTCTTTTAATTTTTTTTGTTTCGAGCGAAACCCACCTTCTTTTAAGTATTTATTGTTTTGAAATCTTTTGAATTCTCATGTGACTAAGATTTAAGAATCAAGCTCCAGCTTTTAAAATTAACGATGGCTAGTATTAAAACAAGGCAGACATAAAACAGGATTATTTGGACAGTCAATACAATAAGTTGTTACTTTTAAGGTCTTATTTTTAGCGTAAGTTCTTCCAAAAGCAGAAACGTTCTCTTTATAGCACTTTTGACACATTCGCCTGTTGTCTTTGGTAGGACCCGGTTTTTTTGCTAACTGATGGGCTTTTCTTCTGGGTCTCTGCACAATTTGCTGCACTTCTTCCTCCTCAGTCCCAAAACACAAAGCTTTTAGTACGTCTTTTCTAAATTCTGTGATCTGTTTCTTTTTCCCCGTTACACTTTGGTATATAATCAATGCATTTACCATAGCTGTGTTTAATAGTAGATTTATAGCTAATTTCCTATACCATTTAATTGATTTCCTGAGTGGCGAAGAATAAGCAGTCATTTGATCAGAGAGATCTACTGCACCCTTGGCTTTGTTATAGTCAATCACAATTTTAGGTTTGCTGACAACTTTACCACGTTTCCGAATCTGCCAAAATTGATCAGAGTGCTTAGTTGATAGCAAATGGACTTCTCGCTTATCCTTCCACTTCATGACTGTGATGCCATCATGACTCTCTTTTGCGGTATACTCGCCTTTTTTGAGTTTAGCAGCCATTACTTCTTTGGGGAGGTCTTTCGATTCTTTCTGATCGTACCGACTAAATGAGTTTCCGCGTTTAATAGTTTTCTAGCGAGCTCCACGCTCGTATACCAGTTGTCGGTATATAGGGTATGGCCTTTGTACAACAAGCCATTGAGAAGAGACATTACTACGGATAGAGGTGTTGTATTAACCTGGTCATGTTGTTTTCCTGCGTAAATACTGATCTTGTACGTATAACCGGGAATCGTACACAATCTAAACACCTTGATGCCATACTTGTGTCTCTTCTGCTTATTGTATTGACGAAAAATGATTCGCCCTCGAAAAGGAACGACACTCTCGTCTATACATAAGTCCTCACCTGGTGTATAATATTTTTTAAAGTTCTCATTTATTGAATCAAGTAAGCTTTGGATTCTGTGTAATCTATTACTTTTATTGCTATTGTCAGCTCGTGAGAAATGCAAGTTTTGCAGCAACAATTCAAAGCGATTGCGGCTCATTACCGTTTTAGGAAAATTTTGACCCATAATGTCGTCTTTAGACCAGTAGTCTGCTATTTTTGGTAATTTCACCAATCCCATATACAAAACCAGCCCGAAAAACGATTTCATTTCTTTGACAGAGGTTGGAACCCACTTACGAATCCGTGCTGAATGTGATGCTTCATCGCGGCTAACTATATTTTTAATAGCATAGTTATTAGTGTCTTCAGCTATTTGTTTGAAACATTCGTCCGGCACTAAAAGTGTATAAAAATCTGCTGGAGACTTATCTGCCATTACTCTCAGCAAACGAGGAGGCAACCCAGGGCATTCAGTATATGGAATGATGCTGCGTTGATTGCCTTGAGGATTCAACCATTCGTTTGTTATTGATGCACTGATAGGTTCAGCAACATTTTCACTACTTTCACTATCCGAGTCCAAAAATATACGTTTTCTTCTACGCTTAGAAGTTGCCTGAAAGTTGCATTCATCTTCAGACGAAGCATCATTTTGGAAACTGGTATTCAGGAATGAAACTTCGATATTTTCAATTTGGGTGAGATCGTCGCTAGTTATTTCAAAATCTTCAAAATTCATCATAAAGTTTAAATTCAACAGTAAAACACACTTCCACTCAAAGAGGACAATACTTCATATACATAGGTAGATAGATTTATTTGTTAGTTTTACACTGTTTTCGTGACGTGTCGTGAACAATTCAGAACTCGAACTGTGGGCGCAGGCTCATACCTGCGACAGCATATTTCGGAAACAATCATAAAATTCGAAACTAACCCAGGTAAGGTAATAACTAACTGTGAGTTCACTTAGAACAATGGTAACGATCGGCGTGCATAAGCAAGTGTCGAACACATGTCCGGCGGCGTGCCCCCCGCGGCCCCGTGGGACAGAAATCGAGATTTCTTTCCGCATAGGCCATGGAGGACTCATGTGACCAGCGTTATAATTTATGAGTAAAAATTGACAAAAAACTGTTTATATCGAATTGTACTATATTATTTTAATGTTTAAATTACTAATTTACAATAAAACAACAAGTTTGAAAATGGAAAAAAATACAATATTTCATACAACCTAAACGATATTGGCAGTGCCGGCTAATGGTGACCTCCACGGCGTTTAACGTGTTAACATCAACGACCGGATGCAGAATGCGCGTACCAATGAGCCATCGATCTCCTCAAGTATAATTATAGTACCTACTTCATATTTGGCACTGATTCAAAATTAAAGGGCTTGCTTAGACCATGAAACTGAACAACTTTCTCTTTGGAGCATAGCATACGTCGAAATATAAAAAAAAACTGCCACACTAGATCGATCAGCTGAGCGTGCGCTTTTGTCTGGCTGGAGGGAAGAAATTTTTGCCATATTCGACCTATGCTGAAGTTTCATAGCATAAACAAAATTCTAAGGCCGTGAGCACTTTGGACACAATTAGTACTAAAAACTGACAGAAAAGCGGATTATGAACCGCCCAATTACATTAAGTCTAGCCGCATTGAAAATCGCGAAGCGCTCTATTTAATGCGGCGTACTTTCGATCAGCCGTATTGAATACGGCGTATCTTGAATCCGCCGCATTACAATGCGGTGCTGTTTTCCAATACAGCTAGTTGCTATGTAATACGGTGAAATATACAATACGCCTGCGATATATACATATACATTGTAATTTTATGTATCGTATTGCATTCAAATTATTTTTACATCTTTTATCGATAACTTGTTATAAAAAAAAACCACAGCACTATCATTGCATCATCATCATCTAGCACTGCATAGTCAAAATGGAGACATTCACTAATGTCGACACAACAGATTAACATGTATGTCTCTTTCTATCTTATGACAATTTGATAGTGTTAGAAGGGGTAAAGGATGGGTGAGTTATAGCTTATTTTTGTGATCCATCTACAGGAATAATACATCTATGTATAAGTATATTATGGTACATCTACACTAAAAATAAAAAAATACCTACTAAGTTTAAAAAATTATACCGATTTCAAAAAGAAATTATCAACTGAAAAGGAAAAAAAATATATTTTAAGTACCTAGCTTTTTGAGGTAGGTGGCAGCCAGCCAGTAGCTAGGAAAAATAAAAAAAGGGATAACATTACTATGATTATACATAAAGGTACTTACGATTAACTTATTAATTAACGATTAACGATTACTCGAGCTTAGCTTGTGGGAGATGTTCAAAGTCACTTAAAAACAACACCCAACACCAAAACGGATTCGAGTGCTAATTAAATATGTCTACTGTCCAGTTTGTGTATGGCTGCTATGATTTTTTTATTATATTGCGCTTTTGACATAATTTGGCATTTGTCTTTACTTACATTTTTTTTAATAAAAACAAAGCAATTTGAACGTTTTTGAAAGGTTTTGGGAGTGATTCTCGCAATTTCACCAGCCAAACGTGTCAAACAAAATGGCGGACATGACGTGGTGGGCTGTGATTCGTCAATTGAGTGGACATAGAACACTCAAACACTCACACTGGAGATAGAACAAAGACGCACTAAATTTTTAATACAGTGTGTCGTGCTCGTGTCACTAATGTCACTATAAAATGAAAAATCGTTTTTTGCTATTTTAAGAGTAAAATTTTCTAAATCTCTTTTTAACCAACAGGAGTGGAATTTAATTCTTAAAAATACTGAATTAAAAACTCATTTTCGATAAATATGGTCATAGGACAAATAAGCACTGAGGCGACATTTTAAAATTTTAAGGTATTTGTTTTTATGGATATAGTGAAAGTTTATCGTTTTTTAGGGCACACGTATTTTTTCTTTGCTTTTTATTTACATACATTATTGAGATAATAATTAATTGAAAATAGTATTTTCTAAAAGGACGTATGTAAAATATCAGGCATAATATAAGCGATTCCTCAGCCTGAAACCTTCCTTTTTCTAACATTCAAATAAAAAAAAAACTGTCTGTGACATGATTTTTTATGTAGAGATGTAGCACGCACGCTAGTATTTTGTGTCGATAATAATAACATTTTTGTTTCAAGGGATTATTTATTTTAATTTAGTCAGATGCAATAAAACAACGCTAAACTTTATTAATTTTATCTCACATGTGTTAAACAACTGTAGTTTTAAAAATGCTATACTTTTCATGACTTGTAAGCTTGGAACTTGCTCAATACTTTAAAACAAGGTGCTGAGTAAGTACTTTTTAAAATCTTCGTTTGTGTAATAATAAAACAAAGACATTTCAGTATTACTACCAATTTTATTTATACTAAGCTTCCTCATTTTTTCAATGAAAATAATCGATAATAATTCGATAAAGGAGTCAAGCATACATCACTATTAAAATGACAGTATTTTTGACATTTGTTTGTTTACTTACTTCTTTTTTTTTCCTTATAAGGATTGATTCTAGGCAAATGGATACATGCTAGGAAGGCTTGACATTGATCATTTTACACATTTTTTAAATATCTTAATAAATATGCGACCAAAAAATCAAAAAAAAATAATTTTCATGTTTAATTAGTTAGAATCTCGAAATGGTTTTCGAATTTTACTGCCTTGCAAAAAATGAAATATTGTCAATTAATACAACCCTAAGATGAACTGGGGGGCTACCGGCTAAGAAATATGGATATGGGTATGGGCTTCAACTGTCATTTGAATTCCTTATTTTGATAGATATTTGCTGCTTTGTTCTGATGAACGTTGCTAGCTAGTTATCGTAATACCCGATGTCACAAAACAAGGAACTGATAGCGGCTATTTTATTTATAAAATTGACTTAAAGTTCCCAAAAACGTATGAAGTTCATAGCCATAAAGTTACGCGGTAGCCCCCCAGGCCTACCACAAGCTCTAATAGCACTAATAATTTTTTTCTTGTACTTAAATGAAACGTCATAATGCAAAATTAGTATAAAAATCGATAGGATATCTATCTAGCTATATTTAGACGAAACACTATTTGATAAATATTGATATTTGCATCTGTGGCATCAAACATTTTTTATTTTGGCAACCCTTAGGAATTTAGAAATACGCTTCAAATCTTCGATCATAAAAACTTCAAATTCTAGGTAATCATGTGACCTGTCTAGGTATTTCCGTTGGACCATTTTTTACGTGACACCCTGTATTAAAATTACCCGGTTGACCCGAGTTAACTGTGTGTAGTTATAGTTTCTACACACGTTCCTATCCGACCTCCCGATTTGGGCGCGGATTTGGTCTGAAGCCGACTAAATCGAAACATGTGTAGCGCAGATTTGGTCTGGGAGCAGACCAAATCGGCTGTCGGATCGGAACGTGTGTAGATACTATTATGGGCCAGTTCAGACACAGAGGGAAACGAAAATTTAAATGAAGGACAATTTTATTATAAATAAAGAATATTTATTTTTTCTATAAACACATTATCCTTTTATATCGTTTATAAATCGCGAATCGCATTGGGCTTTCGTCAACGAAGTCGTGTGCATGGATGGAGAAGAGTTCAGCGGGTGAACCGCGGGGCAACGCCGAGACGAAGCGCCCAGCGCGCGCGGCTCCTTAGCTAAACAATTTGTGCATCGAGGTCAGGTAGAGATTACTTTAATCGCTAAATCACATTTGGACACTAATATACATGTATAAACTACGATCAACAAGTGTCAATATTGAGCAGTACGAGACGGGCCGCGGTACTACGACGGGCGCGGCGGCGAGCCTGCGTCACGCGGGCCCGTAGACGCAGGCGCCGGCGCGCGCGCCCGCGGACTCCTCGCCGGGCAGCACGGCCGCGCGCCGCCACTGGTCGCGCACGCGCTCCACGTGCTGCAGCACGCGCACCACGTTCATGCCGGCCAGCTTGCGCACGTCCTCCTCGCTCCAGTCGGGGTCGCGCAGCAGCTCGGCCAGCAGGTGAGGGTACCGCGACACGTCCTCCAGCCCCTCGGGCGGCGCGTCGATGCCGTCGTACCCCGCGCCCAGCCCCACGTGCTCGACGCCTGCCACGCGCCGTACGTGGTTGATGTGACCTACCACGTCTTCGACTGTTGCTCTTTCGCCACACGTAACTAACTTTGCATAAAAATTTATCATAACCACGCCACCGTTCGCAGCGATCATCTTCAGCAATTCATCTGGCACGTTTCGTGTCGAGTTACAGAGAGCGGCTGCTCCGGAATGTGAAAAAACTACCGGCGCTTGCGAGGTTTCTAAAGCGTCGCGAGCTGTTTCCTCTCCCGCATGCGATAAATCTACTATCATGCCCAGTCGATTCATTTCACGAACTACTGCTTTGCCAAATTCTGTTAATCCGCCAGATGTACCCGCCGCTCGAGCCCATTTATTATTACAAGTGTGCGTGACTGTGAGATATCGAGCACCTAGTTGGTAGAAGGCGCGAAGTACGGCAAGCGAGTCACCGAGTGCATGCCCACCCTCAACACCTATTAGGGAGGCAATGCGCCCGTCGCGATGTGCCTCAAGCAACTCAGTCGCGTCCGTAACGAGGGCCAGGTGGGCAGCGTTCATCTCCACGATACGTTTAATAACATCCATCTGTTCTAGTGCGAGCTGCACGGCATCTTTATCGCGAGCGCCACATGGAACGTACGCCGACCAAAATTGAGCGCCAACTTGCCCGAGCCTCAACCTTGGGATATCAGTGTGCGACCAGCGCGACCTCGCCCAGGGCTCTAGACCTTCTAGTCCAGCGCTCAGATTGAAGTCACTTATTTTATTATGCAAAAACTTTCTGACGTTCCACGCTAAATCGTTGTGTCCATCGACGAGTGGCGAATCACGCAGCATGCGCCGTATGGTGGTGAGCCGCTGCTCGGGGGTGGCTCGGCCGCCGCCGCCGAGCGCGAGAGGCAGCGCGAGCGCGGCGCCCAGCGCGGCGAGCACGACCAGCGCCGCGAGCGCGATGCGCCAGCGCGGCCGGCGCGGCGTCGGCTTCTCGTCGGAGCTGCCGGACGCCGATGCCGACAGCGAGTCCGGCGCCCAGCGCCCGCACCTCTCGGCCACGTCTGGCAACGGGCCGGGGAATGTCATACCCTCCGGCACCGCAGCCTGAAACAATGCACAATAATAATTTAATTTTAAAAGAAGTTTTGCGGCATTTTTCTGTTGTTATTTAAACAAGTCAATCAAAAGGTAGGTGGCAAATTATTTTAAAGTATTATTATTTTTAATTACTTGTGTCATTCACTTGTTTAATTTATTGTTATTGAGTTGGGTAACATTTGATAACTTTTCTAAATTATCTAAACAAGGCTTTATTGACTTCTGTACCCCTAGTGTAAGTTTTTATGTCAAAAAACGCAAACTATCGTGAGTCCGTATTTATGACAATTTGTATGAAAACTGTATCAGCGCCTCTAGCGGCGAGTAGCGCGCTTATGCAGTTTTCATACAAATTGACATAAATACGTACTCGCGATAGTTTGCGTTTGCTTGACATAAAAACTTACACTAGAGTGTATGTCAGATAACTCTGCGCGTGACTGGCGCGTTTTTTGGCGCTAGTTACAGTGCATTTTTTGTTCTAATGTTATAGAAAAGATTAGTATTCGATTTTTACCGCGCGCAGACTTATCTGACGAGCACTCTAGGGGTACTGTAAGATCCACGCTCGATCTTCTTTTATTGCACATCTCATAGAGGTAGAAAATGCTCTACCTGTCAACTTGTCAGAGTCAAGCATAGAATAATATAGGTAGAGTGTGTGTCAGATAACTCTGCACGTGCCTGGCGCGTTTTTGGCGCTAGTTACAGTGCGTTTTTTTGTTCTAATGTTATAGAAAAGATTAGTATTCGATTTTTACCGCGCGCAGACTTATCTGACGAGTACTCTACAAACATAGATGGTACAATCACAGTCTACTTACATACAGTCAGTCATCGCGTTTGACATTGGCGAAAATGCCGCCGATGTCCAGACAGTTGTAAAACTGTAAGGGTTGTCACGCGTATAGTTGTAAGACTCCGCCGAAAAAAAGGAGTTACATTTTATACATCTTGACTAACTTGCTAAAAAGGTATATAGATATGGCGAAGATCACAGGTTTATATTGTGACTAGCCTTCCGCCCGCGGTTTCGACCGCGTGGACTGCACGAGAACGAGACGTTATCCTATGGGAATAATATGATGGCGGCCACCTTTTTTGTTTGTGGGCCGATTTTGATGAAACTTGGTTTTTAGTACTATTTTGAGAAGAAAACAGCAACGCAATGTCAAACTAATTAAAAATCCAAGATGTCGGCCAACTTTTTGTTTCTTGGCCGATTTCGATGAAACTCGGTTTCTGGTACTATTTTGACAAGAAAACAGCAACGCAATGATAAAAATATTAGAAATCCAAGATGGCGGCCAACTTTTTTGTTAGTTGGCCGATTTTGATGAAACTCAGTTTTTGGTACTATTTTGACAAGAAAACTGCAACGCAAAGATAAAAATTTTGAAAAATCCAAGATGGCGGCCAACTTTTTTGTTTGTGGGCAGATTCTGATGAAACTCGGTTTCTGGTACTATTTTGTCAAAAGAACAGCAACGCAATGTTAAAAATATTAAAAATCCAAGATGGCGGCCAACTTTTAAGTTTTTGGGCCAATTTCGATGAAACTCGGTTTCTGGTACTATTTTGACAAGAAAACAGCAACGCAATGCCAAAAATGTAAAAAAATTAAAGATGGCGCCCAAATTTTTGTTTGTTGACCGATTTTGATGAAACTCGGTTTCTGTTACTATTTTGACAAGAAAACAGCAAAGCAATTTTAAAAATGTAAGAAATCCAAGATGGCGGCCAACTTTTTTGTTTGTGGGCCGATTTTGATGAAACTTGGTTTTTAGTACTATTTTGAGAAGAAAACAGCAACGCAATGTCAAACTAATTAAAAATCCAAGATGTCGGCCAACTTTTTGTTTCTTGGCCGATTTCGATGAAACTCGGTTTCTGGTACTATTTTGACAAGAAAACAGCAACGCAATGATAAAAATATTAGAAATCCAAGATGGCGGCCAACTTTTTTGTTAGTTGGCCGATTTTGATGAAACTCAGTTTTTGGTACTATTTTGACAAGAAAACTGCAACGCAAAGATAAAAATTTTGAAAAATCCAAGATGGCGGCCAACTTTTTTGTTTGTGGGCAGATTCTGATGAAACTCGGTTTCTGGTACTATTTTGTCAAAAGAACAGCAACGCAATGTTAAAAATATTAAAAATCCAAGATGGCGGCCAACTTTTAAGTTTTTGGGCCAATTTCGATGAAACTCGGTTTCTGGTACTATTTTGACAAGAAAACAGCAACGCAATGCCAAAAATGTAAAAAAATTAAAGATGGCGCCCAAATTTTTGTTTGTTGACCGATTTTGATGAAACTCGGTTTCTGTTACTATTTTGACAAGAAAACAGCAAAGCAATTTTAAAAATGTAAGAAATCCAAGATGGCGGCCAACTTTTTTGTTTGTGGGCCGATTTTGATGAAATTTGGTTTTTGGTACTATTTTGGCAAGAAAACAGCAACGCAATGTTAAAAATATACTCAATCCAAAATGGCAGCCAAATTTTTTAGTTTTTGGGCCGATATTGAAGAAACTCGGTTTTTGGTACAATTTTGACCAGAAAACAGCAACGCAATGTTCAAAATATAAAAAATCCAAGATGGCGGCCAACTTTTTTGTTTGTAGGCCGATTTTGATGAAACTCGGTTTTTGGTACTATTTTGACAAGAAATAAGACTTAGACTAATTAATTTAGGCGCTTTAACTGATATGCCATAATTAGTCGACCACACAGAAATCTTCATCAAATCACAGTTGATTAGCGCGACAACATTATTTAAACTGTGGATATTATGTTGCGCATAAAGTTGTAGATCGTCGGCATAGAGATGGAAAGAAGAGGAGAAATGAGGGGTCAGAGAGTTTATAAACAAGGAAAAGAGAAGAGCCACCTCCATAGGATTTAGTACTCCTCTGAGTACTAAATCCTATGGAGGTGGCATTCTTAAATTTTGTACATAATCCATGTTAAATTACTAAATAAATAAAACTAGGCAAAATTAATGAGTTTTGTAAGAAATAAGTATTTCAAGAGCATTATGGACTACGATCTATGCTAAGTAACTGTGCTGCCACTTCCACGTATAAAAAAAAGAAAAAGAAAGTTTTCCCGCCAATATGGCGAAGTCTTTATTTTTTCTTTTTTGCAATATTGTAATTTATTTTCCTCACACTCGAAGTGAAAAGCAGAGTGTGTAACTCGTACATAAAACCCATTTTACCCTCGAATTGACTATCCATCCTCGCCTACGGCTCGGGTGGATATATACGTCTCGGGTAAAATGGTATGTTTTATGCACTTGTTGTACAATCTACTATTTCATCCCATCGATTCGAAAAGCGATGATTGTTTATCTAATAACAGGGTCCAAAACGGTTCATTTTTTACCTGTTATGACAAGAGGGTATAAATGAGATTTGAATTTTGAACAGCTTCATAACAGGGTCCAAAACGATGAGATTTGAATTTAGAACATAATTAAAGAAGCATTGGTTGGAGTGTAGCAAAGGGTGCAGTACTTAAAAAAAAATTCAACTGATTTTGTATGGGGCCGGGACTTTTTTCGGGACCGAGAAATTTTCAAAAACGGAATTTTATAAAATTGAGAATATCTCGTAAACGGTGAGTCGTAGCTAAAATCTAACAAAATTTTCAACCCCCCTACGGCATCCCCGGAGATACTTATAAGGAATCTAATGGACATATATTTTTTTTATTTAATTTTTTTTATTTCAAAACTCAAATTTTTTTTCTTGCCCGACTAGCTCTATAATGTATCCGAACGACAAAGAAAGGTAGGTAGTTTGAGTTGTCTTTACTGCTTTTCTTATAGAGGGAGATGAAAAGCAGAGTGTATTACTCGGCCGCAAAATTATTTTAACCTCGGACGGCGTATATTGAATCCCTCGCTGCGTTCAGGATTCTACTCTAGAATCCTTCAATGCGCTCTGGATTCAAAATAGCGCCCTCGCCGTAAATATATTATTTTGCTCCCTTGTAATATAATCTACTATTCTAACATACCTGAGGTTTAATTTTGTATAGCAAGCAAATTGTCATTCTCACATTAAGAGCTAGTTAGCATTTAATACTATTACTGAAATAAAATGTTCAACTTTAATGCATTGCGAATAGCAGAGAGAAAAATAGCAAATATAATTTCTGATTTTTGTAATCACAAACTCCCCTAGACTGCTTAATTTTTTTATTTTAAGCATATTTTTTATATTAACATTTTCTTGTTGTGGCTATGTTTTGTGATACTTATCTTTTTTTAATCTGGTATTCTGAGAATCTGTTTTTTTGCGAATCTGGTATTCTAAGAATCTGTTGTTTTGCGAATCTGGTAATCTGAGAATCTGGTGTTTTGCGAATCTGGTATTCTGAGAATCTGGTGTTTTGCGAATCTGGTATTCTGAGAATCTGGTGTTTTGCGAATCTGGTATCCAGCGAACAAAGGCTTAAAACTACGTTGCCAACTTTATGCGCATGCCTTGTAGAAGACGATAGAGATGGCTGTAATGATGACGATAACAGGCATGGCCCGCTATTATTTCTCGGCTGCTTGCGCTCCTACGCAACGAGTGAGATAGAAGATGGCTTTGTAACAGGGCATTTTTCAAATCTTTTGACCACTGCCAAAACATAATGTCCACTGATTTATAAATTCTCTTATTTAATAATTATTAGTGTAAACATCATGTTTAAAATGGCAATCGATAGCAAATTTAAACAAAATTAAATTAAAATAGAAAAAATAAGTAAAATAAAATTCTAATCAAAAATAAAAATGTAACTACATGTAGGTACCCCCATTTCGCGATGTCCCATGCATACCTCTGCCAATTTTGAAGTGTCATAATCATAATCCCCAAAATATATTCTCATCATATTCACACTAAAATCACTTGATTTGTGGTAAAACAATATGAAATTACGTTTTTTAATGTCTTTTAATTGGTTGTCATATCAAAATCAGTAAATAAATCAAATTTTATATTGTCCTGGAAATTTGATGATACCGGAATTACCAGTTAGTACCGACGATTTTGTCCTTTCAAATAATACCAAGTATTCAGCTATTTTTTTCTGTGGCAACCATTTTTGGACGGTTTAGCATCTAAGTATTATCCGTTTCTTTTTCCGGCTTCTATCATTGGTTATTTACCATATTATTATACAGTTCAGAGCAGTGTGTCATCAACATAATTTGTGGTCGTCAAAAACATGTTCCGATTAGCACTTACATTGATTTTTAAAGATACATACAGTATTATTGTTTTAACAAAAAAGTTGTTTAAGGCGCTACTCGGAAAAAATATGGACTTTTTGATTTAAAACTATAGGACTGTTACAGTTGTTACAAATCTGGTAATAAGATATATATTTCTTCATACCTTTATCTAGAATCGTATAGTTTCAAAAACACGATTTTATGATTTTGCCTCGACACTTTTTCTTTTCGAAAAGACCTCTAAAAAATACGAAAATTCAAGATTATTTGTTAATGAGATTACTTACACTATTGGAAATTGGTTTAATTAGTGGACACCAATAATATTTAGGATCGTATAGAAGCATTTTTTTAAAATCGCTATAGTTTTTTAATACCAAGTGATTTTGTGTTTTTTTGCCTAATCTGCAAAATCGGTCTCGCTCCCGCGCGCGTCGTTTTCTCATTGCTATCTCGCTTCAGCATAATTTTTCCGAGTATCGCCTCACCAAGTAAGTATCTAAAAATAACTGAAGTTTCTTAGAATCATAAGTTTTATAGTGCAGCAAGCTTTTCTGTTCCTGTGATTATCTTTGGAACTAAAACAGTTTTCAGACGACAGTCCATTTTGACAGCTAATTTGGTATTGCAAGTGGCTCCTCTGTCACGGCTGTCACCGGAACAGGAAAGCTTGTGGCAATGTAGTGTATTTTTAACCGACTTCTAAATCAAAAAGGAGGAGGTTCTCTATTCGTCTGTATGTATGTTTTTTTTTTGTATGTCCACCGATTACTCGAAGACGGCTGAACCGATTGAAATGGTTCAAACGTTATTACATCAGGTTGGTTTCCAAGTTGGTCCCATTTTTTGAAATTTTGAAATCGGTTCAGTAGTTTTCAGGAAATCTTGAAAATACTGTCGTTTTCGTTACCACTTTATGTGAATTTAATACGTATCTTTAGGCATAACTCCTTTGTTTATAAACCGATTTAGATGATGCTTGATTTGTTAAAAAGGGGATACCTCAAGGTATTTTAACCGACTTCGAAAAAGGGGGTTTTGAGTTTGATCACATACCTATTTACCAGAAAACACGTAAATTGCCTGCACGATGCACTAAAAAGAGTGAAATAAAAATTATTAAAAAAAAAAAACCGCCTTCTAAAAAACCACATCAAAAAAGTAAGAAATAATTCCTCACCAAATAAATAACGTAAGTACTTTGAAGTCAGGCGGGTTTTAACAAAAACAACAAAAAATTGTACATGTTTCACGCCCGACTTCAAAGTAGGTAAGTACTTACGTTATTTATTTGGTGAGGAAATATTTCTTACTTTTTTGATGTGGTTTTTTTAGAAGGCGGTTTTATTTTATATAGAATATTGTGATGTGGAGTCAAAAATTAAATTTCGTAACGTCAGGTGAGTAACGTTTTTGTATAGCATTTATTTGAAAAAACGTTTTTGAAAAAAAATAATGTAACCGCCTTCAAAACGATGAAAAAAATATAAATAATAATAAATAATAATAATAAATATAAACATATAAAAAAAACCCGGTCCCAAGCGTGAGGTGTAGGACGTAATTACCTCAATACGTATAAGACGGCACCGACTTCAAACAGTTCAGTAAGTACCAAGATAAATTAGAAAAAGTCACGTATCATCGTCCTTTGAATTAAAAAATCTTATTATTTTTTTCGTTTTTAGTGTTTGTTAATTTTTGTTTGAAGATCCGTTTTGAAGGCGGTTACATTTTTTTTTCAAAAACGTTTTATTTTTCGATTTTTAGTGAAGTAGCTTAAGAAACTACATGGTGATTATGATAAATTGTTGTAAATATCCTATCCGTTACGGAATTCAGCTTTCCATCTTTAGCTACTTAGATAACTTGAAGGAATACTACTGAAGGTCCATTCGTGCATATGGTATTTATAAAACATCATAATATAACTCCTAACTGTTAAGGAGTTTCACCGCTCATCAGCAGCTCACCCTAATAACCTGAAAGAATATAACTATTGGCCCATACGTACGATTAATACTTAAAGAAATATTCTCCAGCTCCTAACCGTTAAGCAGTTGTAGCTTCCATCACCAGCTCATCACTATGAGATGATGACTACCAGATGCAAATACTTGACTAACTTCAAAAATAAATGGAACGCATAAGGCTTGCCCATATTTGAGAATTTCTCTCAATTTTCCTGGGATTTGATCCCCTGGTCCTGACTTGGTGAAAGTAAGATCAGGTCAGAAGTACCAACTTTCGAAAAAAAAAATATTGAAAATGATCCCCAATTTGATGAAACTATGAAATCGTCCATATACCCAAATAGAGTCTATATACACATTATTCAGGAAAACTCCTGAACTTCTTGCCAGTTCTTGGTAAAATTTGAATGGGACCACACGAGAAGCGTCACCATTTAAAAAAAAAAGAATTATCCAAATCGGTTCATTAACTAAAAAGTTAGGAAAAATGTGATAGTAAAAAACCAGGAGCCCTATAAGTAGCTTTCAGGCGGGATTCGAACCCGCGCCTCCGGGAATCCGGCCCGATGCTCTGACCAACTAAGCTACCGAAAGGCCTACACGATTCGTCGAATTTTGCTATTACCCCAAGAACTATCCGATATTTTTGTAAAAAATTCAATAACAGGCCAAATTTTTGTATACGGCCCTTAAATATAATTTTAAGAGACTATATTTTGGAATCCAACATAATATCGCATTGGAAGGTATAAAAAAAAATTATACCCCGAAAATGGTGCAATTCTTTCAGCAAATATGCTATCACCAATTTTATCGTTAACATGTGTTTATGTTCACCATATCTACAAGTCGAAATCCATAAAGATATAAAACGGGAAACTAATACTTTAGGAAGAAGTCGGTTGTTTCTGATAGCATTTTAAAAATAGGTGTAATGCCAATTTGAGTTTACGTAGAGAGTTTTTTTTAAGTTTATTTGTTTTTCATTTACAATTATAGGGGGATTATATACTTTTACGAAACGAAAGATAATAATAAATGTATTCAAATGTAAAGTGAATAACTCTTATACCATTTTTGCCTATTTTTTATAGATTTTTTAAAGCTTTGTATTTGATTTTTTTTAATGTCGCTTGCATAAATATTGGTGGATTACTAATGAATTATTTATTAAGCTAGATAATCTAATTTTCAATGTTAAGAAATTACTGATATAGAATTATTGTTGAGTCTCCATAGAGCGAATTAGTTTGGCTCTCGGGCTATATCACTTGTTACGCTGTAGGCCAGCGTTGTTTCATCAATGTCAGGAAAACCTCGCATCCGAAAGAAACACTTTTAGAAATGTTTAACAGTCGATTAAGATGAAACAGCCAAACACATAAAAAATAAAAATAAAAATATACAGTCAATTGATAACCTCCTCCTTTTTTTGAAGTCGGTTAAAAATAACATTCCGGTTCCGTAACGGTCATCTTTTTTGAAAAACGCCCAACAACTATTCCACCTTTTTGAATCGTTATATCTCAGAAATGGTGGCTCTCAGGGAATAAAATATTGATGCATTTTTTGTAGATAATTACATGATCTACAATTTTTGTCTAAACTAATATTATGATAAAACTTACCGTTTTGCTGAAAATCGCGAAATACCCATTTTTTACCTTTGACCTCGAGTTTTTTTTCAGGTAAGTACCGGATCAATGAGGACTTTTTTAATTTTATATATAATTATGTTTTGAATAATTTCACAAACTTTCAGCTTCTTGCGAATTAATGTACCTTCACTCTTATTTTTTGGTCTAATTTGACCGTACTAATGAGCCCTGTGGGATCTGCCTTTACACCGAACAGATTTTCCTGATTATATGTTGAATATACTTATAACATCATCATCATCAGCATGTCAGCCGAACGACGCCCACTGCTGGGCATAGGCCTTATATATATAAATGTTATTAAATATATTTATTTTATATTCAGTTTGTGTAATCAATTAATCATGTACCTCTACACTTTGTAAATTTTCGCATTTTATTTTTTTATTTTTATTTATTTATTTAGCTCACAAAACAAGTTACAATTACATAAAGAAAATACAAGTACATTACAGCAAAATATAAATCTAAATTGGAACTCTTAACATGTGGGCATAGTATGATCCAAACATTGCACCTATACAGTTAAACATTTATTACAATTTATTTCTAAAACATGACAATTAATATAAACAATAATAGACATTAAAAAAAACTGTTACGATACAATACTGCTTACTTCTCTTTTGAATTTAAGAAGCGTTGGACAAAAAATATCCAACGAAGAGTGATCCTTTAATAAACTATTGTACAATCGACACATACTTGCAATAGGATTATAATAGGACGTGTTATTTTTATAGACCTGTAAAGCAAACACATTATGGGAGCAATTTCGAAATTTATACCTAATATTAAAGTTAAGTAATGAAGTAAGAGATGGTGAGTCAACGAGTGAATGCACAATCTTATAAAGATACAGTAGTTGATGACATTTGCGCCGAGATTCAAGAGATGATAGTTTAAATTTTTCAAGTTTAGCGTCATAAGATTTGTATTTGCGACCCAAGCGTTGCCTGAAGCTGAGGATATTGAGAAATCTCTTCTGAATTCTTTCAATGCGAATAGAGTGCACGGCATAATGCGGGGACCAAACAACCGATGCATATTCTAGTCTGGATACGCGGCAGCGTATCAGCCAAGTTCAAAAGAAAACAGAACTGGCGAGCAGCACCGTGTGTATCTTAACACGAACCATTTGGAGCCACTTTTGACTCCCTCATAACTCAAAAACTATTACACACAAACATGTCAAATTTGGCTTATGTATTGAGACTAGCGAGATAAATATGTGCTCCAAATTTTATATACACCCCTCAAACAGTTATTTAGATATTTACGTCCAAAAATCGTTATTTTTATCACTGACTCACCTATAATCAAAACTATAACCCACTTCCAGATGACCTAGAAAGCTGAAATTTGGCATGCAGACAGGTAATCTGGTGAATACAAAGGAAAAAATCCGAAACTAGTATTTTTTTAAAATAAAACGTTGACAAACTTATATTTGCGTTCCCTATGCACTTATCCTGTATAAGATCTTGCATTAGATGAAGTACAAATATAAGTTTGTAATTGTTTTTATTCTGTTATATACCAATAATTCGTCATACCTCTTGAAGTTCGGCTAGCGCCAACGGCGTAGTGGCCATTCAATATTGAGGACTCGAGAGAACCAAGTTCGATCCCCAGATTACCCAAATACTTTTTTGTACTCGCGTTAAATTAATTACAAGCTTGCGCCGTCTAGCACGATATCCATAATATTATTATTTATTAATTATTAATATTAATATAAATTATAAAGTTATTGAAATATTTACTTTTTTGCATTCACAATCCAATTTTTATTATTGAAAAATGGAAAATGAAGAATTTAGACAAAATCGATCCTCATCTCACAACCAGCTCCGATGGGACTCGAACCCACGACCTTTTACTTAAATTAATTATTAATATTAATATAAATTATAAAGTTATTTAAATTGTTACTTTTTTGCATTCACAGTCCAATTTTTATTATTGGAATATGGAAAATGAAGTATTTAGAAAAAATCGACCATCATCTCACAACCATCTCCGATGGGACTCGAACCCACGACCTTTCGCTTTCCGGGCGGCTGCTCTAACCACTGAGCTACGGAGTCGTAATGATAAATGTGAAAGTGTGTTTGTTTGTTTGTTTGTCCTTCTTTCACGTCAAAACGGAGCATAGTACTTTAACCCGACCACCAGGGGGCGCAATCTTCATACATTCAAACGAGAAGCCAAAAAATGCGAAAGTTGCTATGTTCTCCCTGTAGGTGCACACTTTGCACATAAATAATTCACTAAAGTCAACGAAAGATGGCTCCAAGTTAATACACCCACCCACAGTATAGAAAAGAAGAGAAAAATCCTTTTTTTTTCTATACTATATTGTTGAAAGTTGATGGAAGGGTATTAACTATAAAGAGATTAAAGTGTACTTATGGAAAATAATGTCAAATAATCTAAATTATACTTTTGTTTGTTAAATTTGTTATTTGCTATGTTCTGTTTCGTAAAGATCCGTAATTCCGTTAGCAATTATATAGTTTCGTTGCTCGGAGTACCTACCGTTTTTTGAGAGAAAGACTCGTTTGTGTTGAGTGTTATATAGAATTCTTTGGTGATGTGCTGTGTTTGAAAAAAGACTTCTTTGAACATTTTTAATGCCTTTAGTGATGCATATTTGTTGTTTTATTGTTAATAAAGGGTGCAGTGTTAGCCTATGTTTCATTTACACTGAGTTTCCTTATAAATAAATAATATGTATACTATGCCTATGTGTGTGTCTGTGTTTATATGCCTTTGTAATTTGCATATGTGTGTGTTTGTACACCAAATAGAGTGTGAACTGTGAGACTATAACTTCGATACAAAACTGCAAAACTGTCATCTCTTCCGTGGCCGCTTCCAAAGAGTATGTAATCACTGACGTCTGCGCGCGGTCAAAATCGAATACTAATCTTTTCCATAAGCTTAGCATAAATAATGTACTGTAACTAGCGCCAAAAATGCACCAGTCGCGCATGCGCGCAGAGTTATCTGACGCGCACTCTACTTTACAGAGTAATTTATATAAGTAGGAAGTAGAGACCAATCTTGGACCTTTTATTGGTAGTGTATACCTAACTAGCGCTATCTATCGTCTGGTGTAGGCAACTTTTGGTGTATAAACACACACACTAGACATAGTCTTCTTAATATTTATTCTACTTTAGTCCACTATAATTTATATGACAAAACAACGTTTACCGGGTCAGCTTAAGCTAGTTAGCAAATAAAGAATCAATAAGCAAGATTAGATGTCAACAAAAACGGCTACATCCATAAATTGTCAAGACATGGCGCTAAATGATAAATGTAAAAGACAAACTACTGCTATATACACTGACCTCTATTATTTACACACTGGACTGGCTGACATAAATATTGTCGACTGTGGTAATGAGTGTGTCAAAATTAGTTCTCGGGACACTCGTAGTGGCGGCGCTTTAAATTGCCACATAAAATTAGCTGTAATTTGTATGGAGACAGATTGTCCAGTGTATAAATAATAGAGGTCAGTGGCTACGTAGTAATAATTATATAATATTCTTTGATACTGCCAAGGATTCTATATTAGTGCATTGTGCGGCAAAAGATACGAGTTTGTCCGGAAAGCTTTATCGCTTAATGAAACCAGAATCAAAACGCAAATGGAAATGCAATATCTGCTCAGGAACATTAAATACCTACTGCAACTTCGTCGAGCAAAACACCATACACTATTACGACTAGGAAAAAGAAACTGTTGGAAATAAGAAAATCTGTTAAAAATGATATTTCTACGTCCACACCAAACACGAGCATAAAATTAGTTTCATTGTCAGTAGCTGATACACAAGGGCAAAGTAATATAACTGGCCAAATAAAATATACTGAAACATTTGGTATTAATTTATTATGAATAAGTAGGTACCTACTAATAATTTCTCTACAAAAAGTAATGATATCTCATCAAAAACATAAAATATGTGAAGTGAGAGCCAACTTCAATATTAGGAAATATGCCTTAATTGTAGACTTCAACGACAAAAGATGTGAGATCTAAATGGGTGCCAAGTTTAACGGTCAGTCCTGAAAATTTAGTACTTACATAAAATGTTTCATAACAACTTAAAATATAATTTCTTCTTATAACTTAGGATAATATATTGAAGCCTAAGGTCTGACTTGGCTAGTTTTCATATACGAATTATATATATATATTATAGCCTTCGCCAGCTCTAAAGCCGAAGTTCTTATTGTATTCTTCCGAAAATTTGGCTTGCTGGTAGACTAGAAACTAGAGATGAACATAGGGCTCTTCCATGACTGTTTCAGTAAGTACCTAATAATAATTCGTATACGAGAACTAGCCAAGTCAGACCTTAGGCTTCAATATATTATCCTAAGTTATAAGAAGAAATTATATTTTAAGTTGTTATGAAACATTTTATGTAAGTACTAAATTTTCAGGACTGACCGTTAAACTTGGCACCCATTTAGATCTCACATCTTTTGTCGTTGAAGTCTACAATTAAGGCATATTTCCTAATATTGAAGTTGGCTCTCACTTCACATATTTTATGTTTTTGATGAGATATACTTCTCACTAAAGAATAGTAAAGACATATAAGGGTCGATTGATCTGTAAATTCTTTAGTGCAGCGCGAAATAAAACCAAGCAGTTGATTACAGTGAGAGATTAAGTAGTCGTAGTGCGGACGAAACGTTAAAGCTTCATCAAAGAACACACCAAGGTCTCTAATAACAGATGAACGTTCCAAGGTAATACCTCCGATATGGTAATCAAATAATAGCTTTCTTTTAGCAGAACCAAAGGAAATAATAAAACATTTGCTAGAATTTATGAACATTTTATTGTCCGAACACCACTTAGCTACAAGCTCTAAATTCTGCTGAAGTTTAAGGCAATCTTGGATGTTTTTCACTGTGTGAAATTTTTTTAAATCATCAGCATAGAGTAGGCAAGGACAGGTAAGGCTTTCTGCTAAATCATTAATAAAAATGACGAAAAGCAATGGCCCTAAATGGGAGCCTTGTGGAACTCCGGAGGTAACTTCAGATCGAGAAGAAAGATGTCCCTTCACACTAATCAGTTGACTCCTTTTATCTAAATACGATATGAACCAACTTAGCAAGCTACCATGGATGCCATAACTTTCAAGCTTTTGACATAGTAACTCGTGATTGACTTTGTCGAAAGCTTTCGAAAAATCGTTATATATCGAATCAACTTGATACCTCTTTGCGAAAGCTGAGCACAAGTAGGATTTGTATTCTAAAAGATTACTAACTGTTGACTTATTTGCTATGAAACCGTGCTGATGGGGCGATAAGCGTGTCTTGATATGTGAGTAGAGGACATCATAAATCAATGATTCGAGGAGCTTGGCAAAACAAGACAAAATGCTGATTGGCCTATAATTGCTGATTTGATCCTTTTCTCCAGACTTATGTATGGGCAAGACATACGCTGTTTTCCAACAGGTGGGAAAAGTGCCACATTCAAGGGACTTGTTAAAAAGAATATACAAGGGCAAACACAACTCTTTGCAGCAGCTCTTTATGAAATGAGGAGGGATTCCGTCGGGACCAGCACCCCTACTTTTATCTAGACTTTTAATTTTCGTTTCAATACTTTCAAGATCAATCTTAGCAGCAGACAAGCACAGACCATGAGGTGTGGTTGTATTAGAAGGGGTATGGTGATCATCTTTTTGTTCAAAAACTGACCTAAAATATTCAGAGAACATTTCACATATGTCTTCGACATTGGATGATGTTACGTCCTCATGCTTCATGGTCTGAGGCATGCCAGTGTTTGTTTTTTTACTGTCGACATATTTGAAAAAGTGTTTAACGTTTCTTTTAACAGATTCTTCGACAGACTCGAGATAAGAATTATAACATTTATCCATGAGCAGCCTGCATCTACTACGAAGGCAACTAAAAGAGTCATAATCACGTGGGTTGCCATATTTTTTAAAAAGTCTGTGATATTTTAATTTTTCTTTCATGCAGCGTATCAAAGCCGGGCTAAACCAGAACGGAAAGTTATTGATTTTATTGCTAACTAAGGGTGTATGTCTTAATATGATTAGATTCAATCGCTCATAAAATGTATTAACGGATTCATCAATGTTGGAACGATCTAAGTACTCAATCCAGTTAACAGAATTTAAGTCCTGCCGGATAGTCATAAGATCACACTTATAGAAGTTAGGTCTTTTACTCTGAGCCCGTGGTATCAAAGGCGGACAAGAGATTTGGTATGTTATATCAATAAGCAAAGGTGGATGATGGTTATCAATACGACTCAATGTGTCAGCTCCATACACACTCAAAGAACTGTGCGTACATAAAACCAAATCTAAGAAACGACCATTTTTATTTGGTACTAGCTTTCCGCCCGCAGCTTCGCCCGCGTGGACTACACGACCTTATTCCGCAGGAATGTGATGTTTTTCCGGGATAAAAAGTAGCCTATGTTCCTCTCCAGGCTACAAAGTATCTGTGTCCCATATTTCAGCCAAATCCGTTCAGCCGTTTTGGCGTGATTGAGTAACAAACATCCAAACATCCAAACATCCAAACATCCAAACATCCAAACATCTAAACTTTCACATTTATAATATTAGTAGGATACTATTGAATTGCTTCAAGTTACAAACAGACAACGTCTCGAAAAGAAGATCAGACTTAAGTCCAGACACATGAGTAGGTAGCATATGCGTAGAGTCAGTAGATTTAGTCCAATGTATAGAAGGTAAATTAAAGTCACCGATGCACAAAAAGTCGTTCTCATTATTCATGTTGAGCACTCTTCGTTGGCAATTAGAATAAAACGCTTTAAGCTTATTAAGACCAAGATCAGGTGGTAGGTAGCACAAGCAAACAATAAGATATTTACTAGAATGTATGTGAACTTTGACCCAGAGATCCTCAATCTCGCTTTGCCAGTCAGGTAAGCGTTGTACATTTAAATTCTTTTTGATTGCCAAGGCAACACCACCCCCCTCGGACTTCCTAACACTGGTACTATTACGATCCCTACGGAAAACCACATATCTCGAATTTGCATTCTGCGAACACAGCATAATGTAATGCATAAAAATTCTGAATGAATAATTTTTAAATTCTATTAAATGCTTGTGCTTATATCTTAACGAGCTAATTGGCGTAATAATTAACGCAACCATCGTGTAATCATATAATGAAACCATAAACAGGGTAATACCTTGCGCCGCTTAAGACGAGTTAATGGCGCCCGAGGGGTACTTCTCGGCTCGAGGCCGCCGGGGCGAAGTTCAACTAATAACTATGCAGCACACGCGGGACCACGGAAGACGTGATACTTCCACTGTTGCAGATGTCTGACGTGACAATAATTTGCTGCGTGTTCAATTATGCAAGGGGCACATACGCCCGGCGTTGACAGCCGGGGGGGCAGGGGCGCAGGGTTGGACCTCAATAGCCTCTGACCCATTTTCAGAGAGAACTGCTACCATAGACGGCCGGATTTCACTCGCTGTGACAGCCCTGAGTGAAATTACACTGCTCATATTTTCGCTGCCGTCGCTTTCGTAGTAACAAACACTACAGTAGGTATAGCTATCTTTTCATTTTCAAGACGCAATAAAATTGTAAGGATTGAGCTCTTAAATTGTCCTTTCTCTCTAGAGAAATAAAATGATGTTTTGCTCAAACGACTGTTGTGAATCTTTTCAAGTTAAAGAGGACGCCTATGAAATTGTTTAGTTGCTAACTTACTATACCAGTATCGTAAATTTTTTGACTCGTAAACCTATTGTTATTGTGCACAAATGTGTATGAAACCATGAAGTGCAACAATTTAAACGTAAATAATGATAGGTGAAAAAAAGCGCGTCACTCTCATCTCATTTACAGAGAGAGAGTTGGTAGGTAGATTATACGCGTCGTCTGTTCTAATTGAGAGCAAATATACGATATATTTTGTAAGGACTTAGGGGCTCTCTGTGGCTGACACCTTATAGCTATAATATAACGTCCCGCGGTCGTGACGAGAGTGCCACGGCGGGACGTGCCCTCGCCACTCTCTAACTTTTGATTTGGATTCCCTCAGGACTCGACCGTTTGCGGTTAATAAATAAAAAATTACGCTACCACGATTCAAGGTTCAAAGTTAACTTATCTTTTCAGCGAAATGTTAAATGATGTGCTAACGGAGGTACCGTTTTACATCATGATAGCGAATATTTTACATCGCGGGAGCTTCTTTTCAGCTTTATTAAAAAATTTAAGATGTGGGTGGGGAGCTGAGATTTTCTTTTATTTAGAAAGTGAAAACTTAGGCGTAGTAAATATTCATCATCCAGAAGGTCGTAAAGTTTTTTCCCCTGGTTGAGCAACAGTTAGTAAAAAGTTAATATCACACGTACTATTGAAACGCTAAATTACTCTCCTGAAATTCATATTCCAAGCAGATAATCAGGAGCTAAAAATATGCGAGCCTCATCTTTTGTATTTTTCCGTATTGTTATTATGTTCGGCCCTCTTTTATATGCATGTATCAGTGCGCATATATTATCGTGTGGTTCTAGCCGCGGAGCATAGAGGTAAAATGCAAATGGCGACCTAAGCAGTTCAGTTAAGGGGGGCGAAGCGCTTTGTGCGGTGCGGTCAATTTGATTCGCCCGATAGACTGGAATGAACATTTAACACGTCTGTAAGCCTTGTAGCGACCACGCATAACCACAGAACACCAGACCACATATACAGAACACAAAGCGAACAACATCGATTTGCATTTGGTTGAAGATTTTTAAAGTAACCTCAAGCTTTCGCCGATTTGAACGAGATTACCTTGTTTTTATTAAAGTAACAAAGAATTTGAAGAGCCATTAATAATTTTTAATAAGGCTTAAGGGGAAACAATTTTAGAAAATCAGAGGAGATTAACTGAAAGATAATTTTGCAGTAAAAGTAAGGTGGGCGGAGCGGGTGCAAAGTGTCGAATCATTTTGTAAAATATTGCTTGAATCCAGCTTATTTACGTTATTTACATAAATATGCCATAGAAATTACATTAAAAAATACAGTTTTTTTTGTCAAGAGCCTCCCCCTCAAAACTGTCACTATAACTAATTGGGTACCTAATAATCCAACCAGTGGCTATCTGACATTTTGTTTCTAACAAGCCAAATCAACTCCTAAAGCGTTATAAGCGTAAACTGATAAACCTAGTAAAGTATTATATGATCTGAGCTGATAAGCAATACTGATAGTGATAGTCTCTGTTTTACAAGTTCCAGTGGCTATGCGATAAATTAATATTTTAAAGAAATTCTGAATCTTATTTTTAAAGTTATACATATAAACTAAATTGTCCCATGGAATGTGTAAGAAGCACTTTCAAGAAATAACTGAAGATACCTTCTCCTGGAGGTAGGAGACCCCTTTATGGCCACTTTCAGGATTTTTTCACTTTGAAGTCCTTGTTGCTAAATGGTCTTAAGTAGTTAAGTGAAAAAATATATCTTAGATTTAAGATAATTTATCAAGCTTTAAAGGCACATCTTTCAAGTATAAATGAATTAAAATAGTTTTTTGTATATAGCTCAAAATGTGTGAAAGGTGACAAATGCCCCGGTTTTGGCCACTTATTGATAACCGAACATTTGTAAATTATAGTGAAAAATCAAATCTAAATCCGGGCTAAATCATTATAATTATGCTTATGTATTTGAAACCAATCAATTGCAATTTTATAATTGAATTGTAATAAACAAAGGTTTATAATAACTTTCATCCATAGCAAATTTCTTAAAATTGTAATAGATAAAATTTATAAATCAGCAAATGGCATTTATTTAAAAAAAAATCTAATGACATAAGGCATTCAAACGATTGTTATTTTTCCTTAAAATGCCTCCTTTTAAATACCATTGGCAGAAACAACGAAAACTTATTAAGATATCTTCTAGTGGTGATCAAAAAGTGGCCAAACCCGGGGCTTCTGTAGGTACTACCTACCTATATTCCCAAATTATGCTCTTGAGTAAAGATCATTTAATGATGTTTAATTTCATTCAATGATCATTTATGGGAGCTCATATAATTTACGTTCTCCTATGGATAATCAAATGGAATCTTAAACAACCGTCAGGAAAGTTTTTACCGCCCGCCCTAGGTATCAGCGGCAATAAAGATACGACGCCTGCCCTACGGACCTCTTTCAGACGTTTGTAACCACAACCTAACTCAAATTCTTGGGTTTACGCTAGAGTTTGCGAAAATATAAACCAATCTGAGCAATAGGATGGTATCACAGATTGGATTAAATTCTAGTAAAACACTTAGTGTGAATATTAAACTATTTACAACTAGGTACATACATACCTATTTCATTGTTGAGGTTGAGAGTAATTTAAAGACAGAATATAATTATTATCAACAATAGTATTTACTTAGTTTATTGGCATAGTTTATGTTAATTTCTGAAGAATCATTGCAATAAATCTAACGTTTCAGAAATCCCCATTCGATTTCTATATTGGGCGTATACGTACAGCCAACCACGCTACTAGTACATAAATTTCAGGAAGTTTGTTTTACTGAACAGAACATTTTCTCGTAAAACGTAAAACATAAGTTAAGTTGCGGCCACTGGGACTGAAGTTGAGAGTGGTAGGTCCCCGAGCTCGCCGCACACTGCCCGCCCAGCCGAAATGCTTACTCGGCAGAGTGAGGTTGTCATGTCGAGTGGCGGTACAGAACCATATATCTACCTACATACGAATAAATATTGAGTTATGAACTTCGATCAACAATAACACCTAGTTTGATCGAAGGTTATCAACGATAAAATCGGAAACTTCAACTACATATTTAAAACCTATAAAAATCTTGGATAAATAATCTTAAATCTTAAGTAAGAGCGGGCCATTTACTCATGATTCACGAACCGTTGGAAACGCTCCCGACAGCGGAATTTATGTTCTGTCTCTGCCACTCACTATAGAATAGACAAAGACAATGAACAGAATTCGAATCCGATTCCGATTCCGACGGTTCCTGAATAAGGGGGCAGGTCGCTGATTGTAATTTTTAAAAAGTAAGATTATTGAATAAACTATTTTATTTTTTTAACAAAATTTCATACTTATATAAGTAAGTAATTTTATATATTTTTGAAATAACCACGAACGCTATAAAATCTGGAATAAAAGTCGAAAGCTTGTACGTAAAAAACAATCATAAAAAATATTTAATCCCAAAGCAAACATTATAAAAATCTGTGCAAATTTTAACAACAATACTACGGTCCCCTACGAACGGGATTTAGTAGCAAAGTTTATCGTAAAAAGCGCAACGGTTCCTCATAAAAAGCGTACCGTCCGTTCAGGGCCCCGCGAAGTTGCGAGCGTGTTCCGCAGCCGCAGAGCCGGAGGGCTGGGCTCCAACCGGTCCATTTAAAACGAAAAATTGGCTCTAACCTTCGGAACTTTTCGACTTTACGCCCGGACACCTATTAACCTCGTTTTAAAACACTTTTAGAGCAATTTTTACGGACATTAACTTGAAACGTCGCTGTACCCCGCTATCGCTAATTCATAATTCTTTTCATAATGTTTTACTCGAAAGCTATTCGCACCGAGAGCAAGGTAAAACCGATACACCTTATAGAAGTATCTGGTGTTGAATAAAACTCGTATTCATTGGATTAAACTACGTTATTTCGTTTTAATCCATCATTTATAAAGGAATATAAGGGCATTGAGATGAAAAACCCTTTTTTAATTTGAATATCCGTGTTAGTAGCAGCACTCCATGTAAACAAAATATTATGAAAGTTAATTAATAAAATGTAAAATTTTGGATGTTTGTGTGGATGTAAATCCTCGCACTCTAAAACACTCTTCGTAAAATTGTGTTCAAGCATGTTAACCTTTTTAAGAGTGAGTATTATATCTTTTCAAAGTTCTGTTTTATTCCTCCAATGTGGTCTTATTTTTTATTTGTCTTCATCAATTATTAATAACTAACTAACTAAATAACTGAAAAACGAAGACAAGCAATTTATGTAGAGCTCAACGAAATAAAATACAACTTAAAAATATGTACCTACTTATATAATTATTATCATCAACATCGACCGCTCACAATCCTTTCCTCACAAGATTATTTAGCATAACTTGAAAGAACGCAAATGAAAAAGCTTGCATTAAAATAGTACTGAAAATGCAAAATAAGACCTAAAATAAAAAAAAGCGTAGGTAACTAGGCTTAAACAGTGTTTTATTTCTATGAAAAGAATTTCTAAAAAAGAAGGCTGAAGATTTTTTTCACAGGCGTATAGTGCAGAGCCTTTCTTTCAATCCTAAACTAAATTTTGCAGTATTAAATCCGATCTATAAGTAATTCTTCGTAGGCACGGTCATAAGTTCGAAGACTTTCTTTAAGCATACAAGTAGTAGAGTTAGCTAAATATTATTTTTTAGTACTAAAAATAATTTCTTTCACTACGAGAAATAAACATTCGCAGTAGTGAAATCATAATCTTACTAGCCTTCCGCCCGCGTGGACAACACGACGTTATCCCGCACGAATGTGATATTTTTCCGGGATAAAAAGTAGCATATGTCACTCTCCAAATTCCAAGCTATCTCCATACCAAAAATCACGTAGATCCCTTGCTCCGTCTTGACGTAAAAGAAGGACAAACAAACAAGCAAACCAACAAACAAACAGACTTTCATTTTATGTTATATATAATATTAGTATGGATATATCCCGTGTTAGTACCTATAGAACTATAGATAGAAGAAGATTACTATATCATTATAATATTACGAATGATTTTTTTCCCGGGAAAATGAATGTATTTTTTTTTTGATAAATTATAAACTTGCCTTGAACACACCATATAGGTTCAAAACTCCCCCAAAAATCAATTTCCGTATTTTCTTATCTATGACGAGACATTACACTAACGAATCGTAAGAAAGGCTGCAATGTTGAGTAAACAAAACTTTACTATTTCTTCTTTTAAAGCCTTATATAAGAGTGGATGGTGCGCCCCCTGGCCGTGCCCGGGGCACGGAGGCTGCATCGATTGCTGCAACAGACCCTGGCAGGTGGCCCGGTGACCGCGCGCCGCGCCACGCACCGGCGACACTGCGGCGCGGAACAATTACCTACCACCTTATTGCCTGCCTCTACTGACTCTGGTACCTACGGAATCAGTAGCGTTTTGGTTTGCTGGATGGAACCGCATTTACATTTAGACTTTGTTTTGTAGACTTACCTAAGCTGTGCGTTTACGACGCTGTAGGTATGTAAGTACGTTTCTTAGTACCTATTGTAACGAGAAAGTTTAATCGAATGATCATCCTCATCACCTTTTCTTCCTTTTATAAAAAAATATAAATATAGATAAGTAGTTACAATGTATAAAATTCCTCAACTTTAGAGTAACTTAGATTTTCTGATTAATAATCTTTGCCGGGACTTTTCATTCCAAATTAAATTAATTACGGACGCCCAAAAAAGGTTATTATTATTGAGAGAAGTGACCTTGGAAAAGGTTTATCCCATTATACCTTTCATTAAAAACGCAATTTCATCCCGATGTGACATTACGGTTTTTTGCAACCGTAATTTATCAAAAAGCCCGTAGCTACATTACAGCAATGTCTGACCCTCGAACCTTGCTGACTGCAAGTTCTGCCGACATAATGTACCGTGAAATTCGTGCCCCCATCCTTATATTAAGTTCCTCGGGTTTTTTTGGGCCATAGATATGTTTCCGTAGTAGACGCAGAAAAACTGTTGAAAATAAATAATCACTCGTTTACATTGCATTGCTTAATAAGCCTTAAAAGCTTTCAAAAAAATCAAATGAAAATAAAAAAATATCTTTAGTTATACACCTCTAAATTTCAATTAGTACAATGATTTTAGGGGATGATAGTGTCCACCAATACGATCATTTTTTATTATGGGGCCATCCACGGAATCGCGAAAAAATCAACTGTTCCATACATTTCAGTCGAGCGAGTCGATGTTGTACTTTTGTATCGAAACTTCAGATGGTGTTTACGATATGTACCTAGATCTCTTCTTTTAAGTTCTAAAAAACCTGTCATAGTTTTACTTACATTATTATATCTATCATCATCATCATCTGGTCAAGGTCGCGGGAAGCCGCTGGATGCGGGCAGCGCAGCGGACCGATCGTTGGGGAGATCCTTGGGGGTGGTCTATGCCCAGCAGTGGGCGTCGTATGGCTGAGCTGACCAGGAATACTGACTAGTACAGTTTTATATCAGAATTTACCGATGCCAATTCTAGCACTAATCAGAAGACGTGAAATATACAATTTTAGGAAAACTTTATATAGGTACCGATCCGACGTTGGATTATTATCAATATTTCAGATACTTACATGTTTTCTATCGCTCTCGTTATCCTAAAAATACCTATGCCCATTCTTAATACCTAACTATGTCGATTCTAAGGACTATCAAGTTATCTAAGGTGTTTCACGATTTTTCAGACAAAAACTCAAACTGTGTCAGAATAATAAATATTTCCGTTTTCCTCTATCTTGTGTATCCATTTGTAAATAGTATTTGCTCAGCATTCACCTGGAAACAGCGAGCTCACCCCGCGGCCCACAGCGGCATAATGTTGCGTGAAATTTGCCCCCATTGTTACCTCGCCGCGCCGCCGAGCGCTGGCCGGGCCTCTCTGCCGCCGAGTCTCCGCAGCTCCCGACCGCGCTCCGATGAACGCTAAGAATCACCACATAATAATAATAGAACTATCGAGACCGCCACTCGACTCATCTTAATCACCGACAACCAACATCTTTACCCAAAACAACTATACCTACACCCAATATCACGAAACAATAGAGCGCCGCTATACGCGCACCCAAAATTACAATGATGGATGAATGTTTGTTAAACCTCATAACTTCCTGTCATAAGCGTAATATTTATGGGCAAAAGGCAGGTGACTTAAGCACATATAATATTTCCATGGATGGCATCTGGGTGCGTGACGAAGTTTTCAACAACATTAGGTACTCATCTCATGCGCGCGTTGTCACGCTTTTTAGTAGATTCTTTTTTGGATGACCGAAATTTTCAACTAGGTCATCCTTTAAAATTAGATGGTCCAGCCCTCCCTCATGAGCACATCGCTGCTCTAATGTTTTACAAAGATAGCTCAGATCGATACCCTACGTGGTTCATTTTCGGATAGCGGCCGTGGTCAGCCAATTACGAGAAACATAAAAAAACTTGCGAAGTGAATCGTCTGATCGCCGATGACCGATACATTTCGGATGTCAAGTTCCCCTAATACTTAAGTGCGTACACAGAGAGGAACTCATAAAACGGTTCCAGGAAAATATTTGTTAAAAGAGGCGAACGCTGAGAACCGTTTACCCGCCATGATTAAGGAAGAGATATCTGATGTTTTCCTTCCTATCCGTACCTGCGAGACTAGGTCGTAAGTACCTACTTAAACTTTCCACTACCGTAATTCATTGGGAACATAGTGTTTACTTAGGCACAGGCTATATCAAACAAAAACTTTTACCTCGCACCAGATATAAATAATGCCACTAACTTGGATTCTAACTTACCTACCCAGAAATTTCATTAAGAAGTATTAGTTTTGGAAGGTTTGGTAAGATATACCTTCTTTGGATTTTTGTAATAGTAATAGTACCTAATATTTCTATTTTTCAAGTATCTAAGTACTAATAGATTACATAGTATTATCTGTGGTATTATTTTATTTCATGTAGGTACCTGAGTGATTATTTTTGCGGCAATATAAAGCTGAATTCAATTTAATTAATTTCAATGATGATTTCATTTGCATGATATTTACCACAAAAAGCCTTTACAATGTCACAATGGTAAGATAGTTACAGAAGATTTCTGCGTTAGAAATGTTACACATAGGTAGGTAAGTACGTATGTCTGGATTACTGAGAACCCAACAACATATATAGTCAAAGGAAAGAGACCCTCTGTTCGAGTCTTAAAATCCTTTAGGGACTTACACGGTCATAATGGCCTCAGACATGTATTAAAACGGGATTCCAAATGTATGAAGTATCTAGGCCGACCTTATTATTACGCGATACACTAAAATAGGACGGAATAAAATTTCCATTTGCTGCTGAGATTGTCAGACGGCGGCGGCGGCACAATAGGTACGAGTATTTATCGCCTTGCTTATTTCCTATGTAAAGTTTCCACTACTTTTTCAAATGGTTTTGTACTGATAAAAAGTTTTTACTGTAAATGAAACAGAAATATGTAACAATTTAACGAATTCTTAGGGTTTCGAAAATACCAAAAGGGATCACTCGTGCGTGTCCGTCCCATGGTCCTGGTGTTACCTACAGCCAATTTGCTCCAAAACTACTGGATCAAATGGATTGGAATTTGGTACTCGTGTGCTTTGTGAAGTTTGAATTGGGAGGTGACCATTGTGGGGCAAAATAGAGGAAATAAAAAAAGGATTTTTTACTGTATCATGTGGCCTATCAAATGAAAGGTCTTGTAGTAGGGTTTTCTATGATAAAAATTTTTCAGAAGTCAATGTCAAAAGTTTTTAAGTTATTCAAGTAAGAAGACGAAAGTTTACCATTTCCATCCCTTACATTTGCTCCGAAAGTACTGAAACAAATGTATTGAAATTAAGCATAATATATCTGATTTTCGTGACTTTTGGACAGAGGCATAACGTAAACAACTGAATTTTGAATTTGGGAGTGACTCTTTTCTCCCCTCAAAAGTCACTCCCCAAAAATAAAATAAAAAACGTTTTGGAAACTGTATTGTACGGCATATCAAACGAAAGGGCAGCATATCAAAAATATTGTTATACTTCTACAGTGGATAGTTTAAAGTTATTCAAGAAAAATCAGCCAAGTGCGAGTCGGACTCGCCCATGAAGGGTTCCGTACCGATTACCTATACCAACCAAAATACCACTACAATTTTCACCAGCAAAAAATCTGTTTGTGTTCATAGTGTTTGTATGAATTACAAAATTTCATTTATTTTGCGGTTTTTGAAAATGAGTTATATCATAAAAACGAGTCTAGGACAACTAAACCCCGAGATAATTCAACTCCGTCAACTCAACCCCGACAACTCACTCAACCTCGACCCCGACAACTCAACCCCAACAACTAAAGGCTCCCGAACGTCTCCGGCGGCGCTGCGGAAAGTGCATCCCCCCCGCCGCCCTTGCGTAACAAACATCAGGCACTACATGCTCACGCTACACAGCGGGCGGGGGCTGCTCTCCCTCCGCGCCTCCGGGTTTTTTAAACACTCTAGTAGTAGGTAGGGCAGACTAGTACCATACCATGTGAGGTCGGAGTAGACTAATTCGGTTCTGTCACTAATTTTGATAACCAAATTTATTTTATTTATTATACTAATTAGATTAATTGTCAGCAATTTGGCACAGACTAACACAGACATGAGTAGGCAGGGTTGACTTGTCAGGGTTGAGTTGTCGGGGTTGAATTGTCGGGGTTGAGTTGTCGGGGTTGAGTTGTCGGGGTTCTGTTATCGGAGTTGAGTTGGCGGGGTTGAGTTGTCGGGGTTGAGTTGCCGGGGTTGAGTTGTCGGGGTTGAGTTGTCGGGGTTGAGATGTCGGGGTTGAGTTGCCGGGGTTGAGTTGTCGGGGTTGAATTGTCGGGGTTGAGTTGTCGGGGTTGAATTGTCTCGGTGTTGACTTGTCGTGATACCCACAAAAATTACTGATTATTTGTCTCGTTCAAACCAATTTTCGTTGAAAGTGTGTAAAGATTTACAGCAAATATTTTTTCTGAATTTTTCACTGTCTTGGGAAACACACACATTTTACCACTTAGGAAGTGTCTATCATTCAAACGATTGACTTGGAGAATAACTTATTGTTTTATGAACCTCAAAGTCATCAAACTTGTGACATACGGACGGGCGGACAGACAGACAGACTTGACGAACCTAAGTATAAGGGTTTCGGTTTTTGCCATTTGGCTACGGATTCCTAAGAACGACGAAAATTTAATTTTTTTACTTGTACCTTCTGTAAAATTAAACTAAGATTATCTGGGTTCTAATATGTATAAGAATTCGTATTATAACTTTTGATGCATTTGCGGTGCGCCGCCATAATAAAATTAAGTAGCTATAAGTTTTAATTAGTATTATCTCATTTTAAGTGAACATCGGAAACCTCTTCACGCGAGTCTTACTCGCACCTGTCAGTTATTTATTTATGATATCTGATTTCGATTTAAACGGCTAGAATGATTATAATAAATTGCTTTCAAGTAGAAAATAGGTAGGCACTTCATATCAATCTCTTCATAATGAATCATTGACCGTACCGTATTGATCATAGATGCTATGGAAAATATAAAACATAGTTCTTAGGAAAAATACACATTAAGATTTTAAATTATTTTAATGCATTCACAATGCAATTCTGTAAGTATAGGAAAAATGTGATAGTAAAAAACCACGAGCCCTATAAGTAGCTTCCCGCCTGAAAACTACTTATAGTGCTCGTGGTTTTTTACTATCACATTTTTCCTATAAAATACACATTGACGGGATGAAAGCACATATAAAGCGCACCTCTTTCACAGACATAGGAAACACGTGTCAAAAAGCATACGCAACGGCGAGCCGAGATCAGGTTGAGATGGCTAGCCGATTACATAGCTGAGCGGAAAATGTTGACAACAGGATATTAAATCAGAACGGCATTGAAGAAATGGGGAACAGAATAAGCGTCTTGTTTCTTAAGTGACATGAATAGTTGTGAGACATTCTAAGCTTTTTGACCATTATGAAAAAATAAATCTTACCCACTTATATAAGTGCGTAAACATTGTTAAAATAATTTATAGTGACGTAAACGTTGGCAGCGAATGGCAAAGCTGGCTTATGCAACATAGCTGTGAAAGCAGATGCCGCCTGTGAAAATTGGCAGGCTAACATCTTATTATTAACTATACCTATACTATGCGATTATTATATGAATAGGATAGGGACACCGCCATGTTGTGACGTCAAGCTGTCAAAGTGCTGTCAAACTAACTTCACTTCACTTTAGTATGGTGTGCAAAAAAAGAAATTTATCGTGAATCAGGGGGCTGATCATGTCATAGCATATGATAGATAATGATGTTCGTGCAAACCAAAACATATGAATAACTAGCCTTCCGCCCGCGGCTTCGCCCGCGTGTACTACACGACGTTATCCCGCGGGAAGGTGATATTTTTCAGGAATAAAAAGTAGCCTATGTCCTTTCTCAGGCTCTAGACTATCTCTGTACCAAAATTCATTCAAATCGGTTCAGTAGTTTAGGTGTGATTGTGTAACACACAGACAGACAGAGACGCATTTATAATATAAAAAGTAAGGATTTGCAGATAAATACAAATCATTAACTTGATTTTTTCTGAAAGTATTAGGACTCATGAAAGTATGCTTTTACGAAAATGATCAGGTACTTAATTTAAATCTCAATCAAATTAAAATTTTGTGATATTTAACTGAACCCATTTTTTCATACTTATTGTTCTGCGGGGTAGGTACTTTAATACTATGATTCAATAACACAGGATAAATTGAATTTTGATTCTATTTACTGGTTTAAGTATTTAAATAAAACAGGTACTTATTCAAGTTACGAAAATAATTTAATAATCAACTTTACAATAAAATTGAAAATTGTGGGTCTAGTGAAGGGTTTTATTGGTCTATCATGGTAAAAGGATTGGCCAGCCAGATTATGCACGTTGATTGAAGTTAGATTCGGCAGAATCTAGCTGTTACCAGGGTGCGCCGGGTATTGGTATCACGGGGATCGATTCAAGCAAGCAATTCGGGGAGGCGCCATTCGTGAATCCGCCAATTGTAAATCAAAACACATTATGCTTGCTAATGCTAATCCACCTCTTCTATTCCACTCATTTGAGAATCATCGTCCCGTCACCATTGTAGCGTCATGTCTTTACATTGAAGACTTTTCCTTCTGATATTGCAAAGTACTGTAGAAATATGTTCTAGTATTTTATCAAAGCTTTGAACTAATACTCAAATACCCGTGCTACACATGTGTCCAAACATTTATTCAAATGTTTGTGCTATGTCTGGCGCCTGCATAACGAATAGGTGGATATAAAAATTTAAAAATACTTCGTTTTTAAAGTGGCAATACCCAAACCACCTTCTGCCAAAATAAAAAAAACTATTTTCATTTTGTTTTGCACTTTCTTGCGAACTGTACCTTTTCAGAGTGAAGTTTGTCAACAACCCGTCCTATTCTTATAATAATCGCATAGTACGTATTTACGATTTTCGTAACTTACTTCTTCTAATGCTCAGTAAATAACAACAAAAGCAATATCCAATGACAAAAAGCTTCAAAATTAAACTGATTTTCATAATTGGAACATGTTGTCTATACCTATATTTATAAAACTCTTGCGTTACTGACTGACTTAACTTAACTCACAGCCGAAACTACTGAGCGCAACAAGCTGAAATTTGGCATGTATGTTCCTTGGGGAGAACACTAAGAGAGGTTTTTCGGAAATACCCCCTTGAAGGGAATAAAACGCAGAAGAAGCGCTAGTTTCATTATAGAAAAGTAACAATGACTGAACATGCACAGTACAGTGAGTTAATTCAATATTTTCCACAAATAATCAATTCTGTTTTGAATCTATGATTTACGAACATACGACAATCTAACCAGATAAGCAAAAAATAATGTTAAGTAAAAAGCCATCGCGCTCTACCAATATAGATGTAACCACTATGTACAAACTCCGATTACCAATGATGACAAAGTACCCTTTCAAGATTTATGTGCGGCCCACTACTATCAAGTACATTATAAGTTTTATGTCCTTCCTATACCTCACACTTCAGATAGGCAAAGTCCAAACGAGAAGTGACGTTAAATCCTTTGGGGACATAAAATTGAGTGGTCTGAATTGAGATGTGAAGAGGCGCGCGTGCAGTGCCTGGACCCGAAATGAGAATGAGTGTAAAATTTTATAGCCGTCTCAACGTAATGCCCAGAAATAAAATAACCGACAAGTTATTCTGCTATTTAATTTTCGGAATGATTTGCAATTCAATCAGTAATTTTACAGATTCTTAAAATAATATAAAAATCTGTTTAATTATAAAACTTGTTAAGTTGTCTGTACGTAATTTTTATGAGTAATTTGTTATATTAGAATCGATAATTACATAGCTGTATCTATTACTTCAGAAATCTATTTATTAGCTCAAACTTACAAACTGCTGAGTTATTTTCAAAAGAGGTATTTTTAAGAAAACTTCACTGCCGCATCTCTTTTGTATATGAATACGATACAACTTTTAAATATGCACTTACATACAACAGCCATAAAGAAAGTATGTCCTTACGAGTACCTATGTGAACAACAAGGGCCCGAGTGTACAAGTCCCATAAATAAAACGAACCCTTCAGAGTTCAGCAAACAATAGAAAGTACTTTCTCAGTAGAGACCATCTCGTTACAACCTATGAAATATACAATAAGTAACGCAGTTGCCGACAAAATGTAGGTACGTACAGGTGAATGAAATAAATGAAGTAAATGTTGTAATAAAACTCTTGAAATTATAAAAGTAAATTCTTGAAATAAAACAGCTAACTATTGCGGATTTAAATAAATTCTTAGTAATAAATTAGTTTTTAATTTGAGCAATTTTATTGTATAAAGTTCTCTTAACATTTGTGACTATTGCATGACCAAAAATAAAATATGTAAATAAGACGTATCGGTAATTACCTAAATCGAATTTCGAAATGAATAAGCACTTGTGCTACGGATATCAGAACCAACGCTGATATTACAAATTTAAATACATAAATTAAACCCAAAAACAGAACAAACACAGATTTTCATCTCATAAATGTTTGCCCAGGGTGGGGATCGAACCCCACGACCCCCTCGCTCACTAGTGGTTAGTACCACTGCGCCGTTGGGCCAATAACATTTTGTAATATTTTTAACCGACTTCTAAATCAAAAAGGAGGAGGTTCTCTATTCGTCTGTATGTATGTTTTTTTTTTTTTGTGTATGTCCACCGATTACTCGAAGACGGCTAAACCGATTGAAATGGTTCAAACGTTATTACATCAGGTTGGTTTCCAAGTTGGTCCCATTTTTTGAAATTTTGAAATCGGTTCAGTAGTTTTCAGGAAATCTTGAAAATACTGTCGTTTTCGTTACCACTTTATGTGAATTTAATACGTATCTTTAGGCATAACTCCTTTGTTTATAAACCGATTTAGATGATTCTTGTTTTGTTAAAATATGTAGTTTAAAAAACTAAAACAACACACTTTTATAGAAACAGACTAAAAAGTACAAAATAAGCGTCTATTCAGTAACTGAAATTAAAAAGCGTGGTGCGCGTTGTCCATATTAAGTACTTGAATGCATGCTTTGCAAAGGGCGCACCACGCTTTTTAATTTCAGTTACTGAATAGACGCTTATTTTGTACTTTTTAGTCTGTTTCTATAAAAGTGTGTTGTTTTAGTTTTTTAAACTACATATTTATTTTTTACTTTTTAGTTTAATAAATGGCAAGCCATGGATGGATGGTAATGGATTTCACAGTCCATTCATGTGTCTGCCCACCCCGTAAACATTATAACTCAAAGGCGTGATTGTATGTATTTAGACTAAAAAACTTCAAGTGGAGTCTATTAGTTACTGGATGCGCAAGCCGAACCCCTACTTTTTTCCTGCTCCATCATTAGACCTTCACTACCAAGTGTAGCGAATGGTCACATCAGAATGAAACAAATGAGCCCAAACTCGAGGGATTTCCTAGTGGTCATTAAACAGTGCCACTGGCTTCCTCCCTGCTCCATCATCAGACCCTCACCACCAAGTGCATCGAATAGATCTCATCAGAACGAAACAAATGAGCCAGAACTCGAGGTGTTTCCTATTGGTCATTATGGATTGCCACTAGCTTCCTTCCTGCTCCATCATCAGACCCTCACCACCAAGTGAAGCGAATAGGTCTCCTCATCAGAACGAAACAAATGAGCCCAAACACAAAAGGTTTCCTAGTGGTCTTTAAGGAGTGCCACTGGCTTCCTTCCTGCTCCATCATCAGACCCTCACCACGAAGTGTAGTAAATTGGCCTCATCAGAACGAAACAAATGAGCACAAACTCAAAAGGTTTCCTAGTGGTATTTAAGGAGTGCCACTGGCTTCCTTCCAGCTCCATCATCAGACCAACAAGGGTAGCAAATAGGTCTCATCAAACCGAAACAAATGAGCCCAAATTCGAGGAGTTTCCTATTGGTAATTAAGGAGTGTCACTGGCTTTCTTCCTGCTCCATCATCAGACCCTCACCACCAAGTGTAGCAAATAGGTCTCATCAGAACGAAACAAATGAGCCAGAACTCGAAGTGTTTCGTATTGGTCATTAATGAGTGCCACTGGCTTCCCCCCTGCTCCATCATCAGACCCTCACCATCAAGTTTAGTGTAGCGAATTGGTCTCCTTAGAATAAAACAAATGAGCCTAAACTCGAGGGGTTTCCAAGCAGCCGTTGAAGAGTTCTAATGCCCACCTCTTGGCTCCATCATCAGATCAACTCGATGGTAGCAAATTATTGTATTGTCATCGGATTCATATAGACTTGCAAAGTTTCAAATCCATACGACACTTAGAAGTAGGTTAAAATTGAACTCCAAGATTTTCTTACATTGTGACTTAGTTACAAGTGAAGCTAATAAAAGTGTGGTAAAAAGGGGATACCTCAAGGTATTTTAACCGACTTCGAAAAAGGAGGTTTTGAGTTTGATCACATACCTATTTACCAGAAAACACGTAAATTGCCTGCACGATGCACTAAAAAGAGTGAAATAAAAATTATTTTTATAAAAAAATAAAAACGCCTTCTAAAAAACCACATCAAAAAAGTAAGAAATAATTCCTCACCAAATAAATAACGTAAGTACTTTGAAGTCGGGCGGGTTTTAACAAAAACAACAAAAAATTGTACATGTTTCACGCCCGACTTCAAAGTACTTACGTTATTTATTTGGTGAGGAATTATTTCTTACTTTTTTGATGTGGTTTTTTAGAAGGCGGTTTTATTTTTGTTTAATTTAGTTTACTTTTTTTATTAGACAAAGTATTGGCAAATGTTCATTTCCTAATAGCGCCTACTCTATCTTTTAGAGCAGTTTTATGTACTTATGTTTTTAATAAAATTGTTTTAAAGTAAATAAACTACTTTAAACAATTAAAAACATACATTTATCTGCTCTAAAAAGAATAGAGTAGGCTGAAAGGCAATGAAAATTTGTCAATATTTTTTCTTTAAAAAAAGCAAATACTTACGACACAAAAAATTTAATATAAAGGCGTAATAAACATGAGCGTTTGAGATGAATGAACTTGAGACGCAAGCCTCAAAGTGAAATGAAGTGTGTAACCGGAGACAGCTCGCTACGATGACACTCGGAGGATAGGCACGATTTATATGGCCATGAATACCTTTACACCATCCATATATTCGGGCCTTATAGCTTGCTGTAACTATATTCAAACGTGGTGTTGAAACATTTCTAGTGAAATATTTTCGCTCATATTTCTATTTGACTATACCCAACGCTCTCATATCATGCGTTACCTTTTTGGATGTTCTTGAACTTACTACTAAAACAATTATAATATACAATGGGTGAGATATGATTTGAGGTAAATGGTGTTTATAAGTTAGTGAGGAGTAGGGTACACACATAAAGGTGTATTCATCACGATGAATGGGTTACGATACGGTACTTAATTACAGGAGTTAAGTTAATTTGTTCCTACGGTTTTCAATATTTATTTTTATTGGCACATCTGACATCAGTACAGGTATTGATTTCGGTTTCAGTTCACTAATGATCACTACTAATCATGAAAAGCAAAATAAAAAAGAACTTAGTGATGTTGGAGATGACTGAAAAATAATAATCGACTCCTCAAATGATTCAGAATACACTGTTTTAATGATAATATCACACTTATAGGTACAATTTCTACTTCTAAAAAATGCGTTAAAAATAAAATCAAACTTAATAGGGTACGGTTATCACAGAACATTATGAATTTCTATCGATGAATGAATGTTGCAAGTTCACTTCAACATACAAATATCACGACGGTCACTACAAACAACACATATTATAATGCGAATACGGGTGACATGTGATGTGAGCACTACAAACAAAATCAGCGTGGAGATGGTCCCTAGAGGACCAGGGCACAGGGCACAGGGCACAGGGCATGCGGGGCTGGGCGGGGGCTCGGCAACACGTACGTGGGCGTGCGGCGAGGTGATGGCGCGGCACAGGCAGGCGTGCGCCGGCGGCACCTGGTAGTCCATGTAGTTGCCGTAGCCCATGTGGTCGCACGTGCACGCGCAGTTCTCGATGTGCTGCCGCAGTTCCAGCTCCACCTCCCACGGCGACTCCATGAGCGCGTCGAGGCGGTCGGGCGCGCGCCCCCGGGCCCCGGGCCGCGCCTGCCGCCCCCTTCCTGCGTGGCTCGCTCCACCATACACGGCGGGGATTAGCGCGGGCCCGTGTCGCTAATACAGCTCTGGCAGCGATTCGGGAGCGTTAAGGCCGTGGGGAAGCTCGCCGCGGCGCGCGCGGCCTCTCGCGTTGTGGCGCGCATAGCGAGGCGGCCGCAGCCGGCAGGGGAATGCCGCGCGCCAGCGGCCCGGACGAGCCCGGGCGGAGCGGCCGCGCCGGCGCCCCGAGCTCCACGTGACAGCGCGCCCCGCGATCCTCGCCCGCCGCCCGCCGCCCCCGCGCGCCTTGCCACTCACCACCGAACCTCCTCCCACCGCGCCGGACAACATCTTTCAGATGCACAATCGTCAGCCATCAATTAACTCTTCGACATAGGTACATTAGTCGGAAATTGGATTCGAGATTACGGAGAAAATTCTTTTGTGTTTTCGTCGTTTGGAACTTCATTAATAACAACAACTTGTACCTCAAGCGTAATAGAAGATAAAGACATTCCATAACAACATCTTTATTAATGGCTGATTTAGTTTCTCTCCTTCTAGAGTCAACGTTAGCAATAGTTTAGTGCTGAAAACAGCACTTTGGTATCGTGTTTTGAAATTATGATTCTGTCAATACTTATCTACTCAGCATAAAAATTCTAATAGTAGTTTATGTGACTGTCGCATAATGAGGGGTATTAAAACACGAGTGGGAGTTTAAAAAACGAGCCTTGGCGAGCCTGTCGTGCAATTAGCAACGAATCGGTTTAACTTACATATAATAAACACAGAATTTTGACGTTACATTGCAGTCGAGTGACCGTAGTGGGGCAACCAGAACTACCCAACACCAATTTGGCTTAAGCGTATCCGAGTAATAGTACCGTATTGCGTATAGATAGGGTTCATTTTCGCTTGTAGTGAACCGGTAGTCGGTACCTAATTCAGTTAGGTAGGCGTGCGGGTGCAAATTATTTTAGACCTAAATTGTCATGTGGAAAGGATTGATACATATACAGGATGATCCATTGGGACGGGTCAGTATGGGAAAATTTTTAAACTATAAGAGATAAAGATATTTGTTCTAAGGAACCATGTCGTCGATTTTAGAATTAGGAAAAACTGCATTCAAATTTTTTCAAAAAAACTCATACACGACTCGGGAATCGAACCTTGTCAGTTTTCAAAACTGAAATGTTGTTATTTTATTAGAAAAGTTGATTGTGTAGGTTGTTAGGAATACATTCTACTATTGAACCTGTGTCTCGATTTATTTATTTCTTTTTCAATCAAATGCATTTGGGTTTTTAGGCAATTAGAATTTATTTTTCAACACACTTGCTCATAAAGTGAGCCTTATTACATCGATCTTAGGGCCATAAACTGAACTATAAAACACGCGTGCATAATAATATTACAGTACTAGTTGCGTAATAGAATTATCCCTACAAAGTTAAGTAAGTACCTAACTGCAAATTATATGCGAGTAAACAGAGACTTTTCAATTTAACCGGGTAATACAGTATCCCTACAAAGTTAAATTAGTACCTAACTGCAAGTTATATGCGAGTAAACATAGCATTTTCAATTTCACCGGGTAATACGTACAGTTCTTTTTTTGTAACAACAAAGAGGTTTTATGCGGTTGAAAATCCATTTACGTTTTTAGAATAAATAAATATGTCCATAATTAAGTCAAAAAAACATAATTAAGTATATTATTATCAAAACGATATTCGCTGAATGTTATCCAGGTCTACGCTCCGACCTCGAAACACGACGATGTGGAGAGATGGAGGCTATGTATGAGGAGATCTCTAAAGCCATGCATAGCTATAAAACCCACTACACGGTTGTGATGGGGGATTTCAATGCAAAGTTGGGGCAACGTTGCGGTGATGAGCTGAGAGTGGGGCAATTTGGATTTGGGCAACGGAACGATAGAGGCCAGATGCTGGCAGACTTCATGGAGAGGGAGAACCTCTATATGATGAACTCCTTCTTTAGGAAGCCCGTAAGCCGCAAATGGACCTGGATCAGTCCGGACGGTAAAGTCAAAAACGAGATCGATTTTATCATGTCGACGAAGAAGCACATATGCAATGATGTCAGTGTGATCAACGCTGTTAAGACAGGAAGCGATCACCGTATGGTGAGAGGCACATTGAATATCGATGTCAAGCTCGAAAGATCACGACTGATAAAATCCACGCTCCGACCAATACCAGCTCAAATTCAAAACCCCGAGTGCTTTCAGCTCGAGCTTCAAAACCGCTTCGAAGCCCTTGAGAACAGCATAGACGTTGACGATCTATACAACATGGTGGTGGATACTGTCCGCACGGTAGGGTCTAAGTACTATAAAACCTGCCGTCCCAAATTGAAGAAACTCTCCAGTCAGACTCTCCTACTCATGGATCAGAGACACGAAATGAAGCTGCAGAACTCAGCGGATGCCTATCGTTATCGGCAGCTCAATAGACAGATATCTAAGTCTTTGACGCGCGACCTTCGCCAATTTAATACCGAGCGTATTAAAGAAGCCATTGAGCGGAACAAAGGCTCTAAAGTGTTCGCGAGAGATCTGTCTATCGGGCAAAGTCAAATGACGAGGCTGAAAACTGAGGAAGGTAGCATCGTTTCGTCAACACCTGAAATCCTGAGGGAGATTGAGAGTTTCTATGGACAGCTGTATTCCACGCAAACACCTGTTGAAAGCAAGGCTAAAGACCCTAGAGCCAAGCTTACCCGACACTATACAGAAGATATCCCGGACGTCAGCCTGTACGAGATTAGAATGGCTCTCAAGCAGCTTAAAAACAACAAGGCGGCGGGCGATGACGGAATCACAACAGAGCTTCTGAGAGCCGGCGGTAAGCCGATACTTAAAGTCCTCCAGAAGCTTTTCAATTCAGTCATCCTTGAGGGCAAAACGCCAAAGGCATGGGGCAGAAGCGATGTGATGCTGTTTTTCAAGAAGGGTGATAAAACTCTCTTGAAGAACTATAGACCCATCTCGCTTCTGAGCCATATCTATAAGTTGTTTTCGAGAGTCATTACGAATCGTCTCGCTCGCAGGTTCGACGACTTCCAACCTCCCGAACAAGCCGGGTTCCGAAAAGGCTACAGTACCATAGACCACATTCATACGCTGCGGCAAGTTATACAGAAGACCGAAGAGTATAACTTGCCACTTTGCTTGGCGTTCGTGGACTATGAGAAAGCCTTTGATTCGATTGAGACTTGGGCGGTGCTGCAGTCTCTCCAGAGGTGCCAAATAGACTACAGGTACATCGAGGTGCTGAGGTACTTATACCAAAACGCCACCATGTCGGTCCGATTACAGAACCAGAGCTCTAATCCTATCCAACTACAGCGAGGTGTGAGACAGGGAGATGTCATCTCTCCCAAACTGTTCACAGCTGCGTTGGAGGATATTTTTAAGCTGCTGTATTGGAAAGGATGCGGCATCAACATTAATGGCGAGTACCTAACACACCTACGGTTTGCCGATGATGTAGTTCTTATGGCTGAGACCTTGGAAGACCTGAACACAATGCTCGAAGATCTCGGTAATGCTTCGCAAAGAGTGGGTCTTAAGATGAACATGGACAAGACGAAAATCATGTTCAATGCCCATGTTGCACCCGCTCCAGTTAATGTTGGGAACATTACACTCGAAGTTGTTGACCACTATGTCTACCTGGGACAGACAATCCAATTAGGTAAGTCCAACTTTGAGAAAGAGATCTCTCGTCGAATCCAGCTCGGATGGGCAGCGTTTGGGAAGCTCCGGCATATATTCGCGTCCGAAATACCTCAATGTCTCAAGACGAAAGTCTTTGACCAGTGTGTGTTGCCAGTAATGACCATGGAAGTGAGACGTGGTCTTTTACTATGGGTCTCATAAGAAGGCTCAAAGTCACCCAGCGAGCAATGGAGAGGGCGATGCTTGGTATTTCCCTGCTCGATCGAATCAGAAATGATGAGATCCACAGGAGAACTAAAACAACCGACATCACTCGAAGGATTGCATCATTGAAGTGGCAGTGGGCGGGACACATAGCGCGGAGAACCGATGGCCGTTGGGGCGAAAAGGTTCTCGAATGGCGACCGCGTGCCGGACGACGTTCCGTGGGCAGGCCTCCTACAAGGTGGACCGACGATCTGGTCAAGGTCGCATGAAGCCGCTGGATGCGGGCAGCGCAGGACCGATCGTTGTGGAGATCCTTGGGGGAGGCCTATGCCCAGCAGTGGGCGTCGTTCGGCTGACATGATGATGATGATTATCAAATTATTTATAATTCACAATAATTTGTTATACCTAAAATATTTGCGTTTTATCACTATTATTATATAATTATTTTGAAGTAGGCTATATGGCTGTATGTAATCAATGACCGTACATTTGGCGCGTGCAAAAAAAAAACTTGGGCGCTTTTTCCCTTAGCTAATTGTTAATTAATTTATGAATGAATGCAATAAATGTTTGTTTTTCCTCGCAAGTGTGTTGAAAAAGTGCGTATGAAACTCGTGAGCAACTTACTCACTAGACACTCGGCTGATTTACGCCCTCGCCTGCGGCTCGGGCTGAAACCCACAGCCTCGTGTATAATGAGCAACGTTAGCTCACTTGTATCATAATATACTATTATCTACACTCATGTTATAATATTCGAATTATGAACTCATGCCTGAACGTATATTGATACACTTTATGCCATAGCCAACTTTAAAAAATAAAAGTGTTTAATAATGGTCATTATGATACAACCGGATACAGCTTTCACTTACTATCTATAAAACACTTATTTTTCTTAATTTTACAATCTCCATGGGAACCGTAGGATTTACCGGCCCTGACTTCCAACTCTTTCAAGCCCTTCTTTAGCCGGCAACAATATGAAACTTTTTAAAATTAGAATTTTGAATTTAGAAGGTATAGACCGTATAGACTCCTATCAGTGGGGTTTGGCGCCAATCCACATTTTATTTAATATTTTTTTGCTTAATTTTTGTAATATATGATAAATGTAATTAGTGTAGATAAAGTAGTGTATGAGACTGCACATAACTCGGTATTAAAACACTCGTGGAATACTAATAAAAAACTCGCCAAGGCTCGTTTTTTAAACTCCTACTCGTGTTTTAATACCCCTCCTTATGCGACAGTCACATAAACTACTATTATATATTTTTGTAATAATTTTATTTAATCTAACTTATGGACTCTGTCTGAAATAAAATGATTTAATTTTATTTTATTTATTTTTATTTCTGATCTAATATCATGTTTTTCCAAAAATATACGTAGTTTCAAAACCTTCAAAACGCATCGATATGGGATAATATGTCGAAATCGATGCAATATCAGAATAAATTTAATTCGATTTGTATCGCCCACCCCTACTGCCAGGGTTCGTTCCCCACCGTGGACAAACATTCGTATGATGAATATTTGTGTTTGTTCTGAGTCTGGGGGTTATTAGCCATTAAGTATGCATTTGAGTGAGATTAATTGTGTCACAAGTGTTTACCGAAAATTAGGTCAACACGTACAAAATGTAATACGGATCTGCACGTACTTAATGAATGTTTGTGTACGCTTAAAAATGCCCAATTATCTTTATCCGTAAGTAACCTAAGAAAATATTGGACATGGGCACTTTTACATTTTTCTACTAAATACGCAGCCCTGATCACAGAAGAATTTCAAGATGGCAGAAGTACCTAGGCAAATAAACGAAGTACGAGTCATTGAGTAAGGTATGGAACAAAAAAGTTGTGAAATAATGTTTGACAGGCCCGAAGGCGTATTTGGTAGGTAATGACCCGGCGTACTGCCAGGGGTCGTTCCCCACCCTGGACAAACATTCGCATGATGAATATTTGTGTTTGTTCTGAGTCTGGGGTTATTATCCATTTAAATACCTACGCATTTGAGTTTGATTATTATTTATGTCATACACTAGTGTTTACCTGGACCTGGTCAAATGAGTCTAATACGAAACTGCATGTACTTACTATAAGTTTGTCTTATATAATAATATTCTTTTCACTTCTCATGATCGTAAAGTTCGTGTTTATGTTGGGTATAGGCTGCATAAAATCGCTTTTTATGCTCTAGCGCATAAAGTAAAATCTTCGTCTAAAGTCTCAGACTCAGACAAAGGTCGTCAGGTAAACAGTCAGACACGCAATTAAACTTCGTTAAATAAACTTGTTATTTCATTCTGTTTCTTCAATTTTGTAGGTAGGTACATAATAATATACTAATCCATGTTAAATTACCAAATTAATAAAACTAGGCAAAATAAATATGTTTTCTAAGAAATAAGTATTACAAGAGCATTATGGACTACGATCTATGTTAAAGTCACTGTGCTGCCGTGCCACTGCCACATGACTGCCACGTATAAAAAATAGAAAAAGAAAGTCTTCCCGCCAATATGGCGAAGACTTTATTTTTTATTTTTTTGCAATATTGTTATTTATTTTCCTCACACTCGAAGTGAAAAGCAGAGTGTATAACTCGTACATAAAACCCATTTTACCCTCGAATTGACTATCAACCCTCGCCTACGGCTCGGGTGGATATATACGTCTCGGGTGAAATGGCACGTTTTATGCACTTGTTGTACAATCTACTATTTAATCACACCAATTATCTAGCTCCTAAGTAGTTTTCAATAAGAAACTGTATTACGGAAACTAGATAATGGATAAATATATACTTATACACACTTTTTTTGTATACATTGTTGACTGACATACATAATTATCCCTCGATCCACTTAAATCCATTGCAAGGATCCATTGATGGATCTTTTTGCACTCTAATGTCCACTTTAATCCTTGGCTTAGGATTTTTTGCAAAGTGGATTTTTAGAAATAAATGGAAAACACCCAGACCAAGACAAAATAGACATATTCATGCACACAAATATTTTTCTTGTTCGGGAATCGAAACCGAGAAATCTGGCGCAGAAGGCAGGTATCCCAACCCTGCGCCAAATCGGTCGTCAAATATGTTTACAGTGCCACAAACTTATCTGTTCCGGTGGTCAAAATGTGCAACTAACGAGTTTTTTTTTAAATGTCATTTTGCTGTCAAGTTGTTGTCCAACCATAGCGCTGGTGGCGGCTGAAGTTCTTAAGGCGCTACTCGGAAAAATATGGACTTTTTGATTTAAAACTATAGGACGGTTACAGTTGTTACAAATCTGGTAATCCTACTAATATTATAAATGTGAAAGTTTGGATGTTTGGATGTTTGTTACTCAATCACGCCAAAACGGCTGAACGGATTTGGCTGAAATTTGGAACACAGATACTTTGTAGCCTGGAGAGGAACATAGGCTACTTTTTATCCCGGAAAAATGTCACAGTCCTGCGGGATAACGTCGTGTAGTCCACGCGGGCGAAGCCGCGGGCGGAAAACTAGTAATATTATAAACTAGCTTTCCGCCCGCGGCTTCACCCGCGTAGACTACACGATGTTATTCCGCGGAAATGTGATATTTTTGCGTGATAAAAAGTAGCCTATGTTCCTCTCCAGGCTACAAAGTATATGTGTCCCAAGTTTCAGCCAAATCCGTTTAGCCGTTTTGGCGTGATTGAGTAACAAACATCCAAACATCTAAACATCCAAACATCTAAACTTTCACATTTATAATATTAGTAGGATGTGAAAGTTTAGATGTTTGGATGTTTGTTACTCAATCACGCCAAAACGGCTAAACGGATTTGGCTGAAATTTGGGATATAGATACTTTGTAACCTGGAAAGGAACATAGGCTACTTTTTATCCCGAAAAAATATCACATTCCCGCGGGATAACGTCATCTATACCACGCGGGCGTAGCCGCGGGCGGAAAGCTAGTAAGATATATATTTCTTCATACCGTTATCTAGATTCGTATAGTTTCAAAAACACGATTTTATGATTTTGCCTCGACATTTTTTCTTTTCGAAAAGACCTCTAAAAAATACGAAAAGTCAAGATTATTCTTAAATGGGGTTACTTACACTATTGGAAATTGGTTTAATTAGTGGACACCAATAATATTGAGGATCGTATAGAAGCATTTTTTTAGAAATCGCTGTAGTTAACAAATACGAAGTGATTTTGTGTTTTTTTTGCCTAATCTGCAAAATCGGTCTCGCTCCCGCGCGCGTCGTTTTCTCATTGCTATCTCGCTTCAGCACATTTTTTCCGAGTATCGCCTTAAAAGTCAGGGCCGGTTAAATTGCTACAAAAAAAAGAAAAACGTACGTAGCGCCGCTGTCACCGGAACAGAAAAGTTTGTGGCACTGTACACACATTTTTGTACTGCATTTTAAGCGGTTTATACTAACCTACCAGGGTAGTGATTGACTTCATTATCACTAGCAGAATAATAAAAGATGATCAATTCTCATCGAACACCACAATCAAACACCAATCGTATTTCTTATTTAGTCATATTTATTTCTGTATTCATCTCTAATCGTTGTTATTGAGTGGTACAGAACATGCTACGAAAATTACGTGCTATGAGGCTGCGACCCCATTTGTGTACTTGTCTCTGCCGTTGTCACCACAAGTATAGACATGTCCACTTTTAACAACAATATTAGTTGATAAATATATAGTTTAAAAAACTAAACAAACACACTTTTAATAGTAACAGAATAAAAAGTACAAAATAAACGTCTATTTAGTAACTGAAATTAAAGTGGTGCGCGTTGTCAATATTAAGTTCTTGAAATTCATGCTTTGCAAAGGGCGCACCACGCTTTTTTATTTCAGTTACTGAATAGACGTTTATTTTGTACTTTTTATTCTGTTACTATTAAAAGTGTGTTTGTTTAGTTTTTTAAACTATATATTTATTTCTTCCTTTTTAGTTTAATAAATGGCAAACCAAATTAACATTAATTAATGCCACTAGCTTCCTTAATAAGATGTAATAAATTACATAATTAGGTACATATAATAAAGTATAAGACTAATTTATTCCTCCCTGTTCCAACATAAGATCCTCACCACCAAGTGTAGCGAATAGGTCTCATCTGAATGAACAAATGAGCTCAAACTCGAGGGGTTTCCTAGTGGTCATTAAGGAGTGCTACTGGCTTCCTCCCTGCTCCATCATCAGACCCTCACCACCAAGTGTAGCGATTAGGTCTCATCAGAATGAAACAAATGAGCCCAAACTCTAGGGATTTCCTAGTGGTCATTAAAAAGTGTCACTGGCTTACTCCCTGCTCCATCATCAGACCCTCACCACCAAGTGTAGCGAATGGGTCTCATCAGAACGAAACGAATGAGCCCAAACTCGATGGGTTTCCTAGTGGTCATTAAGGAGTGCCACTGGCTTTCTCCCTGCTCCATCATCAGACCCTCATCACCAAGTGTAACGAATAGGTCTCATCAGAATGAAACAAATGAGTCAAAGCTCGAGGGGTTTTCTTGTGGTCATTAAGGAGTTTCGCTGGCTTCCTCCCCAGCTCCATCATCAGACCTTCACCACCAAGTGTAATGGATAGGTCTTATTAAAACGAAACAAATGAGCTCAAACTCGAGGGGTTTCCTAGTGGTCATTAAGGAGTGCCACTGGCTTCCTCCCTGCTCCATCATCAGACCCTCACCACCAAGTGTAGCGAATAGGTCTAATCAGAACGAAACAAATGAGCCAGAACTCGAGGTGTTTCCTATTGGTGATAAAGGAGTGCCACTGGCTTCCTCCCTGCTCCATCATGAGACCCTCACCACCAAGTGTACCGAATAGGTCTTATCAGAACAAAACAATTGAGCCTAAACTCGAGGGGTTTCCTAGCAGCCATTGAAGAGTTCTATTGCCCACCTCTTGACTCCATCATCAGATCAGCTGGATGGTAGCAAATTATTGTATTGTCATCAGATTCATATAGACTTGCAAAGTTTTAGATCAATATGACAATTAGAAGTAGGTTAAAATTGAATTCCAAGATTTTCTTACATTGTGACTTAGTTACAAGTGAAGCTAATAAAAGTGTGGTAAAAAGATACCCCACGGAACAATATTTTTTTTAATTAAGTAAAAACCGACAATTTTCTCGATACTTTTCCACACAAAGCTAATATTTGGGCATTTTTAAATGTATTATTTTACAATATATTTTTTCTTTGATGATTATGTCATTATCTTTCATTTGACACCTACTTTATCAAAATCGGTGAGATGGTTTGGCTCGTAGAATGTTTTAATTATTTTTTAATGAAGTGGCGCCATCTCTGTTCCTAAGGGATGAACCTTTCGCTGCTGCGGGTGAAATCGCTTATTTTGGTCCCTAGTATCACCACAGTTTAAGCAATCTTTGTGGTATCACTGTGCAAAGCGGCTTGCCTTTATCACAAAGTGCAGTTATCCGACGAAATATCGCCATAAGACCAAGTACTACTACGCCAACGCCGTAGCGTCGTAGCTCGTAGCGCAATTTCGTAGTGGTAATACGTAGCATTCTCTGTGTAGCACTTCTCGGCGACTAGTTGAAAACGAACGAAACGAAACGAAAAAATGTGCTTTTATCTATACATATAATAAAACAGAAACGGAAAAAAGTCTGTACATGAAAGATTTAAAAAAAATAATTACTGCTATGTGATGTGTACAGGATATAGACCCCAAAACGATAGATATTAAAATTTTTGTCTGTTTGTCTGTTTGTCTGTTTGTATGTTTGTCTGTTTGTCTGTTTGTCTGTTTGTCTGTTTGTCTGTTTGTCTGTTTGTATGTTCGCTTTTCACGCAAAAACTACTGGACGGATTTTTACCAAATTTTGTGAAGTAATAGCTTATAACCCGGGTCAACATATAGGGTACTTTATATTCAATAAAAACCCCTTATTCCTACGGGAAAATACAAAGACTGATTCTTACTAAAATAGATGGCGCCACATGATTATGAAAATACGTTATATTTAATCGCTGTCTCAATTAATAATGAATCATGTTATTTTTTTTTTACCTGCTTCAAAACATAATATAAATTGAAACCCATCCAGGCACATATAAAATCATAAAAATAATTTCATGTTATTTACGTCATTATATCTACTAAGCAATAGATGGCGCAGGTAGTCAGTAAGATATACCTCTCACAAAAGTACATTCGAATGATTATTTTAATTAGGGTGAAAGCCCTCTCTGTTGCCACTTTAAGATGTTTTTCACTTCTTTCGCATCATAACTACTAAGCAATAGATGGCGCAGGAAGTCAGTAAGATTACGATATACCTTTCACAAATGTACATTCGAATGATTATATTAAGTAGGATGAAAGCCCCTGCTGTTGCCACTTTAAGATGTTTTTCACTTCTTTCGCCTATGGTCTTAAGTAGGTATCTATAAAATACAAAATTTATATCTAAAATTGTCAAGAATGTATCTTCTACTTTTCTTTACATTTTTAAATTCTTACAATACAAAAAAACTACTTAAAAAAATTTTACAGACTCCAAAAAGTATTTGTCAACTGAAAAGGAAAAATATAATATCTATAATTTAGGTACCTTTTTGAGGTCGGTGCCAGTCAGTTTATTTTTTTTTATTACTTTTTATTTCTTAAGTTTTAGTGTACAATAACAATAAGTTTTAGTGAATTGTACTATAACATACCCACGGAAACTACTAAACTGATTTTGATGAATCTTAGACTGTTGCCAAAGTTAGAATACACCTAATTTAAATCAAATAGAACCATCTCGATATGCCTTAAGAATTCGAGAAATTCGTGGACAAACATAGTAAAAAACATATAACTAAGTATTCATATACTTACGAAATTTAGTTTTATTTTAGTAAATCAAAAACCTATTTCTTAAACTTAAAATGTGCGAAGGGTGCCGATTGATGTGTTTTTGTTAATCAAATTTTAAAAGATACATCGAGAAATCAATACTTTACTAACTTAGATAAAATAAAAGAAACATCTAATTCGATGTAAACTGAATTATTACTATTGTTATTATGACTTAAAAGTCATAGATAAAAAGTATACTATCAAGCAAAAGTTATTAACGAAATGTTTTAAGCTAAGTAAGCACTCGGGGCAGTGGCCAAAACTGAAGTTTTCACCCTATTGATGTAATATTTCTATTTCGCATTTCCACTCGACGCTAGATGTCGCTACAGTAAGTATAGTGGTGCCACAAATATATCTGAACCGGTGACAGTGGTCGTGGAGGAGCCACTAGCAATACAAAATTAACTGTCAAAATGGACTGCCGGCAGTCAACAGTATATTTAGTACCAAAAACTAACCACTGTGTGAAATAAGTTTGTCGCAATGTAGACAAAATGTCACCAATGTAATTTTGAAAAATTTGCTCATAAACGCTAAGTGGCCAGTGCCTACGTAGATACCGACACGTACCTACCATTTTTTATGTCATTTAACCGGCTCTGGCTACTTAGGCCTTCAGCCGTAGGTACCATCCAATAAAATAAAGGATTATTAAAAATAGTTTTCTATCTAACTTATTTATTCATTTATTTACTAGGAAAGCTTACATAAATGATGTTAAATTAAATAATTAAATGGTATATCATTACATTTTATACCTGTTACTTAAAGAAAGTTAATAACAAGCTCTCACAAATAGGAAATGTCTCCATATCAAAATACTAGCCTTCCGCCCGCGACTTCGCAAGCTCGGACTAAACGACGACGTTATCCCGCGGGAATGTGATATTTTTCAGGGATAAAAAGTAGTCTAAGGCAGCCATTACACAGTCCATCCAGATCGCGATCACTGATCGTGATCTTGATCGCGATCGAGATTTACTATGTAGATATTTTGCGATCAAGATCGCAAACCGTCAATCACCTTCCTACACAGTCAATCTGGATCGCGATCATTGATTTTGATCGCGGATCGCAATCCAGATTGACTGTCTAATGGCTGCCTAAGTATGTCACTTTTCAGCTGCCAAACTATTCCCATTCCAAAAGTCATGTCGATCCGTTGCATCAATTTTGACGTGAAAGACGGATAAACAAACAAACCCTCTTTCACATTTATAATATTAGTATGGATACACACAATCTCTTTTTCATTTTATAGTAAAAATATGATTGGCCTGATATTATGCATTACTAAGTAAGAACATAAATTTTAGCTTGATACCTCCCACGCATACTTGAGAAAAAGTTTCTTGATAGGTAGACGGACAGATCTATGAATGAGGGCTCAACTATGTTCATGCAGCATTTGATAACAACATACTATGTTCATACCCTAGCCTGCATATTCGATATTCTTTAGACCCTTTTAGTAGAGAATAGGATTTCAAGAAGAGCGTTATGAAATCTGGGCAACAAACACACATAAACTAAACTAACACAAAAGTCACTACACCGCGCGTACGAAGTCGCGGGCAACAGCTAGTCTATACTATCTATACTTCTATACTAATATTATAAAGAGGAAAAATTTGATTGTTTGTTTGTTTGCATCGAATAGGCTCCGAAACTACTGGACCGCAAAATTCTTTGACCATTAGAAAGCTACATTCTTCCCGAGTGACATAGTTTATATTTTATCCCTATATTTCCACGGGAACGGGTAACACGCGAGTAAAACCGCAAGGATCCGCTATTTGATATATAGAAGAATATAGTCTAGATATTTTATATATTGACAGTTGTTTGACATAATAAACGCTTTAAATAGGTAAGTACTAGGCTTTGCTAGACAATTAACCTTAAAATTCTGCACATTTTCCTTTGACGACCTCCGTGGCCGAGTGGTGTACGCACCGGTTTTCAAGGTGCCGCTTTCTCTAGAGGTCCCGGGTTCGATCCCCGGTCGGGCAAATATTGAAAACGAACTTTTCAATATTTCCTCGGGTCTGGGTCGTAATAACCGTTGTTGTTTCCAAGCTTATTTAATTTGGTATTGGAACAATGTATGTGATGGTTTCTAAAGTTTATTTATTTATTTATATTTATTAAACAGTACTAAAATAGATTTAAATAAAAAAGAACAAACAGCCTAGAACCAACAAAAAAAACTACGTCAACCAAAAGCAAATTAAAAAGGCATACCTTGTAAAAAATAATAATAATTAAGTAAACACATGTAGTTATGGTTGAGACTAAGGGCCCTTCCACACGACGTTTTTTGTGCGCTTGTTTGTATTGATACAACGCACGGCAAACGCAAGGAACCCGGCAAGTTTTAACCTTACACACGATCCAAACGCCACATTTTACCCCTTATTCCTCGTCAGGTTTGATAACTGGCTTTCTACAAGGAAAAATAATTCTTCCTAGCTTACCCGGTTTTCAAATGAGAATTTTTTTTCCTAGTAGAAAACCGTAATTTTATTTAGTTTTTTACGAAGATTTTTTTTCTTCTTAGCTTACCCAGTTATCAGAGGAGAATTTTTGTCCTCGTAGAAAGCTGTGATTGTGTTTTCCATGAAGAAGAATTTTCCTTTCTTAGCTAACCCGGTTCTACAACTGGACTTTGCGTTCGTCTTTATGACGATTAATAAAAAATAATAGGTTAATAAAAAATAAAAATAGTTACTTAATTAAAACTCATTTGATTGCAAAAAAGTGAAACACAAATTAATTACTTAACCTCTTTACTGAAAAAGTTAAAATGAAGTATTTTAGAAGAAATCAAACCGTCTCACAACCAGCTCCGATGGGACACGAACCCACGACCTTTCGCTATCCGGGTGACTGCTCTACTACTCTGCTAAGAAGGAAATTTTCTCCTTCGTAGAACAACACGTACAAAGCTATGATTGAATTCACAGCTTTCTACGAGGACAAAAAAAATCTCCTCTGATAACTGGGTAAGCTAAGAAGAAAACAAAATTACGGTTTTCTACTAGGAAAAATAAATCCCTATTGAAAACCGGGTAAGCTAAGAAGAATTATTTTTCCTTGTAGAAAGCCAGTTATCAAACTTGGTAATGTACGAGGAATAAGGGCGATTTACGAACGCAACCAGGACGTTTGTATCGCGTCTGTTTCGCGTTTGTATCGCATCTGTATCGCGTTTGTATCGCGTTTGTATAGCGCTATCGCGATGACATTGCTCGTAAACGAAGATTAGTAGTATAAGTTTCAAAATAATGTTTTTGTATCGATACAAACGCTCATTTGCGACAAAAAACGTGTAAAGGCTCTTTTACACCGCAGCAACACTGTGCGAAATTGCCGCATGCTACATATTGTGGCGAACTTCATCTTGCGGTATGCTACATATCCAACATTTGCGGCATGCGGCAATGTCATGTGGCAGCTTATGTCAAAAATACCGCATGGAATCCATCGTGTTTGGATACAAATTGCGAAAGTCTACCACAGGGTAAAAAAACTACTACATATAGTCTATCACATGACGCAAGGTGTTGTCATGCCGCACGACGCTTTTCACAATATGCGACATTTTTTATTTTGTAGCATGTTGCTCCAGAGGCGTAAATAAGCCTTAAAATCTGCCAAAACGCGATGAAAACGCGCAGAGGCGCGTAAAAAAAACGTCGTGTGGAAGGGCCCAAATTTTTTTAACTTTTGATAATTTTGATGGAATAGGTCAAAATTGGAGCCAAGATCAAGACACGCGGTAGCGTGTCAAGCCCAGTTCAAGCTAAATAAACTTTTGACCCCGTCATAACTTGAAAACTATTACAGATAAGCATGTCAAAATGTTGCTCATATATTGAGACTGGCGAGATACATTATGTGCTCCAAATTTCATAAACACACCTCAAACGGATATTTATTTACTTTTTGTTCCACGTACTCTTCCTCGCCAACCTGTCAGAAAGGTATTTTATATACCACACTGTAGGACCAACCTTGGGCTCAGTTCTCCGATAAATAGAATGTGTGGAGATTATAATCTTGTTAATGGTGAAATTGGGCTTGACATTTTTCATGACTCGCTATCAAAGTTTAGGACAAAAATACTGAAATCATTTTTGCAATTGGTCTGGCGTGTAAATAGCCGAGACCTTTTCGATCATTGATCGATATGAATAATTTGGAAAAAACACGCGTTAATGCTATACCAGCAATAATGGGCACTCACTCACCTGAAGGAACATGCGGAGCACTTCTGCGTCCTCTGAAGAGCTGGTCGAAGGCCTCTTGCTGGTTCGCTACGGCTTTCCGGTGTTTCGCACTCAAACTGCTCCGCGTCATGAAAGTTCAACAGTTACAACTCTGCAGCCCTTTCTATTAATAAGGAAACTGCTTCACGCTTCGCAGGAGCACACAAAACCGCCGATTTACAGCATATATTTTTCACACAACAAAATTGATACTGATGTCATCAAAAGCCAGGATTGACATGACACATTTTTAAATGCATAGAGTGCATCATAGATAGCGGTTCTTCTATGTGGCCAGCTCGCTCTCTCCATGCATCAACGTCATAATCCCACAGATTAATGAGCGCAGGATTACTGATGGTATAACATTTACATTCACACGTTAAACATTGAATTTAACCAAAATAATGAACGCTCCTTATGTGCTTAACCAGCAATCCAAATAATTTATTTAATTATCGTTCTTCTTTTTTTTTAATTCAATACTTTTAATTTTAATTCAATACTTTATATTTTAATTCAATACTTTTATTTTAATTAAATATTGTGTTTTGTGTTTTGATTCTTTGTTGTTGTTTTTTTTATTTATTTATTTAATTTTCCGAGTTGGAATTGTTGTAAGTCATGTGCTAGTTGTATTGTAACTTAAAGTTGCAAATGATGTAGGTACCTACATGCACTATTTTGGCTGTTTGTGAATGCTGTACACGCCTATTATTAGTGTTCAAATCAGATACTTTTAAGGTTGTATTTTTTTTATTGGTATGTTTCTCAATGTGTCCATTGTTGGTGTGTCTTATCCAAATAAATTAAATAAAATTTATTTTAATTTTTAGTTTTTTGCATTCACAATGCAATTTATATTACTGAAAAATGGAAAATGAAGTATTTAGAAAAAATCGACCCGTCTCACAATCAGGAGGGCTACCGCGTAACTTTATGGGTATGAACTTCATACGTTTTTTGGAACTTTAAGTCAATTTTATAAAAAAATAGCCACTATTAGTTTCTTGTTTTGTGACGTCGGGTATAACGATAGCTAGCTAGCAACGTTCAACAGAACAAAGCAGCAAAAATCTATCAAAATAAGGAATTCAAATGACAGTTGAAGCCCATACCCATACCCATATTTTTTAGCCGGTAGCCCCCCAGCTCCGATGGGACTCGAACCCACGACCTTTCGCTTTCCGGGCAACTGCTCTTACCACTGAGCTACGGAGTCGTTTATTTATTTACGTCCGTCATTTTTATCACTTTCTCATCTAGATATCAAAACACTTTCAAATGACCTAGAAAGTTCAAATTTGGCATCCAGATAGGTAGTTTGGTGAATACAAAGGAATAAATCAGAAACTAGTATAATTTTTAATCACTTTATTATAATTTTCCAATTAATTGATTCTTAAAAAATTGAAAATGAAGTATTTAGAAAAATCGACCCGTCTCACAACCAAATCCGATAAGACTCGAACCCACGACCTTTCGCTATCCGGGCGACTGCTCTAACCACTGAGCTACGGAGTCAGAGCTACCTAAGTTATAAGAACAAATGATATTATAAATTGTTACTTATTAAATATTTTATGTTATAAATAAATTTTAGGACTGACCATTGAACTTGGCACCCATTTAGATCTCACTTCTTTTGTCGATAGTCAACAACCAAGGCTTCATTTCACATTTATGTTTTGGATGGGATAGTGATATGCATGACACATTCTATATAATGGATAATTCTGGGAGACATTATTATTTTCAGATGGTAAGTATGCTAAAGAGACGTGGGTTACGTGCGGAGCGACTATGTTTTCACTTTAAACATAAGGCAGTTCAAAATATCTTCACCAAAAAAACCATGGGCAATTTAATGTAAAACCAACAGACCACTGACTTGTCTTTTATGTTGCAAAGATTTTATTGTGAATTTTTGCAATCTGTCTTTGTAGGCGGGTAATAAACGTCTTAGGCCTTATTTATTGCAGTGACTGTGACTAAGAAATCAAACAATTAAAAAAACTGGTCTCGTTATCGTTAAGGCGAGGATTCCCGGCCAAAATAGGCACGCTAACGCTTGATCGGTTATATGTTTTTTGTTTTTATTTCCCGGCGTTTCAGCACCAACGTGGAGGTACCATCAAACCACGTTTTATTAATTTGATAGATTTGACATAATATTCATTTTGTGAGCTTAAAAAAATACAAATAAATAAAATCTTTTTTTTACTTTCATTATGATCTCGGTATGATTCTTTGATTAAATATGGACAGATGTATGGATGTCTCGGGAACTTTGGTGCACAAACAATGAAGCAGCCAAACTATCGCGCATGCGCACTGGCAACCAAGGGGAGACATCGCTGCATAACGAAATCTTTGACAACGTTATTACTTTCCAATAGGAAAGCACAATATTTTTGAAACTTTATCACCAATTTAAAAAAGAGGCCGCTTAGCTTAAACCTAATTGAAATAATAAACAAAATTTAAAAAAAATATTCTTCGAAACAATATAAGTTCTTCACCTACGAAATTGCCGTTTTTTTCTCACATGTTCATTGATCTCTAATTTTTCATTATTATCAATATAAAGAACCGTCTAAATTTTTTATAAATGCTTCAAGTACCCCTCTTTGGTTGTCGTCAACTTTACTGCTGCGAACAGTTTTTTTTTAAATCTAAGGCAGTTTTTTTCAAATATTATCATATGCAATAGTTAGATTAATGTTGTCTGATCATATCTCTAAAGTTTCGTTGAATTCGGAGTACAAATGACCAAGAAATCCTCAAATATATTTGTGTAATAATTCCAACTTCCTTCAATTTCAATAAAGACCTATTTTAAACAAAGTTAGCCCGTTATACTATCAATACTATTTCAAGTTTCCGTAATGAGATGAGTAGAAAAAAATAAACAGGACTCTTACATTTGGTTCGATTTGAAAGATATAGACAGAAACACAACTTTTGTTGTGTTTATTTTTAATTCCTTGCACTTGTATCGTAAACGTTATTTACGTTCACGTACTCACGGCCGTTACGCATTCAATCTAGGTGACCTGTCAAAGTTCATCGGCATTAGATCTACATTCGCCGCCGAAACAGCGCTACATAGATCTGCATAGGTAGTAATACATCGCTTTACGAATGCAAAATCGATGTGACACAGTTCTCATAGAGAGATCGCTAAGCTACAACGTACATCTCGGGATCCTATCATCGGCAAAGGTCGGTAGTGAGATAGTTGTGATTTTTGTTGAGTTGACATTGTTTTATGTGTTGCAATTAAGGTTCGATTTGTCGGTGGGAATTGGGACGCAGGTGGCCTGGAGCAAGGAGGCTGGATGCGCGCGCAGAGGCGGGAGCGCGGCCGACGGCCGGACGGCAGTCAGCATGCGGCGCGCGCGGAGCGTGACGGGCCCGCTGCGGCGCGCCCACCCCGCCTCGGGCGCCACCTGGAACGTCCAGGTACACGACCACCAACCACCCACATCACCTACAAAAAACCCACCAAAACATTGGCAACGACTACTCACTTCTTGCCACTCGACTGATTGAAACTCCGTCTAAAAGTTCGGCTTCGTGGTGTTTATGCTGCTCTCAAATGTGACCAACCACCAAAGGATAGCAGCTCAACAGTTGGCCGAGAACTTGTTGCGCACGCAATAATCTTGAATACATTAAAACTATTGTCTGTCGAATGATTATAATAATAATATACAGCTGCCCTTATATATTGCCTCAACTGTTATTAATGAGCAATAAAGTCTAAAGTAAAATTACTTCCGCATTCTTCAATTAAAAATTCTTAGTATGTGTAACATTCAGTTCAATGAATACATACACAAAATCCACTAACTTTGTTAAACTATATGAACTACAAAGCTTAATTTCTATTTACAAAATTGTAAGTATGTGAAACTATTTCTAATATACGAGATTGAAATGAATGAATGAATTTGAATTCGATTCTTTCGACGTTCTTACAAAAGTGTGAGATTTGACTAGGATAGAGTACGATACGTATATAAGGTAGAGGTTAAAGTTTATCAGAAATTTTACTCTTGTTTGGTGTGCTTGTATTTTGTTGGTTTTCTGTTATTAGCAGGTATATACTTACTGCCCGTAGATAAAATAGATAATCTTATAAAAATGTTCCAAATGTATAAAGATGCTTTTATTAGATGGCATAGGGTTGTGGTGGAGAGGCTATCCATCCTTGTTGCACTTGCGCCGTAAGTGTATATATTCTTTGCTTGCGCGAAGCTCACAATACACAAATGTGACGTCAGTTGTATTAGTTCTCGTCTAAAAATAATTTCAACTGGTTTCATTTCACAAAAGTCGTAAGTTATCTTACATCATTTTCATTAGATAAAGAGTTTTCCAAGACCTTAAAAAAATGCGTGGGATACACAATTTGAGGTTTCCAGACTAAACGGATAATAAACATTGACTTCTTCATTGAAAGTCCGTCGCTAGCGCGCAATTAATTCAAAAACTGCCGGACTGAATATGCCGACCCGAATATGGGTATAGCAAGCTAACTACACTACATAGCATAACACCAGAAATTTAATTGTCAAGTTCGTCTCTTATAAAATATGAATCCGGGTCAATAAAAATGTGTTGGTATGTAATAAAGTGATCCTTCCTACTGTGCCAAAGTTCGTCTGTCCGATCCTGCACGAATATTCTTGTGACGATCATGTTGTTCTGATCCCGTATTTAATAAATAACCAATACCAAATCGACATAAATAAGTATTTATGTTTGTTGGTTTTGTCTAATGCTAAGCTACTTATTACAAAGTCAGATCAAATTGATGTGATGTTGTCTGTTTATTTAAAACAAAAACGTTTAAAAAAAATGTAACCGCCTTCAAAAAGAATCTTCAAACAAATTAACAAACACTAAAAATCTAAAAAATAATTAGAATTTTTAATTCAAAGGACGAAAATGTGTGACTTTTTCTAACTTATATTAGTACTTACTGAACTGTTTGAAGTCGGTGCCAAGCCAAAAAGAATAAGAACGAATTATACTGAAACATTTAAAAAAACCCTGTCCCAAGCGTGAGGTGTAGGACGTATTTACCTTAAATACCTATTAGACTTGACTTGAATTATCCAAATCGGTTCATTAACTAAAAAGTTCTGAGGTAACACACACATAAAAAAAAATATACAGTTGAATTGATAACTTCCTCCTTTTTTTGAAGTCGGTTAAAATATACAATGCGCATGGTTATCAGCAAAAAATCTGTTCCTGTTTTCGTTCCAAATAAAAAACTTAGTTCAGTTACCAAGACAAATGGCCATCAACTTGTCTCAATACAATTATGTTGATGTTTCAGGTGGTGAAAGGAAAGATGAGCTCCCAGTGCTTGTGGCACGCGTGTCGGGCGCTGTCCGCGGGCCTGCTGCTGATGCTGCTGGGGGCTGCCATGGCCGTCATCGGTAAGGCACGAGTTTTTAAATGGGAAATAATTTTTATAATGTATGTTTAATAACATACCAAATGTTTAAATAACAGTTGAAAAAAATATTTGAGCAGTTACTTAATTTTCGGGTGGTTGTAAATTTACTACAGCAGTAAAACATGAATAGTAATAAAAATTTAATTTAGCGGTTAATTCATCCTACAATGAAGACTCAAAAATTGTTCGAGCAGTGTAATAAAAGAATGGCCAGTAAAATGATGGAATGGGCAGTTAGATACATAGTTCGGCAGTTCACGGTGAACAATTATTATTTCTAGATTTTTTACTTTTTTGTTTTAAAAGTTAGAAGTGAGCAAGTTTGCCGGAAGTCTAGAACACGTGAGAGGTTAGAAATTTAATTTCGTGGTTATTTTTTTTTTGTGAAAGTAATAAACCTAGTGCGGGTTACAGAACTCATCTACCTACCAAGATTCATTGTTTATAGAATTGCTTATGATGAGATTTCTTACCGACAAATTCCGACTTATTACTGCCCACATGTAACCGCTCGTTTAATAATTTTTACCGCTCATTTAATTATTTTCCTGCTCGATTATATATTCACTGATCCGTTTCATTATTTTTTATTACTTATTTTTGTTTTTTTTTACTGCTTAGTTTACTTTTAACTGCTGAACTAGTTATTAAACGTGCTATTTATAATTTTTTACTTACCAAAACTGCTATTTACAACTGCCTGTTTAAATCAGTGCCTTTTTAAATTAACTCTTTGGTGAGAACTAATAAGCGGACAATTTAAGTATTTGCAATTTTCGTTCCTTTTTCTTCTTACAAAGTACAAAAATGCGTATATAGGTTGCAAGTGCTCGAGATCTGCTTTAAAAAGGGCATAACACGATCGATTATCAATCAATCAATCAATCAAAATATTTATTTATTCACATAGACATAATAAGCATGTACTTATGAATCGTCAATATTTTATTCAAGACTTTTTTAACTGACAAGAAGAATGGGCGCAAGAAACTTGCCAGCGCGTATCTCAGGTAACGACATTTACAAAAATACATATCGTTACTTATTACAATATTTGAACAAGCATAGAGCACATATTATACAATATTATTATAACATTTAAAAGGAAAATTTTCTCATTAGAATATTTTCCTTTCAAACAAATATAAAAGTATATATACATTTCATAACCAAGCATTGTGATCGTTCAGATAGTCTTTGACGTCATAATAACCTTTGCTCATGAGAGTCTTTTTAACATGTTCTTTAAATTCATGCAAAGGCAATTCAATTACATCTTGTGGAACTTTATTCAAAAAGGCTATGCCTTTCCCCAAAAACGAGCCTCTAGTTTTTTCTAGTCTAAATCTTGGAACGGCAAGTTTATTCTTATTTCTTGTATTTAAGTTATGAACATCAATTTTCTTTACAAATGAATTAGAATGCTTTCTTACATACACTAAGTTTTCATAAATGTACTGTCCTGCCAAGGTTAATATATCAATTTCCTTAAACAAGTCTCTTAAAGAATCTCTTCGCCGAAGATTGTAATATGGCACGAACAGCTCTTTTTAGGAGTACAAAGATATTTCCAGCATTAGCTGCTGAACCCCACAACAAAAGGCCATAGGACATTACACTATGAAAATAGCTAAAGTATACTAGTCTTGCCGTTTCAATATCAGTTAATTGCCTTATTTTTTTTACTGCAAAAGCTGCAGAACTGAGTCTACTCGACAAGGCTTCAATATGTGGATCCCATTGAAGTCGTGAGTCTAATGTAACACCAAGAAATTTAGTGCTTTCAATTAACTCGACTACATCTGCGTTTAACTTAATATCCAAATCAACCTCCCTTACATTAGGTAGGGAAAACTTAACACATTTCGTTTTCTTAGAATTTAAGGCCATATTATTAATGTTGAACCAATGAGCAACTTTAGAAAGAGCACTATTTACGTCGTCAGAACAATTATTACCTCTATCAACTTTGAAAATTAATGAGGTATCATCTGCAAACAGCACTGTCTCACACAAATTATTCACGTAGCAAGGTAGGTCATTTATGTAAATCAAAAATAGTAAAGGGCCCAATATTATAAAAAGTACAGTACAGTTTAAAATGAAGTACTTAACCATTTCTTATTATATAACCGAAAAGCACAAACAAAAGTCGACACAGCTCACATACTTTTTTTAATAACTCTGTACGTAGCTACACAACAACGTAAGCTCATATGCCACGGGGTGGTCAGTCTGGAGGGGCGGGGGTGCTTCCTGTCGGCGAACGATTCCGACGCTGACACTTCCGCTACTGCCTCCGGTCTGCGCGAGCTGACGTCAGGCTAACTTTATTGTTCGATGTTGCGTCGATACATGCAGTACTGGCGTCGGGCTAAATAGGATTCACTATACATATTTTGAAAACTGCAGGATTGTTCTCTCTTGACTGCTTTTTGATCCGCCTGATCTGTGTTGATTGATTGTTTCAGTGTTTAAACCAAAGAGCTTAGACTAAATACTGAGGTAACTGGAGAGTGCAGTACTTACCTACACTTTTTTGTGGCACTGTGGCTGTCTTCCGTCTCACCTACACTTTGAAAAAATACGTATGGTCATATGAGACAACTGACAACCACTACAACGTACTAAATGTCAAATTTGCGGGGTACACAGGTATTCAGGCTGATAACTCCAGTTTCCTTGTACAAACTCGTTGGTTTAAACTGATTCCGGCGATGACACTTCCGCTGGTGCCCTGGTCCGCGCGAGCTGACGGCTGACTAACAAAAATGAGTTCTGTTTTTGTTTCAAGTTGCCAAGTCGCGTCGATACATACACTTTAGGCATGGAGCTAGACTTAATGCTGAGGTAGCTGGAGAGTGCAGTACTAACACTTTTTTGTGACCAAAAATTACACAGTGGCTGTCTTCCGTCTCACCTACACTTTAAAAAATCGGCCAAGTGCGAGTTGGACTCGCCCATGAAGGGTTCCGTACCCACTTACGGTACCATTGCCTATACCTAGCCAAAATGCCACTATCATTTTTCGTCAGCAAAAATTAACTTTGTATTCCATAGTGTTTGTATGAACGACAAACTTACATGTGCGGTTTTTGAAAATGTGTTATATCTCAAAAACTGCTTTTCATATATTGTTCAAAGCAATTTTCGTTGAAAGTTTTTATTAAGATCTACAACATATATTTTTTCTAGATTTTTCACTCTCTTACCTTAAAAGTTAGAGGGGGGGGGGGGGGGGGGGGGACACATTTTACCACTTTGGAAATATATATCTTTTAAAATATTGACTTTGAAAAAAAATGATAAAAGAAAACTAAATATCTAAATATCATTTTTAAATACCTATCTAAAGACACCTCACACTAATATGTTTACTGAAATTTATTTTTTTCTGTTTTAGTTCCATGTATGGGGAGCCCCCTTAATTTTTTATTTTTTTTTATTTTTCTATAAAAATCCTAAAGCGGTTCACAGAATATATCTACCTACCAAGTTTCAAGTCTGTAGTCGTAATAGTTTTGGAATAAAGTGGCTGTGACATACGGACGGACGGACGAACAGACAGACAGACAGACAGACAGACAGACACGACGAAACTATAAGGGTTCGGTTTTTTGCCATTTGGCTACGGAACCCTAAAAAATACGTATGGTCATATGAGATAACTGACAGCTACTACATACTAAATGTCAAATTTGCTGGGTACACTTTTTTATTCAGGGTGAGAACTCCAGTTACCTCAGTATAAAGTCTAGCTCTATGACTTTTGGCACATACGAGTACATATATTGGTGTCTGACTAAATAGGTTTCACGTGTGCTACATCTTTTAAAAAGTGCAAGATTGTTTTATCTTTGTATTTTTTGCTGCGTCTGATCTGTTCCGGCGCTGAAACTTCTGCTAGTGCATTTATTTACCTGGAGCTGGCGGCCAGCTATAAAATGAATTCGGTTTTTGTTAAATATTGCGACTATACATCACTATTGACGTCTGGCTTAATAGGTTTCACGTATTAGTTGTATTTTTGAAAACTATAGGATTTTTGTGCTTAACTTCTCTTTGGTGCATCATTTTCATGCTGTAGTTTTCGAACTCAGCAGGTGTAATTATATTGCCTTACTTCTTATTACGGTGTTTATAAAACTTTATTCAATGATTCTTATTGTTCCATACTGGTAAGTATCAGTGAACTCTTAGTTTATCTTAACACAAACTTCAGAAAAAATCGGCCAAGTGCGAGTTGGACTCGCCCATGTAGGGTTCCGTACCCACTTAACGTACCTATTGCTTAAACCTAGCCAAAATTCTACTATAATTTCTCGTCAGATAAATAACTAAACTTTGTTTTTCATAGAGTTTGTATGAATGACCAAGTTACATTTGCGGTTTTTGAAAATGTGTTATATCTCAAAAAGTGCATACTATATCTCGTTCAAACTAATTTTCGTTGAAAGTTTTTATTAAGATCTACAACATATATTTTTTCTAGATTTTTCACTCTCTTATTTTAAAAGTAAGAGGGGGGGGGGGGGGGGGACACACATTTTACCACTTTGGAAATATATATCTTTTAAAATATTGACTTTGATAAAAAATTATAAAAGAAACCTAAATATCATTTTTAAATACCTATCTAAAGATACCCCACACTAATATGTATTATGAAAATATTTTTTTTCAGTTTCAGTTCCATGTATGGGGAGCCCCCCTTAATTTTTTATTTTTTTTCATTTTTATAAAAATCCTAAAGCGGTTTATAGAATATACCTACCTACCAAGTTTCAAGTCTGTAGTCGTTATAGTTTTGGAATAAAGTGGCTGTGACATACGGACGGACGGACGGACGGACGGACAGACAGACATAGGGCGTTTGTGCACTACCACTGAATTTTACCGATCCGGAAAAAAACGGATGCTTGTATTTCAATAATTAATCATTTGTATTAGTAATTAATTAAATACAAGCATCCGTTTTTTTCCGGATCGGTAAAATTCAGTGGTAGTGCACAAACGCCCATACATGACGAATCTATAAGGGTTCCGTTTTTTGCCTTTTGGCTACGGAATCCTTAAAAGGATACAAGGCAGATGTTGTTGTTTTGTTTTGGCGAATAACTGCCACGTTTAATTAACGAGCCATCAGCCTATAGAATTCAGAAATTCAATAAGAAAATAGCTTACAAACTTAGAGCAAATATGAAACTCCTCAGCATATTTGTATTAAAAATACTTAATTTTATAATGTTGGTTTGTTACTTTTATCCACCTGCAAAGCTCAAACAATTTTGATGAGTTATTTGAATTTTTACTTTTTTGCATTCACAATGCAAATTTTATTATTGAAAAATGGATAAGCAAGTATTTAGAAAAAAATCGACCCGTCTCACAACTATGTCCCATCGGAGCTAGTTGTGAGACGTGTCGACTTTTTCTAAATAGTTACTTCATTTTCCATTTTTCAATTTTGATGGTTTGTATCGATGAGAATTTCAACAGGAATTTTCACTCCACTTTAATTTTTACTTCTATACCCCGCCCTTAACATAAATGACGAAGTCATATTTTTTTTTACTTTGTTAACGATTTAATACAGATCATTAAATTCACCCTTGAGGAACCTCAATATTACATCTCAAAGGAGAGCAACAAGTGCGTTCTTTCGACTTACTTGTTGCTTCATGAATTATCAGGAATATGGTTATTAAATTACTTACAACTGGGCTGTCTACCGCATGTCGGACGACTGCTGTGCAAAACTCGCCATCAAATAGACTCCCACAGATAACTTTATTGTTAACGCGGCAGGCCGAGACGAGGATAGCAGAATGACCTAGACTCTCTTATGAGTAACGGTACCTACATACATAAAAGCTCATAAACGCGGGTAATGGAGAGGTCTTTGTCTTACAGTGGGACAATTCATGAGAATTACAGACATATAGGTACATGGTTATTATTATGTGTGCTCTTCTCTCTCCCGAGGTTTTTGTAGCGAAGGGGCTGAATCCCTAAGCACAGGTTATTTTCATAACCAATTTAGGGTCAGTGGTAACACTTCTCCTTGAGAGTGAAATATTGCCTTAGGTACGTTGTAATTATTGTAAACTTAAAAGATTAATCCTTTGAAAAAGCCTGCTTATTGTAAAGTTAACATTGTAATACTTTATGGTCAATAAATTTATTATTTATTTAGTTTAGAAAATTCTTTGACCATTAAAAAGGTACGTTCTTCCCGAGTAACATAGGCAATTATTATTTTATCCCGATATTTCCACGGAACTGGGTACCACGCGGGTAAAACCGCAAGGATCCGCTAGTTACTTTATTTTTTTTTTTTGTTTTTACCTGTAATTCGCTTTTCGTTGTTATGTATTAACCGTACTATAATATTGCTGTTGTTCTGCCGACAAATAAATCAATTAATCTGTACGCAGGGTACTACGCAGACACGCTGTCGGTGGCGGAGGAGATACGGGGCAACGCCACCATATCGGTGAAGGACGAGGCGCGAGGCTTCCACCTCAACAACCTCTCCTACGCCGGGCCTATAGTCATGGGCTTTGGAGGTGATACACATAACCCATAACTCACATACTCCATTTTTTTACAAAGTTATGTTTCTTGACTTATCTTACTTTTTTTTATTTGCACAATGTTGTTTTCACTTCTCATGCTCGTAAAGTTCATGTTTAAGTTGGGTATTGGCTGCATAAAATCGCTTTTTATGCTCTAGTGCATAAATTAAAATCTTCGTCTAAGTCTCAGACTATAAGACAAAGGTCGTCAGGTAAACAGTCACACACGCAATTAAACTTCGTTAAATAAACTTGTTATTTCATTCTGTTTCTTCAATTTTGTACATAGTCCGGATATTAAATTGCTTAATTTATAAAACTAGGCAGAATTAATGAGTTTTCTAAGAAATAAGTATTTCAAGAGCATTATGGACTACGATCTATGTAAAGTCACTGTGCTGCCACGTATAAAAAAAGAAAAAGAAAGTCTTCCCGCCAATATGGCGAAGACTTTATATTTTCTTTTTTGCAATATTGTTATTAATTTTCCTCACACTCGAAGTGAAAAGCAGAGTGTATAACTCGTACATAAAACCCATTTTACCCTCGAATTGACTATCCATACACATAACGTCTCGGGTAAAATGGTACGTTTTATGCACTTGTTGTACAATCTACTATTTGTTTACTGAAGGAAAAAAACGACTATACAAAAACACATTTTTAAAGATATAATAAACATGATTGATAGCTTAAAACTTTTTAGTTTCTTTTGCAATGAACAAGTTCACCGATCTTGCATTTGCCACTGCTCCACCAATAAGGGTGAAATTAAATACATTTCAGGTTTCATCGTGGTAGCGGCTTGCGTGATGACATTCGAAGCGCGGGACAGCGCGGCTAAAGTAACGCCTGCGCGGCCGCAGGCCCTGCCCCGGCCCATCCCGCGACGGGGGCCACCCTGCGCAGCACCCGCGAGACTCGACCAATTAGGTGCGCTTGCTGCTCCTATTTTATTCAGTTCCTTTATCTCACCGATATGCCTGCATGGTGTACACAAGATGTGTAGGTAGAGTAAACGGTACCTATAGTTAAGGGCTTATTACACTAAAAAAATATATCAAGTGCCCGTTTTTTTACTGTAAATTAGTGTATATAAGGTTTTGTAAAAAAAGTCAACGGAATTTTAAGGGATCAATCAATGATGAACGTCAAGATGACGGGATCACTGCTTGTATTAAACAGACTTTCCCATATTTCTTATGTACTCGTTTTGTACCTTTTTGTACCTATAATTATAATTTTGGTACCTTCTTGGTGTAAACGATATTAAAAGTCGATACTGATCCCGCCATTATGACGCATCAAAATGACGGGATCAAGCTGTTACCACAAAACTTCTATTAATTTTATTGAACTAACTACTCTAAGATTTAGAACTCATTTAGTACCTCCCGAAAGTCATGTAAAATTACTGGAGTTTCGTTTAGCTTTTTTGTTATTTAACATCTTCCTTTTATCAGCTTTTACGCCTGAAAAATTGTCAAGAGCAAAGCTTGAGTTGAATAAATGTTTGCTCTTCAATTATGGTAGGCGTAATTCATCATAAAGAAGAAGGCATAAAGAAGCTCAAGATGAAAGAAATTTGGTCACCCATCCCGTGACCGACCATTGCGAACATTGTTTAATCTCGATCATCGCAGGCCGAGCATGCTAACCACTCGCTACGGGCTCCTATTAAATATAAGCAGGGCTGGGCAGAATACATGCTTTGCTTTAATTGAAATACAAATTAGAAAATACTATCTCGCAAGTATTTATAATACGAAATACAAAATATCTTTCAGTACCTAGAGTATTTGAAATCCTACAAATATTATAAATTAATGTAAAAGTTAAGCTGTTTGGATGTTTGTATGTTTGTTACTCAATCACGCCAAAACGGCTGAACGGATTTAGCTGAAATTTGGGACACAGATACTTTGTAGCCTAGAGAGGAACATAGACTACTTTTTATCTAGGAAAAACTTCACATTCCCGCGGGACAACGTCGTTTAGTCAACGCGGGCGTAGCCGCGGGCGGAAAGCTAGTATAAAATACAAGATACAGTATTTAAGCTATTGTTATTTGAAATACAAAATACAAATTACAAAATACTGTTAAGGCTCGGGTTCCCTAAAATAGGATATTTTAAATTATGGATTACTCGGAAATCACAAGTACTTAAAATTTGGAAAAATATATAAATAAATAAATAAATATTTTCTTACAATCACACCAATTATCTAAGCCCGTAGTTAATTTCTTAAGAAACTGTGTCTACGTGAACTTGATAACGGATAAATATATACTTAAATACTTTTTGTTTGTAAATACATACTTAATATACATAGAAAACACCCAGACCAAGACAAATAGACATGTTCATGCACACAAATATTTGTCTTGTTCGGGAATCGAACCCGAGACCTCTGGCGCAGAAGGCAGGTAGTTTACCCCTGCGCTAAATCGGTTGTCAAATTGTGTATTTATGTACAGTTATTTATCTAGTGCTTCCGGCCGTTATATTTTCTATAAGTGATACTTTTTCTTTTATAAAACTCCAAACATCCGTTTAATCGTAATTAAAATATCCGATTACAAGAAATCTATTACTTGCAGTAGGTATAATTGGTTATAGTTAATGAAAATTATACGAAAATAATTGTCTGTGAATAGCCGAGGGATTCCGCCAGTCATAAGTTTATTTTTTTAAAGGAACTTTTAGTTTCAAAATTACCTATTTTGCTAAGTATACCGAGCAAGACGCGCGGGGTCCCACCGATGTATGATATTCTTCAATTGTTTCTGCGGTCGGGAATTTTCGCCTTAAAAATAAAAAGTTATCCAGCTCAGCATTGGCAAAAAGCAGAGTAAAAGAAGATTATTCAGTAAAACCAATGTTTCCTTTCATGAATACTAGATTTTTAAATGCATCGAAATTTGATCGCCATTTTCTTCAGAACGCACACATTAATAATATCCCTAAATGAAGGTTAAATGTATTTATGTTAAAATGTATTTTGAAGCCATTACCTAAATCAGTATTTGAAATACTAACTACAAAATACCTCGGGGTCAGGTATTTGAAATACCACTTACAAATTACATTTTAAGCAAGTAATTGAAAAACAAATACCAAATACGTATTTGTATTTCAATTACAATTTTGATTACAAGTAATTCAAATACTGCCCAACCTTGAATATAAGGCGTTATTGCTCGTAATGATTTATTTAATTTTATATTTTTGTTAGTAAAATAATTGAATAATCTTAACCCCTCATATAATACTTTTCTTTATCCACAACGGGGCAGCACTTAGCCGTCATCACACCTGATGTTAAGTAGTGATAAGGCTGAAGGTGGAAGCGCACTACTCCCGGAATCCTCAATCACTGAGTATAAGTTCTCTGATAATAGTTCTAAATGCATTTACTTATACAAACACTAAAATAAGTTATAGTAAAATTTAATGTCTAAACAAAACAAAAGAACTATTATATTAGGGGTTAAGATTATTCTATTATTTTACTAGCTAAAATTATAAAATTAAATAAATCATTACGAGCGATAACGCCTTATATTCAGGGTTGGGCAGTATTTGAATTAAAGGAAACTCTGGTTTTACTGAATAATCTTCTTATTCTTATGGATAACTTTTTATTCTTAAGGCGAGGATTCCCGACCGCAGAAACAATTGAAGAATATCATACATCGGTGGGACCCCCGCGCGTTTCGGTATACTTAGCAAAATAGGTAATTTTGAAACTGAAGAATGCCTTAAAATAAAATTTATGACTGCCGGAATCCCTCGGCTATTCACAGACAATTATTTTCGTATAATTGTCATTAACTAAAAACAAGTATACTGCAAGTAATAGTATAGATTTCTTGTAATCGGATATTTTAATTACGATTAAACAGATGTTTAAAGTTTTATAAAAGAAAAAGTATCACCAATAGAAAATATAACGGCTGGAAGCACTAGATAAATAACTGAAAAATATCATATATTTTTTCCAAATTTTAGGTACTTGTGATTTCCGAGTAATCCATAATTTAAAATTTCCTATTTTAGGGAGTCCTAGCCTTAACAGTATTTTATTATTTGTATTTCAAATAGCAATAGCTAAAATACTGTATTTTGTATTTTATATTTCAAATACTCTAGGTGCTGAAAGATATTTTGTATGTCGTATTTTAAATACTTGCGAGATAGTATTTTCTAATTTGTATTTCAATTAAAGCAAAGCATGTATTCTGCCCAGCTCTGCTTATATTTAATAGGAGCCCGTGGCGAGTGGTTAGCATGCTCGGCCTGCGATGATCGAGATTAACAATGTTCGCAATGGTCGGTCACGGGATGGGTGACCAAATTTTTTTCATCTTGAGCTTCTTCATGCCTTCCGAAGAAGGAACGTGAAGCCGTTAGTCCTGGCTGCATGTGCAGTCGTTAAAACCCACCAATCCGCGCTGGGCCCGTGTGGCGAGACATGACCCATTCTTCCTATCCATCCATAAAGAAGACCAAGTGCCCCAGCAGTGGGGACATTAAACGGCTGATGATGATGAATTACGCCTGCCATAATTGAAGAGCAAACATTTATTCAACTCAAACTTTGCTCTTGACAATTTTTCAGGCGTAAAAGCTGATAAAGGGAAGATGTTAAATAACAAAAAAGCTAAACGAAACTCCAGTAATGTTACATGACTTTCGGGAGGTACTAAATGAGTTCTAAATCTTAGAGTAGTTAGTTCAATAAAATTAATAGAAGTTTTGTGGTAACAGCTTGATCCCGTCATTTTGATGCGTCATAATGGCGGGATCAGTATCGACTTTTAATATCGTTTAGACCAAGAAGGTACCAAAATTATAATTATAGGTACAAAAAGGTACAAAACGAGTACATAAGAAATATGGGAAAGTCTGTTTAAAACAAGCAGTGATCCCGTCATCTTGACGTTCATAATCAATGTACTCACTCATGCATACAAACAACTTTTACTACGGAACCATTGACCCCTTAAAATTCCGTCGACTTTTTTACAACACCATAAATAGTTAAAATAAAACTAAAGTAACTTAAAATATAAATTTTCATCTGCTCAAACATACACATCTGCTAATCATGCTGTAACTGACAAAGTATAATAAAATAACACTTCCTGACAATAGAACATCGATATTTTTCACAAAGTTTGCAAAGTAGTTAACTGTAAAGTTCCTCCCTTAATTTTCTTTAAAAACTAACAAAAACATTCAAATTGATTATAGTTACTTGAACTTACTCCTAGAGACGAGTATTATCAGCTTTAAACATATTAGTACCTAATTTGTTTGTTAACACCTTATTATAATTTATCACATCACCTCCTAGATATAGGTAGAACCGTCACAAATCAGTACAATGTCATACATTGGTGCACCGTAGGCGTGTACCGCCTGCCGCACGTGCTGCCGCTGCCGCACGCCCTGCCGCTCGCGCCGGCGCACCGGCACCGCCCGCTGCCCGCCTCTAACAGGTACCGTAGACACGTAACAACGTATTAAAAGTCCTATTTTTTACTTGTATTTTCATTTATTTTGGAAAGTTGTTAAGATGTAGGTATCCATAATAAAAACTTATCATATTACAATTAATGTCATGAATAAAATATGCGCCCCGGGGCTTTGCTCCAGTGAATCGGGATAAAAAAGAGCCTACGTTCTATTCTCAGACCTACCAAATATACCCAATAAATTACATAAAAATCGATCTAGCCATTTCGAAGGAGTTCGATAACGAACACTGTGACACGAGATTTTTATACATTAGATGAAATGGGATAAATTAAATAAAATAACTATGTAGGTTCATTGATATCACATTTTAAGTAAGAACACTTCAAGTAAAGGACATGCATGTCATTACTTTCAGTTAACTTATAAGTTGCCCTGATCTAGGTACTCACTAAAGCTGCAGCTGCAGGTGCACACAGCGGGCGGGATGGAGTGTCGTCGTGTCGGCGGGACTTCTCCATACGAAAACGCTACGACCACTGCCGCTCACTGTAGGATGCTGCCATAAATTTCAATGCAATACAACTACCGAGCAGTACGCCCATGTCCCGCGGACGCTCCCTCCCACCCGCTGTGTGCACCCAGCTTAGGCAGTTACTGTTCTCACACTGCACCGCACACCGCTCCAGTTTGTGGTAGTGCGCTACTTAACTATGGCTGTAGAATCTTGATGTGCATACAAAACCCGCAGTGTATAACAAACTCACGCTGCATCTCCGTCTACCAGAGCCTTAAAGCTTTATTTAGATCATTATAAGTACCTATGTAAGCGCTCATAAGATTTGCTTAATTTTTTGATAGGATGATAGTTTAGATTTTAGCATTAGTAACTTTAAGCAGGTAAAGTAGTATCGTATCGGATCAGGCACCAGACGGCCATCTTTAAAATGAATCCCAGTAGTTAAGCAATTCCTGCATTACCCATTTCAGTTCATTTAATCACAAGAAATGCTATATTTATTATAATTTATATTGTATTAGGGGTTAGTAGTAGATTGTATTACAAGGGAGCAAAATAATATATTTACGGCGAGGGCGCTATTTTGAATCCAGAGCGCAGTGAAGAATTCTAGAGTAGAATCTCGAGCGCAGCGAGGGATTCTAAAGTAGAATCCTGAACGCAGCGAAGGATTCAATATACGCCGCCCGAGGTGAAAATAATTTTGCGGCCGAGTAATACACTCTGCTTTTCATCCCCCTCTATAAGAAAAGCAGTAAAGACAACTCAAACTACCTACCTTTCTTTGTCGTTCGGATACATCATAGCGCTAGTCGGGCAAGAAAAAAAATTGAGTTTTGAAAAAAAAAAAAAATAATAAGTATATAATATATACTTAGCATCCCCGGAGATACTTATAAGGAATCTGATGGACATATTATGTCCATCAGATTCCTTATAAGTATCTCCGGGGATGCCATAGGGGGGTTGAAAATTTTGTTAGATTTTAGTTAGTGACTCACCGTTTACGAGATATTCTCAATTTTATAAAATTCCGTTTTTGAAAATTTCTCGGTCTCGAAAAAAGTCCCGGCCCCCATTCAAAATCAGTTGATTTTTTTTTAAGTACTGCACACCCTTTGCTACACTCCAACCAATGCTTCTTTAATTATGTTCTAAATTCAAATCTCATCGTTTTGGACCCTGTTATGAAGCTGTTCAAAATTCAAATCACATTTATACCCTCTTGTCATAACAGGTAAACAATGAATCGTTTTGGACCCTGTTATTAGATAAACAATCATCGCTTTTCGAATCGATGGGATGAAAAGTATTAAATTGCCGTTTTGTATGGAAATTTTCGTAATTTTTTTTCCTATTCTTAAGTACGTGTTTTCCTAATTTATAAAATCTTAAACACGTATTTTTGGACATTTTAACTACTAGATGACACATTTGTTAAGAGCAAAAAAATTTATTTGACTAAGTTACAAGTAATATAGGTAAAGTACTAAATTTCGGAAACAAAAATAGTCGTAACTTTCGAGATAAGTTTTTTCTATGTAAATAATCATATAATATCGTGGTTATTTAATTATCAAAAGTTGCTCGATACGGTCTTAATGTAACGCAATATGAAAGAAATTACATATTTCTCATATAATAAAAGTTGTTAAGGTATAAGGTATATGTAATTACAAAAGAAGAAAAATCATACTTTAACCCCTAATCTTCGATCAACAATAACACCTAGTTGTTGATCGAAGCCCCTGATACCCATTACATTAAGAAGATTTGATGTCATTGCTCTGTGACATAAAATTTTCTCTGCCTGTGCCTGTGCCAGTTATTATTGTCGTTAAAATAACAATGTAAACAACCGATGTAAACAACCTGTCTTTGCAATATTTTTTTTCAGTGTTTCATACCTAGAATTTATAGAAAATACAATAATTTTCCTTGATATTAACTAGTCTCTAATTAAATAAAAGAACCTGAAAAGAAACCTTTTTACTTAGCGTGTACTTATTTGAATTTAAAATCAAACGTAACCATAACTTTCACTAATAATAAAAGTAATAGTAAAACAATAGCCAGTACGTACACGAAATCGATTAGCCTTTTTTTAGATTTTTAATCTTCCTCAACAATATTTTCTTGTAATTAGTAATAGAAAGTAATATATTTATTAGTAACTTTAGTAAGTGAATATCATATCTTCACAAAAATGCGACCAAATCCAGGCCACGTTCACTAGCGGTCGTTGCACGTTAGCACTTTTTATGAAACACTTCTAATTTAGTAGCACGTAAACTAAATTAATTTGCGCTAACCACGTGGGCTAATTTATTAATCGTAAATATTCGATACAAAGTAAAACGCATGCGTTACCCTGAAAGGTGCTTCACTAATTTAGCAGCTTTGAGGAGCTTTGTGTGCAAATTTTGTCGAGATGGGTGTGTGAGTGTGTGTGGTACAGAGGTGGCGTGGAGCGGGTGAAAAGCCGCACCCGGTTCGGGTCGGCGCCGGACCTGCGCGCCGGCAGCGGGCGCGCCGTGTCCGCCAGCGCGCTACGCCGCCCGCTGCGCCGGTACGCGCTGTCCGTTGACGAGCCGCCGCACTCCGCTGTTAGGTAACACTTGCTCATCGGAACCTGCGCAGACGACTGACGCTTTGTCCGCGAAATTATATTGATAAGGGATGACACACGCGACCGTGCCAGGAGCCGTACACTGAAGGCTGATTTACATTGATCCAGTAACTCGATCCAGTGTTACTGGATTGCGGCACTGGAGTGGCACTGGAGTGGCACTGGATCAATGTAAACATGTTTCAATCCAGTGCAGCGTCCAGTAAAACGTGTATACATTGATCCAGTGCCAATCCAGCGCCGCAATCCAGTAACACTGGATCGAGCTTCTGGATCAATGTAAATCTGGCTTGAAACGCCAATCCGAAACTTCGGTTAGCCCCGCCCCTTTCACTCGATTTTGTCATGACTGGGGAGAGAGAGGGACGGGTATAACGAAGTTTCGGTTTTTGCGTTTCAGAGTAGGCCCTCAGGTCCGAGTCGAGCGTTGTCGGTCGGCATTAGCACGGTCAATCCTTTACTTTGCGTAAACAGGATGGGACCTGCTTTTAGTTAGCTCATTTTACTGAAAGGAAACATGCTTTTATTTTTGAAAAGATTTTTTTTAATGTCAGCTTTTCCATAGAAAAGTCCACATCGACTCAACTCGACATCGAATCAATCATCTTTTATTGTTTTCCTTTCATTTAATTTATCGTGTTTGTTAGAGACATTTGATCCTTATCATTGACCTCATCGATTTATTCGATAAAACTACAGGATGTAGTTTTTTCCAATTGTAGCTGGTTCGATTCCTGGGAGAATCAAGAAAATCAGAAAACCTTTGAAAGCAGTATTGTTTCTTTTAAAAAATAAAAGCTGTTTCGTTTCAATAAAATTAGGTAACTTAAGGATTTAAGGCAGTTTCCCTCCATGGCCCGTAATTTTTATGGTCGATATTCATACGCGAGCAATTCGAGTACAACTGCATAAGTAATAACGATCAAGCCCAAACAAAAAGCCAATCGTCTGCTCAGTGCCTCATCATCTCGTTACATTTCATTGTGTCTTCTTCCTCTGCTTTTTATTGTTGTTGTAACTTATTAAGAGAATTTTATTTAATATTTCTACCACTTTTAATACTTTCATTGGATTTTAGACTTCGCACCGCTTCATGTTAAGAAGTTGAGAGTTACAGAACCGAAATATTAAAACGAAACCTACATCTGTTTCTTATTTGATTTCTTATACCAAGCGGTCCGCAGTCTTGCTGTGCCCGTTTTCTCTGTCTCTTTTTAAACGTTATTTCTTAATTTTTGCATATCTTCATCAATGCCTAACGAAACTCTCTGTCGCTCAGTGCCAGCGCAGCGGAGTCAGAGTGCGGTTCACAGTCATCGCTGGCGCTAGATCTTCACGGCAGTGGCGCGTGCGCCGGGGTCACGCTGCGTGTGCGCGACAACACGCGGCGGCGCCCGCTCGCCAGGCAGCAGCGGCTACGTGACGACACTGTGCAACGTCAGTTACAATCATGTTACATTTAGGGCTGATTTTCTTTCTGCAGTGTAACTATGATCGCCCAATTTTTTCGCACCAAACTTCAAACCAGCAACGCCTCCACTAACGTTAATGTAACGAAAACGTCATTCAAATCCTGATCTTCTCGTGTTAATTAAAATGATAATAGGCAAAATGAAATTCTGGATACGACTAAACATAACAGAGAAACAATCGAATAACACATTTGTATCACACCTTCGTTCTTTTAAAATATTAATTTGTTTTGTTTCAGCAGTTGTCGGGGAAAGTGTTATAAATATAAATAATGCTGAGGATTCAATATCAAGGTGACAAACTCATACTTAGCACAAAACGAATTAATTTTTTTCTCTGTACATACATATAATCCAAGCTAAAACGATTGCCATCTACTGCTTTCAGAAACGATATTGAAGAGAGTATCAATGATGACGTCGAAATGGTGCATTTAGTGTGCGAGAGTGATGCGAACGTGAGGCGGGCGAGTAGTGCTCCGCCCGCCGCCGCCCCTGCTGCGTCACCTCCCCCCTCCCCGCGCCTCGAGGTCACTCCCTGTGACTTCCCCATCACACCACTGTCTTCAGATACTTGCATACTTATAGAAGAACCCACCCCAGATGCCTCAGAACCACCTCCAGACGTCTGAAAACAAAGCGTCTCGGAAACCCGAGACCCAATCGACTCTTGTTGATAATTTTATATCCATTATACAAGTTTCTAATTACTCTTTACTATACCTTCGTGGCGTAACGAAGGACTAGTCGATGTGTCTTCGAAAAACGACGACAATTATCTATTTTTTAGACCCACTGTTGTATAATTATCGATTAAATTATGGGGTAAGTGTGTTTATGAATTAGAATACGGTGATTGTGGTGGAATTCTATAAATTTTATACTGACTATAATAAATGTAGAAGGCGGTTTACGCCGTTACGTAAATTCAATGTTTAGGGTTTAGTAGTAGATATCATTAATTGAAAGAAAATGTAAAATCCATAAACGGATTTTATTAGTGATAATACACAACGTAAACAATATGAGCAGGCAAGTAGGCGACATGAGACATAATTGAACGGATATGATAAAAATGCGCACTATAAACGGCCTACTTTTTTAAACACTATTTATTTAATCCTACTAATATTATAAATGTGAAAGTTTAGATGTTTGGATGTTTGGATGTTTGGATGTTTGTTACTCAATCACGCCAAAACGGCTGAACGGATTTGGCTGAAATTTGGAACACAGATACTTTGTAGCCTGGAGAGGAACATAGGCTACTTTTTATCCCGGAAAAATGTCACATTCCGGCAGGATAACGTCGTGTAGTCAACGCGGGCGAAGCCGCGGGCGGAAAGCTAGTTATTAATAATCGCTACCTTTTTTCCATCAAAGATAGTCTCAAATTGAGGCAGCGAAACATTTGGCTTTAAATTTGTCTATTTCTGGCCTATTTGTATATACCAGAGCCTCTAATTAATCACCGTTTAATGGACGCATAGTTAGAAACCGGTGATTTTTAAACGAGATAACTATCATATTATAAAAGCTAAAAAAAACTTACTGTTACGGTGGTATCAATGCAGATTATTTTTTCCCCATTTAAGTTATTTCTATATCTTAGACCCTAATATCATTGTACTAATGAAGGAGCTAACCAATTTTAACGTGATATTTAACAAGCCATGTTCGGAATATAAACAGATATTTTTTGTGTAATTAAAGGAAAATTATGATAGTAAAAAACCACCAGCCCTGCAAGTAACTCTCAGGGGGGAATAGCATTGTGAATGCATAAAAATTATTTTAAATCTTAATTTAATGCCTGTGTCATCCTAATTGATTGTTAAACATTTATAAAAATGTTTCTTTCGAATGCGAGGGTTTCCGTACATTGAAGAAGCAACGCTGGCCTACAGCGTTAAAAAGTGATAGCAAAATTCGAATGAAATGAAGAAAATGAAAGGATGAAAAAAATCATTCTTGTACAGAGCTCGGAAACCTGGAGGCCAATTCTAGCGTCATGCGATATAATGTCTAATTCGATAAAATATCGACTAGCTTATATCGAGTGAACATATCACTAAAATATCGAAAATTTCAAGAAACTATTCTCGTGTGCGTTCGACACTAAAGTCGTAGCCATAGAGAATATCATGATATCACCGCTGTAATATCACCCACTTTGCTGCTAATACGTTCCGTTTTCTCGATTCATGGAAACAGTAATCGAGAATTCATGAGTTTTTATTGTTTTAGTATTAATTTGATGTTTTTAAGTTTATTTATAAAAAAATTATGTATTTATTTAATTTATTGAATACAAATAGAAAAAACGGCCAATGATTTTTTAAATTTGATAATGTGGTTAATGCGTCATATGGAACTCTTTTTTAGATGTCATAAATAAACGTCAAAACTAACAAACACGGAAAGGAATACGTTTTGAATAAAATTTTAAAGTAATTTGTGAAAATAATAATTTAAAAAATGGACGTAACTTGGATGGACGTAATGGACTTCTACAAGATCATCGGCGAACGCGTTAATAAAATCGTCCATTGACATTATAAAAATAAGTACCTCTAACTTAAAAACTTGTATTGTACAATTTGTAGGTAAGGTACACCAATGACCAAGTTAAACTACAAACAACACGTCACAATTTCTAAAGCAACAGGTTCACTTTAATTGTTTACTTTTAATTATCTCAATTAATTAATTGAGATAATTAAAATTAGCCAAATTAATCAAAAATGTCAACGTGACATTTAGATATCGACTACCATCCACCAGTCGATACATGTCGAAGGCTAGCGCACGATATTTGTCACCGCCGATAACGCGAGAATAAGCAAAATCGTTTTCATTCGATATCAGCCATGTTTTTTCTGCTCTGGTCAACTAACTAACTGACCCCCGGGCGCGGGTTCAAATCCCGCCTGAAAGTTACTTGAACGGTGGGTGTGTTGCTTTTTACTATCACAATAGGCGTGATGACTGATTTTGAAAAAGTACTCCAAAATGTTTGTACACGTCTATTTTATACGAAACTAGCTTCCGCCCGCGACTTCGTCCGCGTGGACATTCGAGAAAATACCTTAGGGGACCAATACCCAGGATAATATTCTATGGTTGAAAAATAGAAAATGAAGTATTTAGAAAAAATCGACCCGTCTCACAACCAGCTCCGATGGGACTCGAACCCACGAGTCCCATCGGGGGATCCCATACTTTTTTGCATTGTGAATGCAAAAAAGTAAAAATTTAAATATGTAAGTATTCTATGTTTTAATTTAATAAAAATCCGATCAGCTGTTTTTACGTGATAAGGTGGGTCCTCCCTTACCAAGCACGCTGCCTCGCGCGAAGCAGAACGTTTGCCACGTGCGGCGAGCCTCGCACCTTCGCACGAGGCTGCTCGCTTGGTGAGGGAGGACTCACCCGCCTAATCACGTAAAAACAACTGATCGGATTTTTATGAAATTAAAACATAGAATACTTTTTATCCTGGGTATTGATCCCCTAAGGATTTTCTCGAATGTCCACGCGGACGAAGTCGCGGGCGGAAACTAGTAAATAATAAGTGTCTGTTTCACAATCAAAAAGTTACTAGCTCAGATAAGTACAAAGAACTTTTAGGGTACTTAAGATGATTTGGGTTTCTATACCCTATTTACCCCTTTGTTAGGTTTGATTTTTGGAAAATTACGAAATGGGTTGCCTATTTGTTTTAAGAAGTAAGCTTACAAATTTCAAGTTGAAATGTCTATGTTACCCCCTGATTTTTCATTCATAATTTCACCCCTATTTCAACCTTTTAGAGGTTGAATCATGTTCAGCGTGTCAAACATCAAAATAAATGCCATTTTTGCAATCGTCACCCCATAAAACCTCAATAACGACATCCATATCGATTTTTAGGTTTATTTTAGAGGTTAAATACCTCTTATGGGGTTAATTTTCGAAAAAAAATGCAAAATATATGTTTGTTTATTTGTTTTACTTTCCGACAATAAGCCTAAATAATAAATTTAATGAAGGACTTTCCAGATACAACATTTCATCCCCCTTTTCACCCTTTCGGGGGTGGAATTGTCAATAACGCTGACACAGGTAAATATTAGATTTCAATTGCCAGCCATAACATAAAATTTGAAGATCTTAACTTCAAAACTGACGGACTATTATACAAACATTCATCCCCTATTTTACCCCCTTAGGGGTAGAATTTCCAAAATACGAATACGAATCATATCGATTTTTAGGTTTATTTATCCCATTTAACCTCTAAGGGGTTGATTTTTGAAAAATACGGCATATGTGTTTGCTTATTTGTTTTACTTTCGGACCATAAGCCTAAATAATAAATTTAATGAAGGACTTTCCAGATACAACATTTCATCCCCCTTTTCACCCCTTCGGGGGTGGAATTGTCAAAAACGCTGGCACAGGTAAATATTTGATTTCAATTGCCAGCCTTAACATAAAATTTGAAGATCTTAACTTCAAAACTGACGGACTATCATACAAACATTCATCCCTTTTTTACCCCCTTAGGGGTAGAATTTCCAAAATACGAATACGAATCATATCGATTTTTAGGTTTATTTATCCCATTTAACCTCTAAGGGGTTGATTTTCGAAAAAATACGAAAATGTGTTTGCTCATTTATTTTACTTTCCGACCATAAGCCTAAATAATAAAATTAATTAAGGACTTTCCAGATACAACATTTCATCCCCCTTTTCACCCCTTCGGGGGTGGAATTGTCTAAAACGATGACACAGGAAAATATTAATTTTCAATTGCCAACCTAAATACAAAATTGGAAGATCCTAACTTTAAAACTGACGGACTTTCATACACTTATTCATCCCCTATTTTACCCCCTGGGTTTGATTTTGGGAAAATTACGAAATGGGTTGCCTATTTGTTTTAAAAAGTAAGCCTACAAAGTTTCAAGTTGAAATGTCTATTTTACCCCTGATTTTTCATTCAAAATTTCACCCCTATTTCAACCTTTTAAGGGTTGAATCATGTTCAGCGTGTTAAACATCAAAATAAATGCCATTTTTGCAATCGTCATCCCATAAAATCTCAATAACGATATCCATATCGATTTTTAGGTTTATTTATCCCATTTAACCTCTAAGGTGTTGATTTTTGAAAAAACACGAAATATGTGTTTGCTTATTTGTTTTACTTTCCGACCATAAGCCTAAATAATAAAATTAATTAAGGACTTTCCAGATACAACATTTCATCCCCCTTTTCACCCCTTCGGGGGTGGAATTGTCAAAAACGCTGACACAGGTAAATATTAATTTTCAATTGCCAGTCTAAAAACAAAATTTGAAGATCCTAACTTCAAAACTGACGGACTTTCAAACAAACATTCATCCCCTATTTCACCCCCTTAGGGAAAGAATTTCCAAAAATCCTTTCTTAGTGGATGCCTACACTGTATAACGTATCTATGTGCAAAATTTGAAGTCTCTAGGTTCAGCGGTTTGGGCTGTGCGTTGATATCTCAGTCAGTCAGTCAGTCAGTCAATCAGTCAGTCAGTCAGGACTTTGAATTTTATATATCAGTCAGTCAGTCAATCAGTCAGTCAGTCAGTACTTTGAATTTATAGATAACTCATATTTATGTTTCAATTCAAGGTTTTGAAGTAAAAATTGACAATAATAAAGTACAATTTAAATTTCCCACCAAAACCTTAAAAGTGTCATGGCGTCTGCCTGTGATGTCACCCTTTCGTAAATAAATAGGTTGTAAATATTATAGTGACTTTTGTGCTAAATAGGTAGATTGATGGCTTTGTTGATCCGTTTACAATATGTTGTGCATTGGCAGCACTGGCAATGTTTACGACAGCGTGACTTCACGCTCTTCTGACTGGTGTTTTATCTTAAATGGCGGATTGTTGAAAGGAGATTTTTCAGTTTTGTATGGAGCCTCGGCTAGGACCTTGTACACTATACCGTAGGCAAGCAAAAGATAAATATAATAACTGAAAACTAATTATATCGCGCAATAAGCTAACGCGTTTGATGGTACAGAAGCATTATCTAGTCTTAATAATTATGCAACCCCGATTCAATATGGCGGTAAAATGTCACACTAACATTAAAAAAAAGTTTCACATTGACAGATTATCATCAGTCGTCAATGTCATCGTTTTTTCGTACAGAAACATCTAAGTTTCCGAACGTGATTTAAATATGGTTGCCAGTGTGACCATGGACAGCAAAGAATTTTTATTTCAAAGTTTATTTTTGTACTATTTATCCAGAAAGACAAAGAGAATTTTAATATTTTATTTGACTTTACTATATTTTTACTATTAGTACGAATAGTGTACAATGTCCTAGCCGAACATGAAAAATGTCCTTTGCATTTTTATTTTTACAAAAATAACAATGAACTCGCATGTAATCCAAAAACGAGTGCTTATATAATAATCAGTATATCCTGTAAAATTACATCAAATCGTTATTTCGGTGATCCGTAATGTATGTCATCATGCCTATTCTTCCTTTACTTACAGAATAGCACTTGTGAATACATAAAAATAGTTTAAAATCTTAAGATATTTTTTTTCCATTATAATCTGCATTTGTTTACTAAATTAATAAGAAAACAACATTACAAAATTGCGTGTGCTGCAGAGCGATATCTAGAATTGACATAGTTCAATTACTGAAAAATGGAAAATGAAGTATTTAGAAAAAATCTACCCGTCTCACAATCAGCTCCGATGGGACTCGAACCCACGACCTTTCGCTTTCCGGGCGACTGCTCTAACCACTGAGCTACGGAGTCGTTAGTTAGTAGTTAGTGTCGTGGGTTCGAGTCCCGTCGGAGCTGGGGGCCAAGCCTGTCACAATCGTGTCTCAATCGTGTTTCAATTGTAGTTCAATTGTAGTGCTTTCTACACACTTGTTACAAGAATTAGGACAGTATGATGTGATCTGAATGTATTGGGTGGTGTGACCATCTATAGTATTGTGAAAAAAGTACATATTTCTTGTAACTAGTGTGTAAAAAAGCACTACAACTGAACTACAATTGAAACACGATTGAGACACGATTGTGACTTAACGTTAGCAGGCTTGGCCCCCTGATTGTGAGACGGGTCGATTTTTTCTAAATACTTCATTTTCCATTTTTCAGTAATAAAAATTGCATTGTGAATGCAAAAAACTAAAAATTAAAATAACATAGTTCAATTAATTACTATAATTTGTACTTTATTTTAGCTCTCACATTTTTCTAATAATTTGTTATTAACCAAAAAATACCTGCTTCAATAATTTGATTACGTTGTGTTACTCACCTATCACCACTGTGTGTCGTAGCAATATGTTGCTCGTAGCAAAACCGTAGTCATCGTAGCTGTTGATGTCGACTGAGTATAGTTGTACAACGCATCCTCTTCTTCATACGATACGGGCGTTTTCCGCAACTCGACGTCTTATTGCGCCTATTTTGCGTGAGGAGGGGTGCAGCTGGACTACTCCAGCCAGCCCAGCTCTGCCAGGAAAGCACCCAGCGCCCTCACGTCGGAGACCGCTTCGTGGACGATTCCCGGCGGTACGTTAGTAATATTATATAGTATTCTTTGCCGGCGGCGTACGAGGTAGCTTGCCCGGTTGGGGGTTTGGGGTCATGTTTACAATGCATGAACGCACTCTTTAAAAAAACTTTCAATACACATTCTTTAATGAATGTGTATTGAAAGTTTTTTTAATAATCACGTGAACCTAGGGATAGCGAACCTTTATGCATCAACGTGCCCTTATCTCTAAAGAAATGATTAAGAGGTCATAGACGTGCCAACAAATAATTTGACTTTGTGATTATTGGGAAAATAATATTAATAAATACTATCAACTCAAAACTCTTTATTCACTTGCGTTCGCTCATCATAAATACTTGATTTACACTTTTGTTCTTAGTGTATTATGAATTTCCTGATCGGTGACGTACCCAAAATTTTACATAAGTAAATCGCGTGTGCCATCGGTTCGCCATCTCTGAGTTCTAACCAGTCTAATAACGCACGTCCTTAAATATCAAATACCTACTAATAAATAACACTGATAAGTCATCAACTAAGTAGTTTCAATTTTATGTTGTAACCCGTTATTAAATTAAAAAGACTGATAAAAGCGAATTTTGTAAAAAAGAGCGCATAATATTTATTACGACTTAAACTGTAATTAAATAATTTAAATAATTTACATCATTATTACACATGTATTTATAACTTATAAACTATTCTATACACGCCACTATTTAATTACCTATAATAATACTCTTTGATCGATTGGATATTTAAACAAATAATGATAAATAACCAATACGTATGTTTTTCTCCGTTCCCATGTAGTGTAATCTACTTTATAAAAATGTTTACAGAGATAATCTGGAGTATGTATTAAGTACTAATAAAAAGACACGTATTTTATTGTTTTTAATACATGTCAATTTAGAAAGAGAAAAATTAAAAATTAACGAAATTGTGATACCTAAAATTATTAAGTCGTGGAGGCAATATTTGGATTGATCTTAACTGTTGCACTATTTAAAAAATACGAAGTATTACGTACGTTTAATAATAAGTCTTTGTAAGTAAATGTGACAATGTAAATACTGTATATGACGTGTAAGTAGATTTCATGACAACACCCGATGTAGGTGTGTTTTCTTATGTGTATTTAAAGTCAGTTTTAGAGATTTGAATCATAAAGATGTATAACAAAAATTCCAAAAAATCTCTTAATAGGAACCTATGTCTCAAAATTGTACTTTCATCAATACTAATTCTTATGATATTCCATTTTCACTTACCTTGCCAAATGATTACAATAATTTATGGAAAATAACTGGAAGATATAAACGTCGAAATATTATAACATGCGGTTAACCGCAATATTTTATGTGATTGTATAGTTAATAATTACTTTTATAATAAAAGCAATAATAAGTTCGTGGAATTGAATGAAAGGCTAAAAAATTACTTAAATTATAATTGCATACAATTTCGAAGTGAAATATGTTCGAGTTAATCTAAGAGTAGAGACAAGTCATAAAAAGTGTCAATGCCGAAAACCCATGACACGCGGCAGCGTGTCAAGCGGCTCAAGCCAAGTTCAAGGTAACAGGACTGGCGAGCAGCACCGTGTGTAATATTACACGAACCATTTGGAGCCACTTTAACTCAAAGACTATAGGAATTGAAATACTCACTAAAGTCTCATACAAACTCTGAACCCCCTTTTTAGATCCTCTCTTAGTGCCCTCTCTTTTGGGGAGTAAGTGCATGCCTTACTCAAAAGGAACATACCTACATGCCAAATTCCTGCTTCTTGCACCCAGTAGTTTCGGCTATGCGTTGTCAGTCAGTCAGTAACGGATTCAGATTCAGATTTATTTATTCACATGAAACACGGTATACATTGTTGTTAAAATAATAATAAATAGTTCAAACATGCTTCACTAACATTAGTATGCGAATGTCAAATAAGTAGGAATTAAATTACAATGAAATGATAAAATACAAATAAAATAAAATTAAAACAATAGTACCATTTAAACTAAAAAACTAAAACTTATGGCCAATTATTTCAAATACTCTTCAAGAGAATAAAATGACTTCCTGAAGCCATAACTTTACGGTTCTACGGAATCGTGTTCCAGGCAGAGTTTTAAATCATTTGGCAATTTGTTAAATACTTTGATACACGGCTATGTGTATCACAACTTTTTAAATAGAGTGATGTTTTAGGTCTTACACTGTAAGTCAGATTTTCTGGATACCTAGATCTCTGCGTAATGTCTCCGAGTCTAGTAAATAGGTGACTATTGAGTTTTACAAAACAAATTAAATTAAATATGTACATACACGGCAGAGTCAGGATACGCAGCTTTTTAGCGGAAGAGTTTTATATTTATTTATTTATATGGCGATTAAATTAATTAGGTATTTTCAAAATCGCTCCATTAGCTTTTGAGTTTAATCAGGTGACACATTGAAACGCATGCAGTTGATTGTCATAATTTCATTTGGCATACATCGTAATAAGACATTAAAGCTGCTAATTGACAAAGCCTATTACAAAACCGAAGTCTTCCTTACTGTCTTTTCCTTATGAAATGATACTTGAATAAAATTTTGACATGAATGCATTTTTTTAACATTGTTGGCACAATTACATATAATTTTTAATTTAATGATGACATCTCATAAAACTTGACATTATTATAACGCGATATAATACTGTAACTTGATGTAACCAATCGTACTTTTTCTATTAATTTTGATTTATTTTATCTTAGGTATATGATATTATTGTACACCTTGTAAAATGTAGAAATGTAGTGAAACACTTTAAAAAAACCTAACAACAGCAGTTTATGTATACTAACCTACATTTCACAATAAAGAGATTTGTATTTGTATATGTAAAAAAATATTTAAAAGGTGATGGCAAAAAAAAATCGAAAAGACTGTTATGATTTCAAGGGGTCTTTCAAGAAATCATAACAATCGTTTTAGGTTAGGTTAGAACAGTTACTAAAACGCCGCGCAAGCCGAGCGAACGAAGCGATAGCGTGCCACGGCAGCGGCCGGCGAAGCGCCAAATAAGTTTTTTTACAGACCTAACTTGAAAATCAACGTATTACCCCGTTAAATTTTGAATATTATGCCTTTTAAGTATTATGGAATTTAAAAGTTATGCCTTTAGATAGTTATGCTCATTGAAATTATGCCTTTCGATGATTATGCCTTGCAAATTTCAGCTAACAAAGTTTAAGTTATGAAATAAAGCCTTTAAAAATTATCCATTTCGATGATTATGCCTTTCAACACGATGCGTTTCATATTTAGGGCGAAAAATGTTATGCGTTTCATTAGGTAACCGTTTATTCGTCGTATTCGCATGCGGGTAACCGCATGATAACCGTTCCCGTCGGAATATCGGGATATATTGTAAACTATGTAATTTAGGAATAATGTACCTACCTTTATATTGGTGAAATAATCTACGAAATAGGTCCTTAGTTTTTGAGATTATTTAATTTTGTTATATAGTGGCTTTACGCGGTTTTAGCTGCACCGTACCTGTTCCCATATATATCAGGATATCCGGAATATAAGGATAAAAATTAGCCTATAAAACTCACTCCTTTTTTATCCCCTTAGAAGGGGAATTTCCTGAAATCCTCACTTAGTGCTCCCCTACACTCCTCAAGGAACATACATGCCAAATTTTAGATTCTTGTGCTCAGTAACGCAAGAGTTTTATATAGGTATACATTTCACATTTATGTTTTTGATGGGATATAATATCACTTATAGAACTAGAAAGAGAAATTGGTCGTGTGTATTTTAAAAAAGAAAAAATATTTAATACTTAGGTATTTTTAAATATCTAATGATTAATTGTGTTGTGAGATAAATTTGGTAATTAACCGAAATGTTCCATGTATGTATTTGTTCTTATGAGCAAAGACTGTTACAACATTAACAGTTAGTTTTTTTTTATTTGTGTATTATTTTATAATTTAACAAAATAATCTTAATACTATAAGCATTTTAAAAACCAATGAGGTTTGTACTAAATGCTATACAATAAACGTTATATAAGGCGAAAAACAATTACAAGGAATAATTAAATATTATTGAGGATTCTATTTCATTTTAAGATTTCCGTTTTTAAATATTTGTTTGCGGTATACGACCCTCTGTTCCGTTGTAATGTTTTGATAAATAGCGACATCGGCCGAAAAGTTTAAAAATCCTAATATTTCTTTGTACACATGGACATGGCATGTGGCCAGGGTACCTACCTATCTTAATATTAATTGGACTGTCATTATTACTTTGTGATTTGGACTCGTTTTGTAACTCTCTGTGGTGTTTTATTAGAGCTAGAAATAACCAATGCTTATTTTTTTTCCTCTGATAATCGTGTAATTTTTCGAAGTACGGTTTTACTTTAAATTTGGTGTCAATATGGATCGGTCGTCCCCTGGTGATTAATGTTATATCTGACTGACCCGCCAAGTCGTTATAAACATTGAAAATTAAGTATTAGAAAAAAATCGAGCCATCTCACAACTAGCTCCGATGGGAATGGGACTAGAACTTACGACCTTTCACTGTCCGGGCGAGTACCACTGAGCTACGGAGTCACTCGGAGATTTTTTCTAATACTTCATTTAAAATACTTAATGAAAATTGCATTGTGAATGCAAAATATTAAAATAATTCGTAATAAACACTTTTTATACGAACTTGACGTACTTATATATAAATTATATTTACGGTAATTATACAAAGTTCTTGTACCGTAGTGCAGTATTATTACCATGAAGTAAATTAATTGATTAATTGTATACTCAATCCAAATGGTTGTTGTGATGTCTATTAAATCTGTTGATTACACAATGTTATTTCATTAATCAACTTTGATTTTGAACTAATAACATTTTATTTACCAGTATGTTCCCTGAATACAATGATAATGCGAAATTAAATTTAATGTCGTCTGATAACGGTCCCCGTCTGCATTACAAAAAAAACAATAAAAAATTTCCAATAGTTTAGTCACTGTAATTAAATAAATTTTCATTTTGTAAGTTATTTTCTACACGTATACTTTTGCTTAAATGGTGCCAAAACTTTATTTTATTTTTATTGTGTTGGCTTTTCAACAATGTGTACACTTTCAGAATACAATTTACAATTTAAAAATAAAATAAGTTTCCTAGTTACACATTACCTAATGAAGCACCGCATGCAAGTAAATAAACAAAGTAAATCCTTACAATACAATACACACACATTAAGCAAAACAAACAGATGCTAATATCAATAAAATATGACAATTTAATAATTTATAAACTAAAATCTAAAACTAATTTCATTAGTTTAACAATCTAATAATGGAATAATTCAATAAGTTAATAATGTTTATAAATTAATAATTTAATAATACAGTAAATTAAATTTATATTCTAATTTTATTCTAATCTAATAATGCAATATAATACAATACAATGAACATTATTATTCAAAAATGTTGATCTGCAAAATTAATAGTAATACCTGTGGTAATACCATACAATCAACAGCCAAGTTTTGACTTCTTTAATAGTAGTTTATGTGACTGTTGCATAATGAGGAGTGCACTCATTATTTTTATTACCTATATATTTAAAAAAGAAAGCAAAACATTAATTATAAAATATGAATTGATGCCAAAAGTCTATTAGGTCTATTTCTTCTTAATTCAAAATTCTAATTTTAAATAACTGAAATTAAAAAGCGTGGTGCGCGTTGTCAATATTAAGGGGCCGTACAAAGCTAGAAAAAATAAGGATTTCCCCCGCGCGTCCCGCACCCAATGCCGCTGTAGACTAGCTCCGCGCGTCCATATCGCGGGCCGAAAACAAAGTTCGCTTGAGTTTACGCGCACAGTGTAATGAAGAAAACAGAGACAAGTGTCGCATGTACATGGCACATCCTTAATGCATATTAGATACTACCCGCAAAACTCACCCGGCAAACTTTGTATTGCCATATAAATTATAGTATACTTTAATATAGTACTTCGTATTACCAACAATAGACAGATGAAAATAAATAATCACGAAGAAGTTTTATAGGTACGTGACAGATAAGTAAGGGCGCATGCGCAACTGGGGCATTTTTAGCACTAGTAACAATACATTTTTTTTTGTGTATACAAACATACAAGTAATAAAAGGTTCTTTTAGGCTTACTAGGTAGTGAGCGTGCTACTGTAAATATTACGAAAAGCGGGTCGTTTACCATGTTACCATGGTAAAAATCCCGCTATTCGTAATGTTTACAATATACCCAAAACCCATGTAAGAAGGAAGCGTGAAAAAATAATAAACAATTCAACAAGCAACCAATTTTTTATTTACATTTTCTTTTGTTTAGCTTCAATATTCATTGATTCTCCTTTTTGTTTAGTATTTCTTTTATCAACTAATGGACTGCGTAAGGGCATGTTTTGAGTCTGACGTGGATCCACTAGTTCTGGCAAAACATGTTGAATATAAAAATCTTATAGTTTGGGTAGCAATATGGGTGTCCCAAAGTTTGTAATCTCTTTAATTTTTTTCAATTTTCATACATTTATTTGCACCATACCACACACCAAACAAACAAAACTTTCTTTTTGTAACATGGAGCTGTCCTTGTACCTGGGGATCAATATGTGAAGGCAACATTTTCATACATTTAGTATGGTTAGAAACACACTTATGCAGTGTGGCGCGACTCTTTCTGTCTCTGTCGTGTCCGTACGTGCATGAAACAGACTTTCTGGCGTCGCGCCACACCACAGAAGTGTGTTTCCGACTTAAGACAGTATAAGTATTATTATTACAATAAAAATCGGCCCCCAGTCCCCGGGGGCCCCGCTATTCCTAGCTACGGTAGCGGCTATGGTAACGGCGGGGCAGGAGGTGCTAAGAATCCCCGGGTAGGCTCCGGCTACCAACACCGACGACTTGACCTGGCAACCTACAACACGCGCACGTTGAGGCTCGAGGAGAAGCTTATAGAGTTGAAAGAGGCAATTAGTAAGTTACATTGGGATATCATTGGGTTATCTGAAGTCCGAAGAGAGGGGGAGGACTCGATTACCCTTCAATCCGGTAACTTAATACCATTGATTTTACAAGCTTTTATCTTGTTTTAAATGTCCATGGTTATTGTCGTTACTAGAATAAACTATGACTGGATTTAAACCATATACCTGTTTATATTTGAGACTCCGATATTTCGGCGCAGTTGCATGCGCCATGGCCATAGAAGAACTGTTTATTATTGTGGGTTGATGTTATTGGCAGATTCCATGGCACATGCAACTGCCCCGAAAGTCTTAAATTTAAACTTGTAAATGGTGTAAATCCCGTCATAGTTTATTTGAGTAAGCTTTTATTTATTACATATTAGCCCTCATATCGTCATTATCTAAACGTTGTTCCTGCTTATCATTAATTAAGGTAGAAGTAACATCAGGAATCATATTTGTAAGATCTGCCAATACGATTCTAAAAAACAGAAAAGTAATACATTTTATAACTGTATTATTTTTGTCATGCACTAAAGCCTTTAGGGTATTGGGTATTTTAAGATACCTTTAGGGACCAATACATTCGCCATCCGTGCCTTTTTCCTGCACCGTCGCATCAGAATTGAACATTGAGCTACCTGTTACAATGATGTTACTACTAGACTCGGCTCTGAAATAAAAACCGGAAACAGGTACAGCCCGAGGACATAAAGAAATTCTGATCATTCTGTCTTAATAACTATTAATAATATCTTCTAATTAACTAGTAGGCAGGTAAATTGTTATACCAAAATCATATTTTTTTTTTTACAATATATAGCATGAGTGCGTGTGTACAAAATGAAACGTAGTATCTGAACTTTGCATTACTCTATGTAAGTGCCGAGCAATATTTTGGTTCCTCGATGTGACCAACTAGGTACCAAATAGGTCATGTTCTTTTTTTTTTTTTTATCCACAACTGGGTAGCACTTAGCCTTCATCACACCTGATGATAAGTGGTGATAAGGCTGAAGGTGGAAGCGCACTACTCCCGGAATCCTAAATCACTGAGGAACTGGCTATCTTATCTTTAACTGCCGGAACACAATAATGCTGAAAACATCATTGTTATGGCGTCAGACTTAGATAAGATGGTGGTAGCTAGCCAGGCGGACTAAGAACAAGTCCTACCACCAACCAAACCAAATACAATATGTACCCCCACTGGGAATCGAACCCGGGACCTCTGGGTCTGAAATCCGTGGTATGAACCACTAGACCACAGAGGCAGTTCAGCACTTACATAGAGTCTAATAGAGGCGCGAAATGCGGATCCAGGATTTGATAGGAACTTAGCTTATTTCAAGTTGTAAAATTTAAAAATAATGAATGCACACATTTTTGCTGTAATTACCTATACGTACCTAACCTAGGTTATGATTTACTAATAACATTATTATTAATAAAAATTATACATACCTTTGAGCAAACTCCATAATCGGCGCACGTATCTTTCTTTAAATTTATTTTTTCTTTTAATATTACTTTTATGTCCCATATTTACACAAAAAGTACTTTTTTAATAATTTACGTGCGAAGTCGTCACGGAGCGTAAGACAAGCGCAGTCCACACGTCTCAATGGAGCACTCACGACTGAGGAGCGAGGAGCGAATCAGACAGAAATACGGTGAAATAACGCATGCGACAGAGATGCAAACACCGGTGTCTGTTTAGAAAACATCGACGTAAGCGACATTATCGTTTTATATTTATTATTAATAAACTATTTCAAATTTTGAAAAACTGTCAATCACAAAACTGGAGAGCTAGCTAAGGTTTTTTTTAATAATAGTTTCAAGGCTAAAAGTTTAATAGCGGCTGACACAGCATTGAAAAACTACAAAATTAGAGGTCACTTTACGATTTTTTTCTATCGAGAAAAGTTTGAGCAATCATGTTTCTGTCAATCACATAACTGAGTACTATAGTCTACTTTCTACATTATTTTTTTGGAGCCGATAAACCTAGAAATACTATGTGAAATCTTTGCTAAAAAAATGTGTATTTGGCTTTGTACGGGCCCTTAACTACTTGAATGCATGCTTTGCAAAGGGCGCACCACCCTTTTTAATTTCAGTTACTGAATAGACGGTTATTTTGTACTTTTTAGTCTGTTCCTATAAAAGTGTGTTTTTTAGTTTTTTAAACTACATATTTATTTTTTAATTTTTAGTTTAATAAATGGCAAGCTATGGATGGATGGTAATCAATTTCACAGTTCACAGTCCATTCATGTGTCTGCCCACCCTGTAAACATTATAAATCAAAGGCATGATTGTATATATTTAGGTTTACAAATTCAAGTGGAGTCGATTAGTTACCGGATGCGCAAGCCGAACCCTTACTTCCTCCCTGCTCCATCATCAGAACCTCACCACCAACTGTAGCGAATAGGTCTCATCAGAACGAAACAAATGAGCCCAAACTCGAGGGGTAAGGTAGTGGTCATTAAGGAGTGCCACTGACTTCCTCCCTGCTCCATCATCAGACTTTCGCCACCAAGTGTAGCGAATAGGTCTCATCAGAACGAAACAAATGAGTCCAAACTCGAGAGGTTAGCTAGTGGCCATTAAGGAGTGCCACTGACTTCCTCCCTGCTCCATCATCAGACCCTCATCACCAAGTGTAGCGAATAGGTCTCATCAAAACGAAACAAATGAGCCCAACTTCGAGGGGTTTCCTAGTGGTCATTAAGAAGTGCCACTGGCTTCCTCACTGCTCCATCATCAGACCCTCACCACTAACTGCAGCGAATAGGTCTCATCAAAACGAAACAAATGAGCCCAAACTCGAGGGGTTTCTTAGTGGTCATTATGAAGTGCCACTGGCTTCCTCTCTGCTCCATCATCAGACCCTCAGCACCAACTGTAGCGAATAGGTCTTATCAGAACGAAACAAATGAGCCCAAACTCGAGGGGGTTTTCTTATGGTCATTAAGGAGTTTCACTGGCTTCCTGCCAGCTACATCATCAGACCCTCTTCAACAAGTGTAACGAATAGGTCTTATCAAAACGAAACAAATGAGCCCAAACTCGAGGGGTTTTCTATTGGTCATTAAGGAGTGTCACTGGCTTCCTTCCTGCTCCATCATCAGACCCTCACCACCAAGTATAGCGAATAAGTCTCATCAGAACGTAACAACGGAGCCCAAACTCGAGGGGTTTCCAAGAGGTCATTAAGAAGTGCCACTGGCTTTCTCCCTGCTCCATCATCAGACACTCACCATCAAGGGTCTTATCTGAACAAAACAAATGAGCCTAAACTCGACGGGTTTCCTAGCAGCCATTGAAGAGTTCTTTTGCCCACCTCTTGACTCCATCATCAGATCAGCTCGATGGTAGCAAATTATTGTATTGTCATCGGATTCATATAGACTTGCAAAGTTTCAAATCAATACGACAATTAGAAGTAGGGTAAAATTGAATTCCAAGATTTTCTTACATTGTGACTTAGTTACAAGTGAAGCTAATAAAAGTGTGGTAAAAAGTTTCTTATTGTTGCCGGCTAAAGAAGGGCCTGAAAGAGTTGGAAGTCAGGGCCGGTAAATCCTACGGTTGCCATGAAGACTGTAAAATTAAGAATTGTTTCATAATGGCATAAAATGTATCATTTTACGTTCTGGCATGAGTTCATAATTTGAATATTATAAGATGAGTGTAGATAAAGGTACCTACATTACGTTTTAATACCCCTCATTATGCAACAGTCACACAAACTACTATTAAATGTGATACTATCACTTTTTACCACGTTTTTAGGGTTCCGTAGCCGAATGGCAAAAAACGGAACCCTTATAGATTCGTCCTGTCTGTCTGTCTGTCTGTCTGTCCGTCCGTCCATCCGTCCGTCCGTCCGTATGTCACAGCCACTTTATTCCAAAACTATAAAACTACACAGTTGATACTGTTGATGTATTTCTTGAACCGCTTTACGATTTTAATACAAATATAAAAAAATAAAAACAAATTAATGAAATGAAAAATATTATTTTAATCAGCCATATACGTGTGGGGTATCTATAAATAAGTAGGTAATTATATACTAAATGTAGATCTTAATAAAAACTTTCAACAAAACCAAACAATATACAATAATAAATTCATATTTTTTTCGAAAAATAGCCCATCTTTTAAGTGTTATATCTCAAGATCTGTTTAATATACAGAGCGGTTGTTGCGTTTAAATTATCGTTAATTTTATTTTATTTTGAAGTTTTTTAGATGACTTTGCTGTAAAATGTATATTTTAGAAGTTGTAAGCCATAAACTGAAAAAGTCCGAAAATTCCGGGGTTTTTCGCTGCACCACGAAGTTGGTCTTCCGAGTCTTTCGAGGATGCAAATTTGGTTTTAGACTATTGGTATCTATCCTAACATCCCAAAAACTCAGGATCCTGCAATTATTTGCGACCTAAAATGTTAATCCGACGTTGTCTGGTATTACAAATGGTGTTGTATTTTGTATTTGTTTTAGTACCATTTCGTTTAAACGACATGTGTCCATACCAACGTCCATACCTACCAAATAAATAAAATAAGGTGTATGTATATTACAAATAGTTTTCATTCGATTCTATCCTAGGTAGATAGTTTCAAAAATTTCTATGAACTAGTGCCACCAATTTTTTCATTTATTAGGTATTGCATTATCGTATTCATATTGTATGAGTCTATGATCAATGTGGGCCAGATGCTACAGCTGAAAAGGTATAACTAGGTAAACTCACGTCAGCATTATATGGTTTCGTATAATCGCAGTAACATAGCTGCCGCGATTTGATGAAATAGAGCCGTGCTTTTATCACAAATCTGGGCACGAGTATGTTAGTAATCCTATCAAAGGTGTGAGGATGGATAATCCGTGGAATCTGATTAGGGTGCGAGTGATATAAAGGTTGGCGGGTGGTGCAGCCGGTGGCAGTTAGTCAGTCGGGTGGGCTGTAGCCGCTACCGAGGACTGCTCGCGACCGAGCCCACGAGCCCACTCCCCGAATCATGGAGAACCGAACCGACGACTACTATTACGGCGCCCACTTTGCACCGCTCAGGTATACAAAGATCATTTAAATTTTTCCTAGATCTTCCATAAGTTCCACACTAAATATATATTTGGATACCTCTCTCTTTTGGATAGTTCTACTCCATCGTGGATATAGTAAAAAAATAAGACTAGTTAGATCATTAATTAATCTTTAATTATTTATTAAATCATCCTTGCAATGTTGTATTGTTTATGCTATGGCCTACAAAAGACATCAACGCGATACATCTTTTATTTGGCAAGTAATAATAAACTTTCGAAGCCATAACCATTTCAATATAGACTTGACAGATGTACCTACCTAGTTGTTAGGTAGTGCACTATATAGCTTTTAGTAATATTATTACTTTGTTTTAAGTAATTAAAATTTACCGTGTGTAGTCTACCGCATATGCCATTGTGTATCAACCCATACAAACGCAAATCGATGGTGCGCTCAAAACGCGCGACTTGCATAGTAAAGCGGCTCTAAAGTAAAGGAGAGCTACGTTTGACAATAAATTTATATCTATATTTACGACTGAAAATGATGATGATCATAGCTGATGGTACACTACCAATAGACAGCATGTCTTCGGGCCTGCCTACCGTCAGCAGCTATCGCAATATTGTTTGAAGGACGTAGTTATACACTGGTATAACGCCGCCGCGGGCTCGCTTACAATATTATTGTAACATTGTTTTTTACACTTGGTTTAAATCTGACGTTTTTAGTCTTTCACTGGCTCTAAAAAGTAGGTGACAGCGTGAGATTTAAACCATGAGTAACTTTAGCACACGTTTTATAGTTAGCTTAACCAAACTAACTTGTCCTTCCTAGGGTCTCAAACTATCTCCATTCCAAATTTCATCAAAATCGGTTCAGCCGTTTTGACGTGAAAATATAACCTACAGACAGACAAACAAACAAACAAACAAACATACGCATTTTTGCATTTATAATATTAGTTGGGATTTGAAGTCCATAATATGTTCATATTAGAGCATAAATGGTCGGTAGCCCCCTGATCAATCTCTGTCTTCCTATTAAGACACCCGGCCCGGTCTACACGACCGTTGAAGGTGTACAATTTTGCACAGTATGCAAATTAGCGAGAACGTCTTAGACGACTACATTAGTAAGCACTATCAAAATTAGATTTTTTATCTCTGTGCATCACACTTGAAATTTAATTTTAAAATGTAAGTAACAAAAAAAGTACGCGTGTGAAAAGTATGCAAACGCATATTTGTCACTTATACTAGAAACGTTGTCGATACATCAATTTGGTACTGGAAAGGATTATAATAGACTACTTTTACTTTTTACCACAGGAAAGTATCATATTCCTACGGGAAAATCAGTAGGTATTAATTGTTTGTCCGTCTTTCACGTCAAAACCGAGCAATGGATCAATGTGATTTTTGGTACGGGGGTCGATTGGGAGATGGAGAGTGACATAGGCTACTGTTTATCTCCGGAAAAATATCACATTCCCTCAGGATAATGTCGTGTAGTACACGCGGGCGAAGCCGCGGGCGGAAAGCTAGTAATAGTATAAATAAACATATGCAGGTCGAGCGGTGCGGCGGGCGTGGAGATGCTCGCGCGGGCTTACGAGTGAGGCACAGCCTTCTCTATTGTTGTAACAATAGAGAAGGCTGTGAGTGAGGCCATGGTCCTGAACACTGGTTCTCGTACCCAGCGCCACCCGCCGCCAGCGCGCACACCGCCCTCGCACTGCTCTACATATTCTTAATCATCAGTAATAATAGTATAAATAAACAAATGTAGGTCGGGCGGCGCGGCGGGCGTGGAGATGCTGGGCGCGGGGCTGACGGGCGAGGACCTGGCCATGGTCCCGGAACACTGGTTCTCGTACCCGGCGCCGCCCGCAAGCGCGCACACCGCCCTCGCACTGCTCTACATATTCTTCACCGGTGCCGCTTGGGTCGGAAACGGACTCGTCATTTTTATATTTTCCACGTTCGTATTTTTTTTATTTATATTTTTCTGTATGACTAATACTACAATAACAATCTGGGGCCTGATTCTCAGGCATTCGAATTTTTTCAGTGTGGTAATTCGTATGTCAAACATTTTGTTTGTGGTTACTATTGAAAAGTTAGAATGTTTCAAACAAACTAAACTGTCCGACATGTCAACAATAGTAGATTGTATTACAAGGGAGCAAAATAATATATTTACGGCGAGGGTGCTATTTTGAATCCAGAGCGCAGTGAAGGATTCTAGACTAGAATCTCGAGCGCAGCGAGGGATTCTAAAGTAGAATCCTGAACGCAGCGAGGGATTCAATATACGCCGCCCGAGGTGAAAATAATTTTGCGGCCGAGTAATACACTCTGCTTTTCATCCCCCTCTATAAGAAAAGCAGTAAAGACAACTCAAACTACCTACCTTTCTTTGTCGTTCGGATACATCATAGCGCTAGTCGGGCAAGAAAAAAAATTGAGTTTTGAAATAAAAAAAAAAATAATAAAAAAATATATGTCCATCAGATTTCATATAAGTATCTCCGGAGATGCCGTAGGGGGGTTGAAAATTGTGTTAGATTTTAGCTACGACTCACCGTTTACGAGATATTCTCAATTTTATAAAATTCCGTTTTTGAAAATTTCTCGGTCCCGAAAAAAGTCCCGGCCCCATACAAAATCAGTTCAATTTTTTTAAGTACTGCACACCCTTTGCTACACTCCAACCAATGCTTCTTTAATTATGTTCTAAATTCAAATCTCATCGTTTTGGACCCTGTTATGAAGCTGTTCAAAATTCAAATCACATTTATACCCTCTTGTCATAACAGGTAAAAAATGAATCGTTTTGGACCCTGTTATTAGATAAACAATCATCGCTTTTCGAATCGATGGGATGAAAATTCATTTTGACAGCTAAGTTCGTATACGAACATCGATTAGTCTGTACCACTCGTAGCGTTCGCCTGCTTTTCGATCGAACTTTTCGATTGTGAAATTCTGACAATACACAAACTGTGTCTTATCTTCGTAAAATATTTGAATTTCGAGCTATAAATGTAAACTTTTCTCGATTGCCTGAGAATCGGCCCCCAGGGGCAGAGCCTGGTTAGTATAGAAAATCTAAGGGGTGGGTGTTCAAGTACCTTGCAAGTTGTTTAAACTTGCTATTTTTTTTGTGGCTTACAGTAGTGTATCTTTGATTTAACTCTGTAATTATTAGGAATTATATTCTTTCAGAACAAAAAGCTTGAGAACATCAAGTAATCTCCTCATCCTACAATTAGCAATTTTGGACTTTATCATGATGGCCAAAGCTCCAATTTTCATCTACAATAGCGCAATGCGAGGATTCGCAACGGGGTCACTTGGCTGCCAAATATTCGCCCTAATGGGAGCGTACAGCGGCATTGGAGCGGGAATGACAAACGCATGCATTGCATACGACAGGTACAAAAAGATTAATGATTTGCAGACAAGTTGTAGACTTAATCAATGTGTGTTGTGAATTCGAATATTCTTTCTCAAATCAACTGTTCAAATTAAATTAAAAATTAAATTAAAATAAAATTCATTTATTTCAGGCAAAAAACCCATAAAGTTCACATTACAATTAAATAAATAAATTCAATCAAATATAAAATAATAATAATAATACTTTAACCTACTGGCCATAAATAGAATTCTGTACCTGTCCTTTTAAAATTTTAAATCTTCGTTCCACGTTCCCTGGTCAGCTCATTTTGGTCCAGTCCTACCGAAACCATCGAGCTGAACAGAGCTTGCATGCGAGCTTGCTTGTATAGAGTAACAGAAAGTAACAAAAACAGTAATAGAGGGAAATGCTTGGAACACAATTTTTGACTTCGTAACTTTGTTCAGACTACTTAGGAGGTAAACATATCAAAAATCCCCGCCCGTAGCCCTTGAGCCGGGGGGAGGCGAGGGGGGGTTTGAAGGTCTCATTTTCGGTTTTTGGATTATATCTAAGAAACTATACACTCTAAAGACATGCCTACTAGTGCAAAATCAAAGCTGATTAAATTTGCTACACGTTTTCCTTAGTCAAATTTTTCGATATCTTGAATAGTCTTCGAGATATTTGCTCTTGAAAGTCTGTAATTTTGGAATAAATATTTTTACACCTTTTGACCGGATAACTTTTTAACGATGCACCAAAAAACTAAATGCTGGTCATAAGGTTGTAGAGCATTAAATTCTCTTCAATAATATATTATTTTACTACTAGTACTCCTCCCGCGACTTCGTCCCCGTGGAATTGAGTTCACAAAAGTTTCATTGACCCCTCACAAACTTTGAACCCCATTTTACCCCATTATAAGGGGAGTTTCCAAAAGTCCGCTTGCTGCTACCCTACACTCCCCAAGGAACATACATGTCAAATTTCAGCTTCTTGTGCCTAGTAGATTCGGCTGTGCGATGTCTGTCAGTCAGTCAATAACGCAAAAGTTTTATAATATACTAGCGTATCCTCGCGGTTTCACCCGCGTGGTACCCGTTCCCGTGTTAATATCGGGATAAAATATAGCCTATATCACTCGGGAAGAATGTAGCTTTCTAATGGTGAAAGAATTTTCTAAATCGGTCCAGTAGTTTCGGAGCCTATTCGATGCAAACAAACAAACAAACATAAAAAAAATTCCTTTTTAAAATATTAGTATAGATGTATTACCAATACCGTGTGTTATGGGGATATCACACGGCAGATTTCGACTAAACAACTTAAAACAACTTGAATGAATTTAGCTAACAATCCTTTTTTTGATAGTGAGGGCAAATATAGTCTTTTCGTATACCGCTAAGGCTAAGGGCATGTTGGACTCAGTCTTATCGTCATTAGGCTTGGCGGGAGGCCTGGGCGTCAGGGTTGGGCGGTTAATTAAAATAAATAATAAATAAATATATAACTTTTCACAATCACACCAATTATCTAGCTCATAAGTAAATAAGTAGTTATCATTAAGAAACTGTGTTATGGAAACCAGATAACGGATAAATATATACTTATATACTTTTTTTTGTAAATACATACTTAATACCTATACATAGAAAACACCCAGATCAAGACAAATAGACATGTTCATGCACTCAAATATTTGTCTTGTTCGGGGATCGAACCCGAGACCTCTGGCGCAGAAGGCAGGTAGTTTGCCCTTGCGCCAAATCGGTCGTCGTCGGTTAATTGGGCGGACAATCCTAGAATTACGTGATTCTCTAACATAAAAACTTTTCTTAAGCACATCCGTATTAAATAGGTATATCAACCATATTCAAATTACCAATTTTTATGACTGTTCCAAAAGCGTGACTGTAAATAATAATTGTTTTATACATTTTATTATTTAAATTCCATTAATTCATTGCAAACGCTAACGCTTAATTGCAGGCATTCAACAATCACAAGGCCGTTAGATGGGCGTCTCTCAAAAGGAAAAGCTCTCCTAATGATTGCTATCATTTGGATCTACGCTACACCGTGGGCACTACTGCCACTCTTCAAAATATGGGGAAGATATGTACCTGGTAATACAACGATATTTATCTTTACTAAAAATAGCTCAACAAATATATATATAAACAAATCTATCATAGGCATAGGCCTATGATAGTAAATATCCATAGGCCTATGCCCAGCAGTGGGCGTCGTTCGGCTGACATGATAGTGGGGACATTTAAATTATTATGATTAAAATTTCAAGATTCAACATACCAGCTATATAATTCTGTGATTCACTCATGCGATTCCTACAGGTACTGGCTGCTTTATCTAGACACGCGGAAGCGTGTCAAAGCCAAGTTCAAAAGCTAACAGAACTGGCGAGCAGCACCGTGTGTATCTTAACACGAACCATTTGGAGCCACTTTTGACCCCCTCATAACTCAAAAACTATTATACACATAAACATGTCAAATTTGGTTTATGTATTGAGACTTGCGAGATAAATATGTGCTCCAAATTTTATAAACACATCTCAAACGGTTATTTAGATAATAACGTCCAAAAATCGTTATTTTTATCACTGACTCACCTATATATCAAAACTCTAACCCAATTCCAGATGACCTAGAAAGCTGAAATTTGGCATCCAGATAGGTAATTTGGTGAATACAAAGGAAAAAATCCGAAACTAGTATTTTTTTAAAATTAAACGGCCACAAACTTATATTTGCGTTCCCTATGCACTTATCTTGTATGAGATGAAGTACAAATATAAGTTTGTAATAGTTTTTATTCTGTTATATAACAAAAATTCGGGTGCGTAATGAATGATATAATTTCATTTGGTATAATTTCATTTCAATAACGTTCATATGACATAATAAACGTTTGTCATAACAACACTTCAACTAATTTCATTTAACATAATGTTCATTTCATATAATCATCATTTTATATAATATCATTTAACATAACGCTCATTTTATATAAAAATATTTTATATAAAACTCATTTGCTATAACGGTCATTTCATATAATTTAATTTCATATAATCATCATATGGAATAATTTCATTTGATATAATTTTGTTTTATATAATCATCAATTTAGTCAATTAAATGTATAGTGTAGGCAAAGGAGCAGGGGGCACGGGGGGTACAGTGCGCTCGAAAGGGGGGCTCGGGGGGCGAAGCCCTCCGCCATAAAAAGCCACAACCGTGACAAAACAATTTATAATAGGTTAGGTTAGGTTAGAACTGTGAACAAAACAAAGCGCGAGCCAAGCGAGCGTGCCGCGGCAGCGGCCGGCGAAGCGCCAGAAATAGTTATTCCTTGATTATACTAAATGAACGTTATATGAAATGATGTTATGTTATATAACCATTATGTGTTGTAAATATTAAACAATGTAAGTGTTATAGTAAATGTTTATTATATGAAACGTTTTTATATCAAATGTTCATTATACGGTTTGAAATTATATATTTTGAATTGATATCATTCGTTGATTATACAAAATGAACGTTATATGAACTGATTTTATGTAATGTGTTATTATATTTTGTGAGTATTATACGAACTGTTGTTATATCATATATTACACACCCCAATAATTCGTCATTCTTCTTGAAGTTCGGCTAACGCTGACGGCGTAGTAGCCATTCAATATTGAGATCTCGAGAGAACTAAGTTCGAACCCCAGATTCGACCCAAACACTTTTTACGAAAAAAATTGTCCTCGCGTTACATTTTGTACAAACTTGCGACATCTAGCACGATATCCATATTATCAATTATTAATTAATAAATTATGAATATTGGTCTAAGGTCTAAGGTCTGACTTGGCTAGTTTTCATATACGAATCATATATTATAGCCTTCGCAAGCTCTAAAGCCGAAGCTATTATTGTATTCTTCCGAAAATTTGACTTGCTGGTAGACTAGATACTAGACATGAACATAGGGCTCTTCCATGATAAAACAGTAATGGAAGAGCCCTATGTTCATGTCTAGTATCTAGTCTACCAGCAAGTAGTACCTAATAATAATTCGTATATGAGAACTAGCCACTTAGGCTTCAATATATAATATATTATCCTAAGTTATAAGAAAAAAATTTTTTTTAAGTTTTTAAAAAACATTTTATGTCATAAATTTTCAGGACTGACCGTTAAACTTGGCACCCATATAGATCTCACATCTTTTGTCGTTGAAGTCAACAACCAAGGCATATTTCCTAAAATTGAAGTTGGCTCTCACTTAACATATTTTATGTTTTTGATGGGATAATAACTACTGCTTATTGTAACTACATAGTGAATTATTTGTTTCAGAGGGATATTTAACATCATGTACCTTCGATTATCTTACCAACACTTTCGATACAAAGTTGTTTGTTGGGTGTATATTCTTCTGCAGCTACGTCATTCCTATGTCCCTAATTCTTTATTTCTATAGTGGAATTGTTAAACAAGTATTTGCACACGAAGCTGCGCTAAGGTAACTAAGTATAAATTATTTACATATTACTTCATAACTTATTAAGGCCTATCTGTTCTTAGATTATTATTATATTATAATTATGCCAATACCACACCCAGTAAGTAGTAAAGCTAGTACCTATAGTAAGTACCTATAGGTACTAGCTTTTTATGCCCAGCAACGGGGCATCGTATGACTGACGGTGATCATAATAATTTTGCAGGAAGTACGGGAAATAGAAAAAATTACCTTACTAACTTGCAACTGCTCCATTTCCTACCAAAGAAAAGTAACAGAGTAGAAAAAGCTTTTGCTTTAAAAAGCGACGAGTGGCCAAATCGCTATTCTCTTATTCGAACATAGAATTATTAGGTACCTGCCAATCAAATCCACAATAGTTAAAAATTACCTACTTTGGTTTTCTGACAGGGAGCAAGCGAAGAAGATGAATGTGGAATCATTAAGATCAAACCAAGTTGCAGGACAGCAGTCGGCAGAAATCAGGATAGCCAAGGCGGCACTCACGGTGTGCTTTCTGTACGTCGCCTCGTGGACTCCTTACGGAGTGATGTCCTTGATAGGGGCCTTCGGGAACCAGGAACTACTCACTCCGGGGGTAATTCTGTTGACTATGTCTCTCATACTTGACTCGATCATTACATATATAAAATTCGTACCTACTGCTTTATAATTTCTCATAATATTTTAACTCTGATCTTTCATTTTGCATAGGTGACTATGATTCCTGCCGTGGCGTGTAAAGCTGTTGCTTGTATAGACCCGTGGGTTTACGCCATTAGTCATCCTAAATACAGGTAAAGTATTAACGTACTGTCATTTTAATACAAATTCTTAAACAACAACAGCACTGCCAATAAATAAGTTCTTTCTTTCTTGCTGTTGAATCTATTATATTTTTTTTATTAATTTTATGCACTCACCATGCAATCATATAAGAGGGAAAATTTAAATAGGTAAAACAATACCAGCATCGCAAGTGAAGATTATATGATGATTAAACATATAAAGAAGTAAGCAAGCAGTTCCTCACTGATTGAGGATTCCGGGAGTAGTTCGCTTCCACCTCCAGCCTTATCACCACTTAACATCAGGTGTGATGAAGGCTAAATGCTACCCCGTTGTAATACGTACGGTTTTTTATCTAACGATTAACGTTACATCTTTCCCACAGGCAAGAATTACAGCGACGCATGCCGTGGCTGCAGATCGACGAGCCTGACGACACGACGTCCACGGCCACAGCCAACACAGTCAGCAACGCCCCGCCACCTGCATCTGCTTAAGACCGGAGGACTATATATGCGCTTTGTTAATTATGCGTCAAAGCTACGCAGTGCAGTTTCTATACACTATATTATTGACTACTTCCACTTCTCTAAATATTGATCTCTAAGGTTGCTACGTTTTAAAGGTCAATTCTGTACCCCTAGTGTAAGTTTTTATGTCAAGCAAACGCAAACTAATTCGATTCATAAAAACTTACACTAAGGGTGCTGAATAATTCTGTACCCCTAGTGTAAGTTTTTATGTCAAGCAAACGCAAACTATTTCGATTCCGTATTTATGTCAATTTGTAAGAAAACTGTATAAGCGCGCTACTCGCCGCTAGAGGCGCTGATACAGTTTTCATACAAATTGACATAAATACGGAATCGAAATAGTTTGCGTTTGCTTGACATAAAAACTTACACTAGGGGTACAGATTCTTCAAACTTTTGACACCCAAGTTTCAACGCGTACAAAATCTGTCGGTAGCTGATGTTGCACAATAAACCAAGCGCTTAAACAACAAGGTCCGACCACGGAATCTTTACAATGGCTTCTCGCACCTCCTTAGCTGTAATTCTAAGTTATGACGAACCTTTTGTACAAGCTCAAATTGAGATATTTCACTCCACATTAATTTCGTTAAACTTTGATTCATACGACGACAATGGCTTTCAATACGGACTTCGATGTGTATTGTCTATTATTATAACTATGAACCTAGTATTATTGAATAAATAAATGGCATATATAATCCGGAAAACAGGTTCGAATTATTTCATAACTCCTTTATTTAACTAAATTTTATTCCGTATTCACCAAAAATCGCAGCGATGATCTAACTACATCAAGCCATATAACAACATTTTGTATAATACTCACAAAATATAACAACACATTACATTAAATCATTTCATATAACGTTCATTTTGTATAATCAACGAATGATATAAATTCAAAATATATAATTTTAAACCGTATAATGAACATTTGATATAAAAACGTTTTATATAATAAACTTTTATTATAACACTTACATTGTATAATATTTAAAACACATAATGGTTATATAACATAACATCATTTCATATAACGTTCATTTAGTATAATCAAGGAATAACTATTTCTGGCGCTTCGCCGGCCGCTGCCGCGGCACGCTCGCTTGGCTCGCGCTTTGTTTTGTTCACAGTTCTAACCTAACCTAACCTATTATAAATTGTTTTGTCACGGTTGTGGCTTTTTATGGCGGAGGGCTTCGCCCCCCGAGCCCCCCTTTCGAGCGCACTGTACCCCCCGTGCCCCCTGCTCCTTTGCCTACACTATACATTTAATTGACTAAATTGATGATTATATAAAACAAAATTATATCAAATGAAATTATTCCATATGATGATTATATGAAATTAAATTATATGAAATGACCGTTATAGCAAATGAGTTTTATATAAAATATTTTTATATAAAATGAGCGTTATGTTAAATGATATTATATAAAATGATGATTATATGAAATAAACATTATGTAAAATGAAATTAGTTGAAGTGTTGTTATGACAAACGTTTATTATGTCATATGAACGTTATTGAAATGAAACTATACGAAATGAAATTATATCATTCATTACGCACCCATCTTGACCTATGCTTAGGGTTGACACAAATGGTTGACACGAAATTATCAATTAAAAGTAAATGACTAATCCTGTCGCGGTATAAAACTTGCACTGAACCTTTTATGAATATTTATTTAATTATTTAAGATATTATTTTCTTAAAGTAAAATTCATAGGTAAAATTTTCACACACACAATATCGGTAACCAAGCAACCAACCATCGACCGAAAATTCTATGACATACTCCGAAGGGGGAAGAACCGGAAGGTTAACATGAGACGTCGCCAAAACGGTTAGGCACCTTGACTGTCCTGCCCGACCGTGTCACCGTTGGCTTATTATTACAAACTAAGTCCGGTTTGTCCTGGTTGTCTACTGGAGCTGAGTCAGGAGTCGAGTCAGGAGTTGAGTCAGTTTCTTTGTCAAGAGCCGAGTCAAGTTCATTGTCCTGTCACGGTCGCCAGTTGTCGCGGTATAAAACTTGCACTGAACCTTTTATGAATATTTATTTAATTATTTAAGATACTATTTTCTTAAAGTAAAATTCATAGGTAAAATTTTCACACACACAATATCGGTAACCAAGCAACCAACCATCGACCGAAAAGTCTATGACAAATCCAATTTCTTACTTCATATTATAAAAATATGCAAGTAAGATTGTTTGTTTGTCCGATCTTTACGTCATCGTCACAACGGAGCGACGGATTGGCGTGATTTTTTACACCGAGATACTTTTAGTTGAAGACTCTAGAATCCCTTCCTGAGTCTTCAACTATAAACAGAACAGTTGCCTTTTTCTGGCTACTTTATTATGTAGGTAGGTATATACTTTAGCAAGTTATAAATATTAAGTTTAGTTTTATGAAAATACTAGCTTTCATTATAGGGTAACGGACCCTATTGCTAGCACTGCACCAAATTATCAGCACTCTGAAAAAATTGTAAAATTATGAGTTTTTCACTAACTTATTTGAGTTACCACTTTGGAAAATAAATAAATTAATGTTTTTGGAATCCTACTCTCGGCAATACCATACTTTCCGACTTGAAAATGGCGAAAAAATTGTGATTAAACGTTTGTATCCTGCAGTTTGTCCTGTTTTTGCCAGTTCCTTGTGATCGACGGTAAGTTCATGTGTTTAAATTTTATACTATACTAGCTTTCCGCCCGCGGCTTCGCTCGCGTGTACTACACAGCATTATCCTGATGGAATGTTATATTTTCCGGGATAAACTATGTCATTCTCCAGCTCCCAATCTGCCCCCGTACCAAAAATCACATTGATCCGTTACTCCGTTTGGACGTGAAAGACGGACAAACAAATAATACTTACTTATTGATTTTCCCGTGGGAATATGGTATTATAATCCTTGCCAGGGTCTCAAATTATTTACTTAAATACCAATTTCTGCCCCGAAATTTGCCCGCGCTTAAAGTGATTTTGCCTTACAATGAGATTTCCCGCGGTAAAAAGTAAAATATGTCCTTTCCAGGGCCTTAAACTGTCTCTATTCTAAACATCATCCTTCCGATGAACTCAAACTATCGCCTTAAATACCAATTCCAATCTACAGCTTTGCCCGAGCTAAAACTTATTTTACCATGGGAATGAGCCTTATTCCCGCGGTTACAATTTGCCTATGTCCTTCCTAGCATAAGGACATGGGTGTCCCGGTGCTCCTATCAGTAGGAGTAATTAGTAGGAGCACCCGGAAGCACTGTCTCAAACTATCTCTATTCCAAATATCATCAAAATTGGTTCAGCCGTTTTGACGTGAGCATATACAATTTCGCATTTATAATAATAGTAGGGATAGTAGAAATTGGAATATGAATGGCCGGCGGCCGCGACTACGTCCGCGAGTAGGTACTACATCGCAAAATTTTGTGTCAAAAAGTAGGTAGATATGCATTCTCTAAGGTCTCATCAGTACTACATCAATCTATTTTAATGTCCCCGCTGCTGGGGCACAGGCCTTCATATAGATGAATAAGGAGAATGGGCCATGACCTTCCACACGGGCCCATTGAAGTTATGGTGTACTAACCAATCCAAATGCAGCCAGAAACATCGGCTTATCGTGTCTTCCAAAGCACGATATATTTTTTAACAGCAATCCCATGATAGACCATTGCAAAAGTAACATAACCTCATCGATCGCAGGCCGAGCACGCTACCCGTAGTTTAGGCATAAGAAGGTAACGATACCTAGACAAACTGGAGCTACTATCGTATGAATAATATTCGGACATTCTCCTACTCTTGAACTACCAAAATGCAAAAAATTAAGTCAATACTTTGCTAAAAAATGTGGAATACTGATTTTCTTGAGTTTTATTCTAATGCATAAAGAATTGTTTGCTTTGCACGAAAATGAGCTGTCATGGGACCCATGCTTCATTGAATAAAGTGGACATAAAAAAACTGTATCCCAAGGGAACTGTACTTTTTTCGAGTAAAAAAAACCGTATGAAATTTTCCCGGCCAGAGTTCAATTATCCCCTTTCTACCCTATTAGGTGTTTTTTTTATTTTGCCTGCGCAGATCATTTTTAATGATGACCTAGTATTCTTTATACCAATTTCCATACTCCTAACTCCAGAAATGAGGAAGTTTTCATATAAGCCTTAATCCCCCCTTTCTACCCTATTATGAGTTTTTTATAACTTCGCATACGCAGATCATTTTCAATCGTGACCAGTATCCAACATACCAACTTTCATACTTCTAAGTTTAGAAATGAGGAAGTTCCATATAAGCTTAATCCGCCCGTTTTACCCCATTATCGGGGAGTTTTTAAACTTCGCTTACGCAGATAAACTTCAATCGTGATCAGTATTCAACATACCAATTTTCATACTTCTAAGTTCAGAAATGAAGAAGTTCCATATAAACTTTATCTCCCCATTTTACCCTATTAAGGGGGAGATTTTTTTACTTTGCTTACTCAGATCATTTTCAGTCATAACCAGTATCCAACATACCAATTTTCATGCTTCTAAATCCATTAATGAAGAAGTTTCATATAACCTTAACCCCCCCATTTTACCCCTTTAGGGGGGGAGTTTCCTAAAATCCGTTCTTAGCGGACGTCTCCTAGGCATAATCTACCTTCCTGCCAAATTACATCTTTGTTGGTCCAGTAGTTTTCGAGATTTCGTGATGAGTGAGTTATGTCCACTCAATCCATACTAATATTATAAATGTGAAAGTGTGTTTGTTTGTTTGTTTGTTTGTTTGTCCGTCTTTCACGTCAAAACGGAGCAACGGATCGACTCGATTTTTGGTATGGGGATAGTTTGGGAGCTGGAGAGTAATATAGGCTACTTTTTATTCCGGAAAATTATAAAATAAAAATGATTATTTTGTATAGAAAATCGATAAACTGTCGTACTATACAAAACTGTCATTTCTTCCATAGCCGCTTCCAAAGAGGTATGTCAAAGAGTATTGTAATCACTGACGTTTTAGCCGCTTTGGATTACCTACTTTTTAATAAGTGACAATTGTTGCAGGCAGTGTATAAAACTTCTTCGCGTCATTTATTTTCATCTGTCTATCTATAATAGATGTTGGTGATACGAAGTTTACCGGGTCCACTATAATTAATATGGCAAAACAACGTTTGCCGGGTCAGCTAGTTTTATATATATAGATTAGATCTTTTAGATATTTTATACTGCAACTTTTGATTTCTCTGATTTATAAGATAGTTTATGAGGATAATCTGAAAAGAAGAATTTGCGTTTATGGTGATATATTGGTAAAAATGTGGTGCTGATATATGGATCCACTATTTTGCAAATTTCCAATTATCAGCACTGGTACTGATAAATAGAAAATAGTACGTAAATACCTACTTATTCTATTTTTTTGCATACCGTGTCTATTTTTGTATAGAATGTATTTTTTGATAAAAGGAATCGGAATCTAAATCTTAGCAAGGTGCTGAAATTGCATGAATTGCCATTTGTCAGCATAGTGTTGATAATTAGATCAAAAGCATGCTGATAATTTGGTTATCCTAGTATTTCATCATCTTTCCTTTTTTCGGAGCCCCCTAGTTACCATGAAACCAAAGGAAGTAAATAAACCAAATAAAAGACAAAAATGCACAAGCGAAAATCAAGAACAAGAAAAAAGAATAGAAGAATAAAATAAAAGATTATAATTGATTGAAGATGTAGAGCAAGAACTTTTCTTTTTTAATTAAATTTTCTTATTGCTATGCAATGTTCCAAAATAGTTCTACCTACCTATCAGCTAGTAATACCTACCGACCATCCAGATTATTTAAGTAAGTCGCTTTCTAGTGAGATTTAACTACTAAGTCTGAACAAATTATTTAAATGCCTACATAACTATAATCAAATCAAATCAAATATTTATTTATTCACATAGACATAATTGTGGCGACATCTAGACGATGCGCACATAATCACTATGCGCGCCGCCGAATGTATGAAGAAACTAGATCGCGCTTACGAAGTTCTTCAAAGACGTTCGTATATAACGAATCTCCGACATACAACCGTTGGACAGTTCTGCCCTCCTTATTGCAAACGCAGTACTTGCAAAATGGCGGTTTGGAGATAAACGCGGGAAACATATTTTTTGATATCTAAGCAACAAGTCTATGTTACATACATTTAAAGTCTAACTAAAAAGTAAGAAAAAAAATCAAGCTTTCTATTGACATTCTTTTTCTTTTACTTTAACGGTGTCATCTAAGTAAAATGCGGAATACTGCATTTTCATCTACCCTTTTGGGATTGTGGGCATTACAGTATCACTAAGGCCAAATGCAGTATGTGTGTTTATTACTGCAAAATTACCTAGCACGTGTTGAAAACTGCGTTTTTAATTAGCAATTATGTATTATTTTCATGCATGGTACTAGTTAAAAGTGTTGCCTTCAGATATTTAAGTAGCTCAGAAACGAAATAAAACAAAGTTTTGGTAAGTAAACCAAATAAAACAAAGTAGGGCAGAGGTACCCTTTGTGGCCACTTTAAGGATTTTTTGACTTTTAAGCACTAAGTATTAAATGGTCTTAGGTATTTAAGACACAAATTATATCTTAAATTATAGATAATTTATCTACCTTTAAAGGTACATTTTTCAAACTTATAAAAATAAAATCATTTTTTATACACACAATGTGTGAGAGGTGCCAAATGTACCGGTTTTGGCCACTTACTGATAGTTAAACTTTAGTACCTAAGTATTGCGAAAAATCAAAACCAAACCCAGGTTAAATCAATATATTCTAATGCGCTAGAAACCAGTCAAAACAAATATTTTAAAATTTTGATACAAAACATTTTTTCAAACAGAAAATGGAATTTATTGAAAAAAAATCTTATAACATAAGGCATTCTAACGGTTGTTATTATTTGCTAGCTTCTGCGAAATAAAAAAATGATCCATAAAAGCTGTAGAGCAAACATTAATCAGTAGGATGTGTAAGGCACATGATTCAAATGATTGATATATAGTCTTAAATACCCGTATATAAAAATTACATATAATATTTTTTATCAAAATTATAATAATACTAAAATGTAGCTAACTTTCAAAAAGTCTACAGAAAATTCTTAATTACTAACATCGTAACAAAACAGAACTCTTCTAAAACAAAATAACAATTATTCCGCGAAAAATAAACTTAAAAAAAATCAGTCTAAGTTATTTAAATTTTTACTTTTTTGCATTCACAATGCAATTTTTATGGTTGAAAAATGGAAAATGAAGTTTTTAGAACGTGTGGGGGTAGTAATATCTTCACATTGATGAAATTAACGCTGGCTATACAGCGTGTAAGAAGTATTTGATAAATTGGACGCTTCTCGTAACGACTCCGTAGCTCAGTGGTTAGAGCAGTCGCCCGGATAGCGAAAGGTCGTGGGTTCGAGTCCCATCGGAGCTGTTTGTGAGACGGGTCGATTTTTTCTAAAAACTTCATTTTCCATTTTTCAAAAAAATCAGTCTTCAAACTCTCTTTGTTCTACGAGATCACTGGAATTATTGTTTACGGGAAGATTTTCCCAAAATGGCAATTTTGTTTATTCATTTATTTATTTATTTATTTATTTATTTATTTATTTACTTATTTATTTATTTAATTATTTATTTATTTATTTATTTATTTATTTATTTATTTATTTATTTATTTATTTATTTATTTATTTATTTATTTATTTATTTATTTATTTATTCAATATACCTGACTTCCTTTCTTGAGTTATCCCACGAGGCTTAGTATTTTGAACAGCACAAGGTATCAAACCCTGTTTAACTAGGTAGCTTTGTTTTGAGAAAGACGATTTCTATTATACTTCCATCGTGGGAAGTTTTGACAAAAATAGACATACTTTTTCTATATACCTCAACACACACAATATCTTTTATGTATGTCCTTTCATCGCGTTTCTTTAATTTATATTGAGATGAATGATCTTCATATTTGTAAAAATCTGAAATATCCATTGGCCTCACATTGACTTTCTCTGAATTTGCTAATTGCACGCAATCAATAAAGTCAGCAAAATCGTATACTTTTTTTGCTTTTTGAATTTGATTCTCTACCTGGTGGTGAAAACTGTCTGAATGACGTTTAGGAACTGATTTGCTAGCGTGAAACGCGGCACTGTACCTTGCGGCTTCGGTCTGTGCGAAGGTAGCATAGTGTGTACTAGGTAACCTTGCTACTCGCAAATGCAGCACTGTAGAATACTGCATTTAGTCTTAGCAGCGCAATAGTAGCTTTTTGTTATACTCCATACACTCAAATGCAGTACTGTGGAATACTGCGTTTGGCTTTAGTTTCTATTCCTTGCAAAGAATTATGTGCTAAATGAAGCTACAGTAAACGTGTCAAGTACTGCACAACTTTTTAGTACATGTTGAATGCTGCAGATCTTTTTAGCATAAGCAATACTTTTGTGCAAGTACTGTGTTTTGCGTTAAATAAAAAACATAGTATTAATTAAAAAAAACATCTAAATATTTTTTTTATATATAGCTTAAGCCCATGAGATGCCATTTTTGCAAAAAAGTGAAAATCCCAAAAGTGTCGATTACTGCAAGTGCAATTAGCAGGGCAGAGTTGTCCCCGGGCTAACAACATCTAGCTCGGAAGGAAGACACACCATCAGTCTTCCTTTACCAAGTTGCGTCATACCCACATTAATAAACATGTACTTATGAATCGTCAATATTTTCCTACCACCCATTCAATAAAGATGTTAAAGCCTTGTTAAGTTTATAAATACTGTTAGACTATATGTAAATTACATCTTTTTATGTATATTAACAGAGTACCTACCTATATAAAAACATATTTAATTAAAAAAAACCATATAATTTCAATACCACTATCACAGTGCTGATAATTGGTTCACTCTATGCTCATAATTGGTGGTGATAAATGGTGAGATGGTCATTTTTTGCTCTTGCCTATCTAAAAAAAAATTGGATATTTGACTGATTTTTTTTATTGACTTAAAATATTTATTTAATTAGTAGAAACAAAACAACGGTATTTATTTTCAAATATCTTGCATATTTTCAGCGATATAGAGCATCAAACTTTCTAATTAGACAAGGAGAGTGCTATAGAAACGTGACGTCACATTTCTATAGCGCCATACTCTTGCCATAGAAAACTTCGTTTTAGAAAGAGATAGCTAGAGTTACAATTAAGTACCTAGCTCATAATTCGCTTGTAAAAATACAGATTGAATTTCTTTTTTCACATTTGATAATCAATATTGTTATATTTCTGATTGTCATAATTAAATATCTACATTTCAACAACAGTCAAATACCCAATTGGACAAGGATAAACTATGTTTTTTAAATAAATAATCATACTGATTAAATATTGAAACTAGAAAACTCATCATAACGGGTGAAAACGTATTTTTAAATGTCATAAACGGGTATAAGTTAGGACTTTACTCTTAAAGTGCTGATAATTGGGTACTTTACCCTAATTATAATTTCAATTGTACCAAATATTCAACTTAAGTAAAAGTATTTACGACCGATTTGGCGCAGGGGTAAACTACCTGCCTTCTGCGCCAGAGGTCTCGGGTTCGATTCCCGAACAAGACAACTATCTGTGTGCATGAACATGTCTATTTGTCTTGGTCTGGATGTTTTCTATGTATATTAAGTATGTATTTACAAACAAAAAGTATATAAGTATATATTTATCCGTTATCAAGTTCACGTAGACACAGTTTCTTAAGAAATTAACTACGGGCTTAGATAATTGGTGTGATTGTAAGAAAATATTTTATATTTATTTATTTATTAATATTTTTTATGAGATATTTATTTTCCAATAAATAATAAATATTATTTTGAAACTTGTTTTTGTGATAGCCCTTTACAATATGCATGATTTGTATGAAAATCGTTTTGAATCCCATTGCAACTTGACCTAGTATCCAGTATTACTACATGTAGTATTAGGTTGTATGTAATTCGAAAAGGGTTACCATGTTTAAATATACGTAAAATATGGCAAATTGAGCTAAAAAAGCAAATAATTATGCACCCTATGAAAACCGATGTACAGGTCAAGATGCCAAAGTGGTGTCTATTTGACCTCTGTTATATTTCTTCGTCTATAACTTCAAAATACCTTGAAATTTCAAGGTATTTTGAAGAAATCGATAGTTACTATGAATTATGAATTTATTTCCTATTGTCACTAACAAATCATAAGATATTAAAAAAATCTATCTCTACCGGTGTCATAGTTATTCGATAAATTCGAAAAAAATGTGGTCAAGTTGCCACATTTGGCGGTACCTTAAAACGAAAACCATTTCGAGATTTTTAAATTTCTAACACCGTACATATTTTTATCATTTATTTAATGAAATATTCGAAAAAAAACCTTTTATGGCGATCAAGGAAGGAAAAATTAATGACATTCGTCTGCATAAGAAACGGCTCTTATTAAAAAAAAAGCTGTCGAAAAATGTATTCAGTCTGTTGGATGACGTATTAAAAAATGTCGATGAGTGGAAGATAGCCAGTTCCTCAGTGATTGAGGATCCGGGAGAAGTGCGCTTCCGCCTTCAGCCTTATCACCACTTAACATCAGGTGTGATGAAAGCTAAGTGCTACCCCGTTGTAGATAAAAAAATACACTTAAAAAAACCCGGTGCCATTGCCAAGATGTAGAACCGTATTTGCAATGAAAAGCTATGACTACTACACTCCTATGCTTTATAATAAGGTTAATCATGATGTCAGAAAAGTAGCAAGCATTAACAATAAACTATTTAGAAACACTATTTTAAATGTGCTTAATGAACTTGACTATGAAACTACTGAAAGTCTTTTTGTACGACTACAGTAGCAAGTCTTATTGTATAAAATTAGATAACTAACTATAATACTTCATTGCTAAGGTTAATTATAACTTCTTTCTTTCTTTATTTTAAACTAGCGGCCGCCCGCAGTTTCACCCGCGTGGTTCCCGTTCCCGTGGGAATATCGGGATAAAAAGTACATATAAACCTTCCTCTTGAATCACTCTATCTATTAAAAAAAACGCATCAAAATCCGTTGCGTAGTTTCAAAGATTTAAGCATACAAAGGGACATAGGGACAGAGAAAGCGACTTTGTTTTATACTATGTAGTGATATAACTTGCATTGTTTACTTTTAAACACAAATAATAAATGTATAATTATTTGAGAGAACCGTGGCCTGTAGCACAGTTTACACTAACTCAGGCTGCGGTGCCACATTGTTTTTGTGATGTGTTTGTATAACAAATAAATATTATTCTTATTCTTATTCTTATTCCGGTTCCAAGCGTGAGGTGTAGGATGTATTTACCTCAAATACCTATTAATCTTGGCACCGACTTCAAACAGTTCAGTAAGTAGGTACCAAGATAAGTTAGAAAAATATGTAGTTTAAAAAACTAAAAAAACACACTTTTATAGGAACAGACTAAAGGGTACAAAATAACCGTCTATTCAGTAACTGAAATTAAAAAGCGTGGTGGGTGCGCGTTGTCAATAATAAGTTAATTGAATGCATGCTTTGCAAAGGGCGCACCACGCTTTTTAATTTCAGTTACTGAATAGACGGTTATTTTGTACCCTTTAGTCTGTTCCTATAAAAGTGTGTTTTTTTAGTTTTTTAAACTACATATTTATTTTTTACTTTTTAGTTTAATAAATGGCAAGCTATGGATGGATGGTAATCGATTTTACAGTCCATTCAAGTGTCCACCCCGTAAACATTATAACTCAAAGGCGTGACTGTATGTATTTTAGTTTTACAAATTCAAGTAGAGTCTATTAGTTACCAGATGCGCGAGCCGAACCCTTACTTCCTCCCTGCTCCATCATCAGACCCTCACCACCAAGTGCCAAAATCAATAAGTCAAAGTCAAAGTGTCAAGTGTAGCGAATAGGTCTCATCAGAACGAAACAAATGAGCCTAAACTTGAGGGGTTTTCTAGTGGTCATTAAGGAGTGCTACTGACTTCCTCCCTGCTCCATCATCAGACTCTCACCACCAAGTGTAGCGAATAGGTCACATCAGAACGAAACAAATGAGCCAGAACTCGAAGGGTTTTCTATTGGCCATTAAGGAGTTTCATTGGCTTCCTCCCAGCTCCATCATCAGACCCTCACCACCAAGTGTAACGAATAGGTCCTATCAAAACGAAACAAATGAGCCTAAACTCGAGGGGTTTCCTATTGGTCATCAAGGAGTGTCACTGGCTTCCTTCCTGCTCCATTATCAGACCCTCACCACCAAGTGTAGCGAATAGGTCTCATCAGAACGAAACAAATAAGCCAGAACTCGAGGTGTTTTCTATTGTTCATTAAGGAGTGCCACTGGCTTTCTCCCTGCTCCATCATCAGACCCTAACCATCAAGTGAAACGAATAGGTCTCATCAGTACAAAACAAATGAGCCTAAATTCGAGGGGTTTCCTAGCAGCCATTGAAGAGTTCTATTACCCACCTCTTGACACCATCATCAGATCAGCTCGATGGTTGCAAATTATTGTATTGTCATCAGATTCATATAGACTTGCAAAGTTTCATATCAAAACGACAATTAGAAGTAGGTTAAAATTGAATTCCAAGATTTTCTTACATTGTGACTTAGTTACAAGTGAAGCTAATAAAAGTGTGGTAAAAAGTCACGCATTTTCGTCCTTTGAATTAAAAATTCCAATTATAATTTCATTTCAATAACGTTCAGTACCCCTAGTGTAAGTTTTTATGTCAAAAAACGCAAACTATCGTGAGTGCGTATTTATGTCAATTTGTATGAAAACTGTATCAGCGCCTCTAGCGGCGAGTAGCGCGCTTATGCAGTTTTCATACAAATTGACATAAATACGTACTCGAAATAGTTTGCGTTTGCTTGACATAAAAACTTACACTCGGGGTACATATGACATAATAAACGTTTGTCATAACAACACTTCAACTAATTTCATTTTACATAATGTTTATTTCATATAAACATCATTTTATATAATATCATTTAACATAACGCTCATTTTATCACTACATAGTATAAAATAAAGTCGCTTTCTCTGTCCCTATGTCCCTTTGTATGCTTAAATCTTTGAAACTACGCAACGGATTTTGATGCGTTTTTTTTAATAGATAGAGTGCTTCAAGAGGAAGGTTTATATGTACTTTTTATCCCGATATTCCCACGGGAACGGGAACCACGCGGGTGAAACCGCGGGCGGCCGCTTGTATAAAAATATTTTATATAAATCTTATTTGCTATAACGGTCATTTCATATAAGGTCAGTAAACAGTCAGGGTAAGTGAAACACCAAGGGAAGTGAAACACTTTTAAATATCTTCAATAATAGAGCTTTTATTTAGTGCTGTTGGTGTCGGTAAAGTAGTTTTTGTTATTGTAGTTCCAAGTTTAAAACAGAGATATCGCTAAAGTGCTTAAGTGAAGAGATGAAGCATTTCCAAATGTCAGTCTGTCAAAAAAGAAAGTTGCGAGTTCCACGTGTCACCGAAAGTTTTTTTTTAACCGACTTCTAAATCAAAAAGGAGGAGGTTCTCTATTCGTCTGTATGTATGTTTTTTTTTTTTTTTTTTGTTTTTTTTTGTGTATGTCCACCGATTACTCGAAGACGGCTGAAATGGTTCAAACGTTATTACATCAGGTTGGTTTCCAAGTTGGTCCCATTTTTTGAAATTTTGAAATCGGTTCAGTAGTTTTCAGGAAATCTTGAAAATACTGTCGTTTTCGTTACCACTTTATGTGAATTTAATACGTATCTTTAGGCATAACTCCTTTGTTTATAAACCGATTTAGATGATTCTTGTTTTGTTAAAAAGGGGATACCTCAAGGTATTTTAACCGACTTCGAAAAAGGAGGTTTTGAGTTTGATCACATACCTATTTACCAGAAAACACGTAAATTGCCTGCACGATGCACTAAAAAGAGTGAAATAAAAATTATTTTTATAATAAAATAAAACCGCCTTCTAAAAAACCACATCAAAAAAGTAAGAAATAATTCCTCACCAAATAAATAACGTAAGTACTTTGAAGTCGGGCGGGTTTTAACAAAAACAACAAAAAATTGTACCTACATGTTTCACGCCCGACTTCAAAGTACTTACGTTATTTATTTGGTGAGGAATTATTTCTTACTTTTTTGATGTGGTTTTTTAGAAGGCGGTTTTTGTTGTTGAAAAAACCGGGTTATCGAGCTGTGCTAATTGTAAGTATTTTTTATGTTAATTGATCTACCCCCTGTGTATATTTAGTTTACGTAAATGCAACAGGTTTGGCGATAATTTGTTTATGAAAAACATAACCTAAAAATGACGTAGTGAGGCAAGAGAAACAGTGCGGTCTGAGGTAAGTGAAACGTATGTTCCTCTTACCTCGGATCAGTGGTTGTAATTTTTACCCACGACGGAACTGAGACGGTATATGCGTTTGGGGTGAGATGATGTTTGATTGTTTGTGCAAACCAATGTTACCTTTTATCTCCTAAACCACTGGTCCGATTTTAATGCGGTTTTCAGTTATGGGTTTCGATTTGATTGGTGCATGTTCTTAGATAAGTGTTACAACTCACCAGGGGGCGCTGCCTTTGCTTGTGCAAAACCAAAACTACTAGTTCGATTTGGATGCGGTTTTCAATAATGGGTTTGTGATTGATTAGTGATTATTCTTAAAATGCTCTTTAAAAAGTTGCTCTTGCTCTTCAAGAAATAAAAACAAATATAATTTTTAAAAAAAAACCCACGAACAGTTAAAATTTAATTGAAAAGTAATAAAATGAAATCCTCCGACTTAAATAATTTATGTGACCCATGAACTCAATAAGAAAGGCAAGAAATTCCGTCGAGGGCTGCCATCTATATTTCAAATTTCAACATAAATATAAATAACTAAAAAACTACAAAACTAGTTCATTTAATGGCAGTCCGGACGGATTTTCTTGCGTTTCTTATCAAGTTCATAAGTCACATAAATTATTTAAGTCGGTGGTCTTTAAATTATTTTATTCTTTTTCAATTAAGTACATTTTAACAGTCGGGGTGACTTAAAAAATTTAATTTTTGAAATTGTCTTGTTAATTTAGTGGTTTGTTCCAGAAAAATGAAAAATGGTGCGACATTATAAAAGAAAGAAGGACATTTACGACATTTATTCACTAATATTTGTCGTTTGTAATTATTTTCTCGGTTGACTGGCGCATGTTTCATAGGTGTACAACGAAATATTTCATACTTGCAACTTAGGTACCTATGCCAATAAGGTTCGATGCCTTAACTTAATAATAATTACGCCAACATACTGTTGATGATAAACTAGTATTTAAGTACAACAAATAATACCTAGTCATTGTTATGATTTAAAATAATTAAATTGATACTTTTTCTAAGACAATACTTTTAGTTTAATTCAGTCACCTACAAGTCTTTTATTAAAAAAATGTTGAGAGCCTCTGATTTTCTATATATGTTTCACTTGCCTCAAATTAATATTTTTAATTTTAAAAGCCAAAATAAACCTTATTTCCACACAGCAAAGACCAAAACTGTTTGAAACGCTATCGAATATATCACTTTTTAGATTAAAAGCACTCTTAATGCTGGTTATGAACAAAAAACTCAGAATGTTTCGCTTTCCTCTTGCAAGAGGCATGTGAAACAGTTTCTGTGCGTGTACTTTATTTTAGACTTTTATCAATTTTGAATGCAGCTATGGTAATATTATGTAAATCTTTCAAATCTTTGTACTTTTCCTGACGTAAGTGTTATATTGTCACTGCTAAAGCACTAACAGTTTAGTCAGGCCAATCGATGTTCCTTAGAAAAAAATAAAGTATGTTTCACTTACCCAACCTGACCTTAATTTGATTTCATATAATCATCATATGTAATAATTTCATTTGATATAATTTTGTTTTATATAATCATCAATTTAGTCAATTAAATGTATAGTGTAGGCAAAGGAGCAGGGGGCACGGGGGGTACAGTGCGCTCGAAAGGGGGGCTCGGGGGGCGAAGCCCTCCGCCATAAAAAGCCACAACCGTGACAAAACAATTTATAATAGGTTAGGTTAGAGGTTAGAACTGTGAACAAAACAAAGCGCGAGCCAAGCGAGCGAAGCGAGCGTGCCGCGGCAGCGGCCGGCGAAGCGTCAGAAATAGTTATTCGTTGATTATACTAAATGAACGTTATATGAAATCTATCTTAAGTTGCACGACAACCAGTTCGGATTTTGACCAGGGCTGTCCATAGAGAGTGCTATTCTGGGATTAAAGCAGACAGTCAAATACTATGTAGATCGACATACTCCCGTATATGCCTGCTTCTTAGATTTGACAAGGGCATTTGACCATGTCAATTATGATACCCTGTGGCAGAAATTGAGAGATAAAAACTTGCCAGCGGAGATGACTGCGATGTTCAAATTTTAAAAGAGAAATAGAAAGAAATAGATTTATTGACACACACACACACACATAAAAAATAATAATTTAAAGACAGAACCATAGATGTATTATTCCTGTAGATGGAGCATAAGAAAATGAACAATTCCTTCTATAATCGACTCTCGTCTCTCAAATGGCGACATGTCGTGTGTTAAAAAGAGATACAAATAGCCCAACGTGTGCGTCTTAATGAGCTGCGCGCCACTTGAAAGTAAACGTCATATTTGTTTGTTAACCAGCTGGTTAACAAATGTACACAGTACAACAGTGATACAAGATGAAATCGACTATGATTCCCATCATAACCACTTCATTGACTCCATTGAATATCATGATAAATTCATTACTAGTCCTAATAAAATTGCAACAATATTTAATGACTATTTTATCGAATTATCTAATAAATCTAATCCTAATAAATCTAATCATAATAAATCTATTCCTAATAAATCTCATGAGCCAACCAATGACATATTAAACAATTCTATTTATCTGACACCCATTGACGAACATTATGTGAAAAAAGTTATCATCTCGCTAAAAAATACAAACTCGGAGGGATGTGATGAATATGCACGAAAGTATTAAAGGCGTGTAGGGAAGAAATAAGCCCTATTCTCGCATATCTAATAAACATTTCTATGGTCACCGGCGTATTCCCTGCGAAACTTAAATTTTCAGTAGTTAAGCCATTGTTTAAAAAAGGAAACAAAACAAAAATAGATAACTACAGACCCATTACACTGATACCTGTTTTTTCAAAGATCTATGAGAGAGTCATGCATGATAAACTCACTTCCTTCTTTGATAAATATCATGTGCTAAAGAAAAACCAATACGGCTATCAGAAAAATAAGTCTACAACACATGCTGTTTTGACCTAGTGAATGAGACAATGTTAGGCCTTAATAAAAATATGTACACAACGGCCCTGTTTTTTGACATGTCAAAAGCCTTCGATTTTGTAAATCATAATCTGCTGTTTTCAAAACTAGAGTTCTGTGGCATTCGAGGAGTAGCATTAAAATGGATCCAAACCTACTTGCAGAACCGAAAACAATCGGTTAAAATAACAAAATTAGATAGCAATCAGGTGATTCAAACCTATCAATCAGAATACAAAGAAAATCGATTCGGGGTTCCTCAGGGAAGTGTCCTTGGTCCGCTTCTGTTTGTAGTTTATGTTAACAATCTACCAAATGTTACAAAGCACCGATGCATCCTGTTTGCAGATGACATATCGGTGGTAGTAACAACAAATAGTAAACTCATAGAGGATCACAAAAATGACATTGATAATACAATTACATCTATTATAAATTGGCTTATAAATAATAATTTAATGATTAATATTGACAAAACTAGCTTTTTAGCTTTAGCTAACTTTAACAACTTTAGCTAACTTTAACAATTCAATAAGACAAACATTTAACATAAACTATCAAGGACAAATGCTAAAGAAGGAAAACGCAACAAATTTTTTAGGTATTGAAATTGACCAAGGCCTAGATTGGAAAAGACATATAGAAGTTGTATGTAATAAAATCAACAGATTCACATTTGCTCTCCGTAAACTAACAAAAATAGCTACGAGAAGTACTGCGCTTACTGCCTACTCTGCATATGTAGAATCGGTACTGAGATACGGACTCATCTTATAGGGAAATAGCACTGATATAAACAGGGCTTTTATTTCTCAAAAGAAATGTGTAAGGGCTATATGTGGTACTGCATCTGATGAACCATGCAGACCACTGTTTAAATGTTTAAAAGTCTTACCACTGCCTTGCCTTTACATCTTTGAGACTGCAAAGTTTGTAAAGTTAAATCTGCATTATTTCAAACAGGCTAAAGACGTATACACACGAAACACACGCAATGGTAGTAGACTGGTTTCAGCAGTTACTCCTAATAGTGCACTATTCCAAAAAAATTGCTATTGGATGTGTATACAAATATACAATAAGCTACCCGACAATATAAAACTGTTACATGTGAATAAGTTCAAGGTTGTTCTTTATAAATGGCTTAGCGATAAGATGTTCTACAGTATAAAGGAGTATTTGGAAAATGTCCATTGAATATCTAACCTGCCATTCTTTGATATTTAAATTTGGTAATAATTGACATTTAAATCAGGGTTTATCTGACATTGGTACTAGTTTGACATTTAAAATAACGATTATTTTGACATTCATAATAGGTAATAGGTTGACATTTAAATTAGGTATTATGGTATTATTTTGTCTGACATCTTTTTATTAGTATTTTTAAAATGATTTGACTGATAATATTCTGTAGGTATAACTTTGTGAATCTATTTCTGATATTAAAATATTGTGAATTATTTCAATTAATCCATACTAATATTATAAATGTGAAAGTGTGTTTGTTTGTTTGTTTATTTGTTTGTTTGTTTGTTTGTTTGTCCTTCTTTCACGCCAAAACGGAGCAACGGATCGACGTGTTATTTGGTATAGGGATAGTTTGGGAGCTGGAGAGTAACATAGGCTACTTATTATTCCGGAAAATTGATTAAAAATTGTAATTTTCTATGAAAAATCCTTTAACTGTCGTACCTTCGATACAAAACTGTCATTTCTTCCATTGCCGTTTCCAAAGAGTATGTAATCACTGACGTCTGCGCGGTCAAAATCGAATACTAATCTTTTCTATAACCTTAAAATTAAAAAATGTACTGTAACTAGCGCCAAAAATTTCCCAGTCGCGCAGAGTTATCTGACACTCACTCTACTTCACAGAGTAATTTTTTATATATAGGAAATAGAGACCAAGCTTGGGCCCCTTTATTGGTAGTGTGTAACTAGCGCTATCTGTTGTCTGGTGTAGGCAACTTTTGGTGTATTAACACACACACAAGATGTTGGTCATGTTGGTGACCGGGTCCACTATTATATGGCAAAACAACGTTTGCCGGGTCAGCTTGTAATATAATAATAATGCATTTAATTTAAGTAACAATTTAACTTAACTTAGGCGAAAATTGAATTTGTAATAAAATTTGCATGCTGTTATTAATGGCTGAATGGGCCGAACTTATAAACTAAATTAAGACCTTCAATGTACCCTATTCAAAGACAAATAAATATATTTCTATTTCTATTTCTAATGCTTCAGAAAGAAAAGCTTTTTTTGTACAAAAATATAGAAAGATTTGATGGTGTGGTGCGGTAAATCTGTTGTTTGTTAAGAATGGCCTGTACTGTTCCCGGTTATTCAAGCAGAGTGAGTCTTTTTACCGACTTCCAAAAAAGGAGGGAGGTACTCAATTCAACGCGTATATTTTTTTTGTTTGATGTATGTATAGGTACGTAAAAAAATATAGTTGTAATCTTTCAGGTTATTTAGGTGAGCTGATGATGGAAGGTAAAATTCTGTAGGAGTTAAAGCATGTTTGGTTTGGTTACGTACCATATGCACGAATAGACCTTAAGTTGTATTCTTTCAAGTTTTTTAGGTTAGCTGATGGTGGAACGTTAAACTATAACAACAAAACCTGAAAAGAAAAAATATTTTTGTACTCTGTGTGCATAACAGTTATAACAGAGTTAGAGGGTGATTCTTGTCCTAGTGTCCTAATTGAGATATAGGTTTTAGTAGTTGCACATTGCGCTACGCTCGCTCATTTTGCGATTTCTTTTGGTAGCGTTCTCATACTAAAAATGGAAAAATAAAAACTTTTTTCAAAAAAAATAAACCGCCTTCAAAAAAACTACAAACAAAAACTCACTTCTCAAAAACACGTAAAAATGAAAAATAAATTAAATCATTCAATTCAAAGGACTAAAGTCCGGGAATTTTTCAAATTAATCTTGGAACTTACTGATCTGATTGAAGTCGGTGACAAGCACAAAGTAACAAGAATAAATACTTAGTGAAAGAATAACACACAAAACCTACCTCATGCGCGGAGTGGTGTGAATTGTAAACTAGCAAATACGTCATAATATTATATGGCTTGGCACCGACTTCAATCAGATCAGTAAGTTCCAAGATTAATTTGAAAAATTCCCGGACTTTAGTCCTTTGAATTGAATGATTTAATTTATTTTTCATTTTTACGTGTTTTTGAGAAGTGAGTTTTTGTTTGTAGTTTTTACACGAGCAGTCTGTGGGCTGACTACACGAAGAGACAGTACGGCGCTTTGCGTATCCAGTACAATAATGCGTTCAGGGCGCTGATGGGGCTGCCTCGGTTCTGTAGCGCATCAGGGATGTTCGCGGAGGCTCGTGTGGACTGCTTCCACGCCACCATGCGCAAGCGATGCGCATTCCTGGTGCGCCGGGTCCGGGCCAGCGCTAACAGCGTCCTAAACATGATCGCGAGCAGGCTCGACTGCAGGTAGGTATCAACAATAACTAAAGAATGATCCTCCAACTCCTAACCATTGAGGAGTTGTATCTTCCATTACCATGAGCTGATGGCTATCAGATGCAAATGCTTGAACATTTATAAAAACACATAAAACACGTAATCTGTCTGCGGGTTTTCCTCGTTCCCTTGGATTCTACCATCAGGTCTTGAGTTGGTTATAATGAGACCAAAACAGGAGTATACTCTTTCAAATAAAAATCATTGAAATTGGTAAATAGTTAGTAAAACTTAGATTGTAATTTTTCATTTAATCCTATGACCAGCCCTTGCGAACGTTGCTTAACCGCAACGATCGCAAAACGCGGTGATAACCCACATCAGCAATCGAGGTCCTGGAAGTGAAGCCCATATATACCTACCTATTATTCTATGACAAAATTAGTATATAATTAGTTTCCGCGTGTGACTTTATTGACGCTATTTTGAAGAACAAACTATTCAGCCCGAACAAAAACCTAACGTTTACTTACATGGATGACCACATTATCCCCCATATCTCCGAAGATTGTCATCGGATCTCTATGAAACTTATATGGGACCAAATTGAAAGTATCCCCAATCGAAAAACAACTATAAAAATCGGAGCACTAACGCCAGAGTAATCGGTACCTACATCAACCATTGCTGTATGGTTCATGTGCATATAAATGTTTAGTGTTGTTGTGTCTTTGTTTGTATTGTAGTCTCTTACTAATGTGTGGGCGACGATATAAATGAAACGACCATTCTCTGTTGAGTTCACAACCACACTGTCTTTATTATTTTACTTAGAGTATGACATAAGTACACATACTATATATATATGGTAGACATACAATAATACATGGCATCCTACAGTATTCCCCCCTTTTTAAAAAAATTGACAGAAAAAATTTGAGTAGACATACATCATACTGGTCATAACCAAAATAAAATTACAGCATTGAATAACATGCACCCATTGATTTAAATGTACCTACTATATATTTAACTCAATGCATGCATTTACACGAAAAGAATGACAATGTTAGCTTATTGCGAAATGACTACTTCGTAACATAAGCTTCGATAGTGCCTTGATAAGAACTAAGTACAGGCAATATCATATCATGCGTAACAGTTGATTTACACATTACAATTAATCTGGTTCCTTGATTTACTTACTGATAAATTCAATTAGAAATATTTTTTTACATCTTATGAATATTTTTCAAAGATACAATTTTTTGATTACAATACAATTGATTTACACGTTGTCATCACTACATAGTATAAAACAAAGTCGCTTTCTCTGTCCCTATGTCCCTTTGTATGCTTAAATCTTTGAAACTACGCAACGGATTTTGATGCGATTTTTTTTAATAGATAGAGTGATTCAAGAGGAAGGTTTATATGTACTTTTTATCCCGATATTCCCACAGGAACGGGAACCAAGCGGGTGAAACCGCGGGCGGCCGCTAGTAATATTATAAACAGACTAGCTTCCGCCCGCGACTTCGTCCGCGTGGACATTCGAGAAAATACTAAGGGGACCAATAACCAGGATAAAAAGTATTCTATGTTTTAATTTCATAAAAATCCGATCAGCCGTTTTTACGTGATTAGGCGGGTCCTCCCTCACCAAGCGAGCAGTCTCGCGCGAGGCAGAACGTTTACCACGTGCGGCGGGCCTCGCACGAGGCTACTTACAGGACGACGAAGTCGCGGGCGGAAGCTAGTAAATAATAAGTGTCTGTTTCACAATCAAAAAGTTAGTTCTGAGTAGCTTAGGTACCAATAACTTTTAGGGTACTTAAGATGATTGAAAACTACGAAATGGGTTGCCTATTTGTTTAAAGAAGTAAGCCTACAAAGTTTCAAGTTGAAATGTCTATTTTACCCCCTGATTTTTCATTCAAAACTTCACCCCTATTTCAACCTTTTAGGGGTTCAATCATGTTCAGCGTGTTAAACATCAAAATGATTGCCATTTTTGCAATTGTCATCCCATAAAACCTCAATAACGACATCCATATCGATTTTTTTTAGGTTTATTTATCCCATTTAACCTCTAAGGGGTTGATTGTCGAAAAAATACAAAATATGTGTTTGCTTATTTGTTTTACTTTCCGACCATAAGCCTAAATAATAAATTTAATGAAGGACTTTCCAGATACAGCATTTCATCCCCCTCTTCACCCCTTCGGGGGTGGAATTGTCAAAAACACTGACACAGGAAAATATAAATTTTCAATTGCCAGCCTAAATACAAAATTTTAAGATCCTAACTTCAAAACTGACGGACTTTTATACACATATTCATCCCCTATTTTACCCCCTAGGTTTGATTTTGGAAAAATAAGGAAATGGGTTGCCTATTTGTTTTAAGAAGTAAGCCTACAAAGTTTCAAGTTGAAATGTCTATTTTACTCCTGATTTTTCATTCAAAATTTCACCCCTATTGCAACTTTTTAGGGGTTGAATCATGTTCAGCGTGTTACACATCAAAATGAATGCCATTTTTGCAATCGTCATCCCATAAAACCTCAATAACGACATCCATATCGATTTTTAGGTTTATTTATCCCATTTAACTTCCAAGGGGTAGATTTTCGAAAAAATACGAAACATGATTTTGCTTTGCTATTGTTTTACTTTCCGACCATAAGCCTAAATAATAAATTAAATGAAGGACTTTCCAGATACAACATTTCATCCCCCTTTTCCCTTCAGGGGTGGAATTGTCAAAAACGCTGACACAGGTAAATAATTATTTTCAATTGCCAGCCTAAATACAATGTTTGAAGATCCTAACTTCAAAACTGACGGACTTTCATACAAACATTCATCCTCTATTTTAAAAAAATAAATAAAATAAAAAAAGCTTTATTGCACACAACGAAAGAAATACAATGACAAGAAGACAAAATAAAATATAGAAAACAGACAATAGGCGGCCTTATTGCCTAATGGCAATCTCTTCCAGGCAACCTTGGGTGAAAGAAGAAATAAATAGCTAGGAGAAAAGGGGAATGGGTGCAAAAACAAGATAGGATAAAGAAGGTTTATACTATAGGTGGAAAAAAAATAATAATAAATAAAATAAAATAAAATTTAAACATTTAAAAAATATATATATGTTTATATATATAATTACATAGATAAGGACAGGAAATGACTCCTAACTTGATCTCCAAAGGATTTTAGAGTCTAAGCCTTTCTGATACCCTCAGGAAGTGCGTTCCACAGACGAACTGCATGGACCGTGAAGGAGTAGGAAAAAAAGTCAGAGGAGTGACGTGGGATATCAAGTGCAAGGTTAAAGGAAGACCGCAAGGTGCAATGTACAGAAGAAGGGCGAAAGGAGAAACATTCTTTAAGGTAAGAAGGGGTAGAAGGTAAGAAAAGAATAGAATATAGAAGTTTTAGAATATGTAAGTCCCTGCGCCGGCGAATAGGGAGCCAGTTGAGTTTATTTCGGAAGTGTGACACATGGTCGAATTTTCGTAGGTTAAAGATGAATCTAATGGCAACATTCTGCAGGCGCTCCAGTTTGTCGAGTAACTCCTCCGATAGGTCTGTATTACAGATATCAGCGTAGTCTAATATGGACAGCAAAAGAGATTGAGACAGCGTAATTTTGGTGCTGGTCGGTAAAAAGTTGCGAAGCCGGTTAAGAGAGCCATAAGCTGCAAACACCTTTTTCCTAATTTGCTCAACGTGAGGTTTCCAAGACAGATGCTGATCAAGAATAATACCCAGATTCTTGACAGAACTCGAGTAAGGAATCATGGTGCCATCCAAAGTAACCACAGGAAGCTGTTCAAAATTGATCCTCGAAACGAAGTGATGACTGCCAATAATAATGCACTGAGTCTTAGAGGGGTTGAGTGCGAGACCGAACGACTTGCTCCAAGAGCTTATATGGGCAAGATCTGAGTTGATAGTTGCTATTGCACGTGGAAGCTCTGATAACGGTGCCTGTGTGTAAATTTGAAGATCGTCAGCGTAGAGGTGGTACGAACTTGAAAGGTATTGTGTGATTGAATTTATAAAAATTGAAAAAAGAAGAGGAGATAAGACGCCACCCTGAGGGACCCCAGTGTTAATACCACACCAACTGGAAAATGAATCTCCAATGCGGATACGTTGCCGTCGCCCTCGCAGGTAACTTTGCAACCAATCAATTGCAGATGGAGAAATGTTAAGAGAGCGTAAAACACCCAGCAGGATGTCAAAGTCAACCGAATTAAATGCATTACTAAAATCTAGTAATGTCATTACTGTCAGCTGACGATTTTCCATCCCCAGGCGTATGTCATCTGTTATCTTCACCAGTGCTGTAGATGTGTTGTGGCCTTTACGAAAACCAGACTGAAGGGGATTAAGGAGATTGTTATGGCTTAGATAGTCAGTAAGTTGACGGTGAATAAGTTTCTCAAGGACTTTGGAAAGGAAGGGAAGGATAGAAATAGGTCGAAAATCGGAAAACATGGTAGGTTTTGATTTTTTTGGAAGGGGAATAACGTTTGCATCCTTCCAAGAAGAAGGAAACGTACTAGTGGAAATTGAGGTATTAAGGATAAAGGTAATTATAGGAGTAAGAAAATCAAGGATCGGAAGGATCATCTTGCGGCTAATGGAATCAGCACCTACAGCACTGGAGCTGACAGACAGAATCGCTCTCTTAACATCACATTCTGACAATTGATTAGGAGAAAAAGAACAATTATGTGTTGGCACGTTAGAAAGTAATTGCAACGTATTAGATTTGAGGTTGCCATCAATAGGCACCGACGATGAGAAATAACAATTAAGTTGGTTGAAGTCGACACGTGTACCTGAGACGTCACTAGTAGGAGATTTACCAACACCAAGAGTTTTTAGGAACTTCCAAACTTTACCTGGATCTTCATTTTCTACTGACTGATGAATGTGGCGTCTTTGAGCGTCCCTGACCACCGTATTGCACCTGTTTCTAGCACGGATCATTCTTTTTTTGTTACGTTCCGAGGGATCAACCTTGAACCTGGCTTTGGTACTGTTTTTTTTGTTCATTAGTGATCGGATCTCGTTGGTTAACCAGGGTGCCGGTAAGTGCTTCATTTTGACCGGTCTGATTGGAGCGTGTTTGTCATAAAGCTTTATTAAAAGATCATTGAAGGTGTTAACCTGCTCATCCACAGATGTAGAGGAAGAGATTGCCGACCAGTCCATGTTAGCAGCATCTACGAGTAGCTGATCATGATCAATGCGGTTAAAACTACGCTGAAGCTGAACAGTAGGTTTCAACTTGGGAGTTCGGATTCGGTACGACAAATACACCAAGTCGTGATAAGAGAACGCATCTGCAGAAAGTTGGCCATGTTTAACAGCTAAGCTAGGAGAAGAGACAATCATAAGATCGAGAAGAGAGGGAGTGCAATTGGGAAAGTGATGAGTAGCATTTAAGGGTAAAACATGTAAGTTAGCTGAATTTACTACTGATAGTAATTTACGGGCACGGGAATCGTCTTTCAAGAGGCAGGTATTAAAATCACCCATAATTATGGTATGCGAGTACTGAGGACTGAAATTTTCAAGAAGACGTTCGAATGACTCAAAGTAGTCAACTCGTAGAGAAGGGCTATAAAAAACACCAAGGAGAATTTTAGAATGGGCAAGAGATATTTCAAGGAAGAGGTGCTCGGCGCTATTGCTCGGAGGTGGCTGCGGGGAGCGACTCAAAACAGAAAAGGGGATATGGGATCGGAGATAAACAGCCACCCCTCCATGCGAGGAACTTACTCGATCATTACGGATCAAATGGTAGCCAGGTATAGAATACAATGAAGAAGAAAGACAAGGATGAAGAAAAGACTCGGAGACAAGGATGGCGTGGATATTTTTGCAGTCAAAAGACGCTAGGAAGTCGGGAAAGTGGGCAGGGATACTCTGCGCATTAATGTGCACAGCATTGAAATTTTTAGGAACATCCAAAAAGGTATCATCAAGGTGCTCACTCAAAGGGCGATCAATACTTTGAAAGCTCGAATTAGAAGATGAACAGGATAAGAACAGGTCAATACTATTATCTATTAAAGAGGAATCCATATGCTAACATATATTGAAATTAAATAGAATAAAATTATATATAAGTATCTATAAATAAAATACATAAATACAGTACCCACAGCTTGCCGGAAAGGAACAAGAACGCAAAGAGAACAGTTATTTAACAATTTACAAGTCAACAACACCCACAAACAATAAAAATACAGATTAACACGGAAAGCGAGCAAATAGTAACACAGAAAAAACACAGTGACAATATCACATGACAGACGTAACACTTTTACATCCATAGATGGAGTTAGTCTGTGACTGGAATATTGTTTATTGGCTGTATGCCAATGCCAATCTCTGCAAAAAATATCGATACCCGAGTATATAATTCAGTATTCGATACTTACTTTTGAGCCTGAACTCCAAATACTACAACACAAAATTTCGAAAAGAAAGAATCGAATCCTAGGGGGGGGGGGGGGGGGGGGGTGTAAAACGACTTTACATCATACTGCTCGGTAACTAGGATTTACTAGTATGGTAGCTGTGTAAGTTGGCATGTGCAACACAGTGTATTGTTTAGATAGAACGTTCCATTTTCAAATTACTTTGCAATTCAAGCAGGTGAATGCTTTAACTGTAAAGTTACTTTACCATTCAAGCTATGCAAAACTCCTTGGTCAAACTATATTTTTTTCATAAAATGATAAGAAAACTATTTACTGTAAAAACAATGAAAATGGCGGCAGTTCATCGAATTAAATGTTTGTTCACTTGCGACGACTGTATTAAAATTTTAAATAAGTACCTACATTTACAAGTTTTGGAAATAAATTTGAATAGATATTTTCTCTCTTAAAAAAGAATAATCTTGTCATACCAATATAAATGTTATATTTACCTCGCATGAATGATGTAAAGTAGAATGCTTACCTCGGTTGTAAGTAGCTATCACACCCTCGAACAATATTCGCCCTCGCTCGCTATGCTCGCTCGGGCGTCTAAATATCTCGGGTGCACTCGATCCATTAGCTCCCTTTGCGAGCTGTGCTCGCACGGTCGCCAAATTGGATCTTGTTCTGTAATAGCTCGCTTACGTCCCTTGTGTAACAAACTACTATTTCATACAACCATCTTGTACGCTAATTGTACGGTAATTTAGGGGTGCATTTTACGGTAATTCTGACAACACAGGTTGGCAACGCTGCCTACATTACAATACAATCAAATTATAAAGGCACAAAACAAAACAAGTGAAAAGAGATAGAGAAAATTAAGTATGTGCGACAAAATAACAAAAGCAGGACGAATACAGAAGCAGCTGAAAAAGCTTAAAGTAAGTAAATAACATGAGAAACATACAATAAATAACAATAAAAACAGTTCTGGCAAAACTTTAACTTACATACTACTTTCTTATTGCAGAGGCAGCCCTCCTACTCCTGGCGTTTGGAGCCGGAGGCAGTTCAGGTTCCCTCCGCGTGGATGCCGTGGTCCTCGAAGTCGAACTGGCGTTAAAGGCGACGAGACGGTCAACGTCGGCTAGTGAAGCGATGCGGTGTCGCCGGCCATCACCATCCAGTGCCAGGATACGACCAGCACTGGTCCAGCACTTTGTAATACCCAGCCGTTCACGCGCAGAGACGAATACTTTGTGCCGAAGCTTCGTCAGAAACTCCGACATAGTAAAGCCAGTGCCTTTTAGCCCCGACTTAGCTGCCCACAAGCTGTCCCGAAGCGACTCTGATCGGAACTTAATAAGCAGCGCTCTAGGCCTATCTGGACTCGTTTTGCCCAGACGGCTGGCCCTGACAATATCGGCTTCGCACAACTTTACTATAGGCAAATGTTGAGATGCCACATTGAGGACAGATTCTGCCGGAGACTTATCCTTAGACTCAGGGACACCGTGAAGGAGCAGCATAGCATGTCTACTCCTCATCTCCATATTGTCACACTCGGACATCAACACTGTGACTTGCAGTTCTAGATTTTTCAGCGTAGCCAACACAAACTCACGGAACGCTTCAAATTCTGATGACAGCGAGGACAATGTATGTTGTGGAGGAGTGCTTGTCTTCTTCAGCTCGCTCTCGAAGGATGCCATCCGCTGGGTGAAGGACTCAGACAGTGCCTCGATAGTGTTTTTCAGGCCTTCCATGTTGAACAGTGAAAGTGATGGTGCAGTGTTGTTAGGTTAGTTACAAAATACAAGATATAGAGAGGAGAAAATAACTGCAGGTACTGTACAGTGTTAGTACATAATAAATTACTAAAATTTAGATCAAATTAACAGACTTAATTGAATTAAATTTAAATAAATTGCAGAGCAATCAAAATAGACGTTTTTGAGTTTTCGCTCTCCCCCGAATTTTACCCCCTTAGGGGTGGAATTTCCAAAAATCCTTTCTTAGTGGATGCCTACACTGTATAACGTATCTATGTGCAAAATTTGTAGTCTCTAGGTTCAGCGGTTTGGGCTGTGCGTTGATATCTCAGTCAGTCAGTCAGTCAGTCAGTCAGTCAGTCAGTCAGTCAGTCAGTCAGTCAGGACTTTGAATAAAGATAAAGATAAAGATAAAAATATTCTTTATTCACTTAGACATAATAAATATGTACTTATGAATCGTCAATATTTTCCTACCACCCATTCAAGAATTTTATATATTAGGTCTTTACATATGAAATTGCCGTTTTTTTCTTTTGTACATATAACTTAACAACTTTTATAATATTAGAAATATATAATTTCTTTAATATTGCGTTACATTAAGACCGTATCGAGCAACTTTTGATAATTTAATAACCACGATATTTGATTATTTACATAGAAAAAACTTATTCCGAAAGTTACGACTATTTTTGTTTCCAGAATTTCGTACTTTATTAGTTGTAACTTAGTGAAAAAAAATTTTTTTCTCTTAACGAATGTGTCATTTAGTAGTTAAAATGTCCATAAATACGTGTGTAAAATTTTGTAAATTTACATAATATTAGTCGTTAAATAATAACAAAAACGTTAGTATGGAAAAAAAATAATTACAGAAATCACCATACAAAACGGCAATTTCATAGGTAAAGACCTATTATATAGATTGACGAAGTTCAATAATACTTGAAGTTTAGTTTTTAATACACAGATTACATACATATTGACGATAGAATTAATATTATTATTTACTGTACGTTATATAATTAAGTTTTAATTTTACAAATAATAAATATGACATGGAATACGTATGTGTATGTCTAAACATGACTCGACCATACCCTTATTTCACTTTTGCACTTTCACTGTTTCACTATTTCACTATACCATTTGACGCGAGTAGTATAAAATTGGGAAGTCTGGCGCACGGTTCCCTGGGAATGGATCTGGAGACTCTGAGAATGAAGACCTCAGAGACATGAGTGCCTGAGTACTCATGTTTTTGAAAAGTGAAAACGCCGGAACTAGCGCGCCTCTCACTAGGCGCTGTTTTTGGCGTTTTCACTTTTCAAAAACATGAGTACTCAGGCACTCATGTCTCTGAGGTCTTCATTCTCAGAGTCTCCAGATCCATTCCCAGGGAAACCGTGCGCCAGACTTCCCAATTTTATACATTGACAGTTTCACGCATACTTTAAAGTGTTAAATTTGAAACTACAGTACCTACTTTACCATGGCAAAGTCTTCAAAGTCTTTATTTAAATATTTTTCTATGTCTGGCGCCGGTATTAAGAAATCTAATATATATTTAGTCTACCTCTGTAGGTGCTGTTTTAACGTTTTCACTTTTCAAAAACATGAGTACCTACTCTGGTACTCATGTCTCTGAGGTCTTCATTCATAGTCTCCAAATCCCCACCGCGCACCAGACTTACCAATTTTATTCATTCGTGCATACTTTCAGTGTTAAATTTGCAAGTTAAAACGTAAGAAATCTAATCCTATTTGTCATAATGGTGCACATTGAGGATCTTGCGTTCTATAGATTTGACTCGTACGTACCTAAGCGCAATACCCTGCGTAATTGCCATCTCTACGAGTTAGTAGATATACCTACCTACTTAGGTATTCGAAAATAAAAACAAAAAAAATATATAATAAAATATGTTTATTATTGCAATATCCTACTTGTACATTAAGTCTTGTATATCTTTTATTATTTTTCTAGTGTCACAATACACATTATCAAAGATGCTCGAGGCCACATACTGGACACAGATTTCGGGTGCGCTAGTACTTTGCTCGTTATTGTCTAACATTTGTGTGTCATAAACTTCTATTTTAATGATTTTCACAGCTTTTTTCGACGGCTTCTTCATTATAGTGTACAAACCAGGCTTGTTTTGTCTCTTTGTATGTCGTATGGGACCACAACATCCGCCAACATCCTCGACTTGAATTTCTAACTCCGGACTCTTACTCAGATCGAATGGTCGGTTAGTTATGAATGGGAAAAGGTCTTCGGATTCCTGGAACTAATATAAAATAAATCAGATTAATATTTATGTACTACAGTTTAATTATCATTGGTGCACAATACTATAAAATAAATATTATTCAAACTTACCGCCATTATTTCGCGTCCAATAAATTTAAGTGACATCCGCTTCTTATAAAGTTAAAATAGTAAATGAGTTTTTATGATTTTTCCAATGAAATAACTTTGTACAGTCAACAGCTCATCGACAGTTTGCCTTTCGTTAAGGCTGATGTTTTCGTAGCCTGATGTGCTGTCGATGGTACCCTATGTTGTGTAGCACTATACCGTTCTTACTATTTTATTTTCGGACAATAGTCCCAACTGAACTTCCACACGCCTTAATTTTGGAAGTTATTGCCTAACCAAGAAAGTTTTAATTTGAAATATTGCCAAAAGACACTTACAACGTGTTTACATTCGATATAAGTAAATCACGATGTACAGTCGAATCCAATAATTTGTACACATTTCTAACATTTGTTACATCTTATTATAAGTAGCATAAGGTTGCTAAACTGACAAACGTGTGCATATATTTTGAAGTCGTGTTTAAATAGGTACTTGAGTAAACAATGTTCCATACGACACCTTCTTTATATGTGTGGTGATGCAGTTGAGACAAATTTGGACATATTGCTGATCTTGATGATCTTTTGATGTAAGTGATAGAGTCCAACACAAGTAAAGCAATTAAATCTATAAATATCACCCGTCACCATGACTAACCCAATTACTTGATCAGTCTTGCTGGTTAAATATCTTCATTATTTTTTTCGTTGTTTGAAGGGATAAAGATGTGAGTAACCATTTTATATTAATTTTTTTGTACTGTTTTATCAATTCCTTACAGTGTTTGAGTACTTAAGTATCCAGACTATGGGTAATTCAAGTAGTCCAAACACTTTTGTAATGGCAATCTAGTACTAAAAAGTTTTACACATTCATAATAGGTAATCTAATGTTGAGTAATCAACTTGATCTTAATAGTTCTTGTGCGTTTTTGTGAACATACATAGATAACTCAGTAAGTTGTTATAATGTTTTTGTTTGTGTATTTCAGGTCAAACCTTATTACCGATGAGGAATATGATTCCAGCAGTTCAAGTTCAAGTTCGAGCTCTAGCTCGTCATCGTCATCGAGTACAGTTCGGAAGGCTCCGATACAAGTAGTCCCAGTGCCGATGCCGGTGAGAGCTTTGCCTGAGGAACCGCAACCAAGCACATCTGCTGCGCCTGTACATGGTGGTACAGCAAAAACAAAAAAGAGGAAGTCTATTGATGTTGACACAACAAAGAAATCTAAGAGGTAATATTTGTGATCGTATTAAACAAATTAGTTAGTACTAGTATAGTATTATATTATCTGTGTTAGTACCTACTCAATACGTGTGCTCTATAGAATATTTCAAATCAATAACATTATGATTTTTCTTTCAGGCGTAAGACAGAGGTCAAATCCAGTGCTATTGTACCGGTAAAAACAGCAGCTGAGAAAAAAGGTATAATACCTGTTGAGACAGTAACGTCCAACGACAGCATTGAGAGAAAGAAAAGGTATTTTATTATTATTCCCTTTATTACATTTTGAATACTTACAAAATTATATTTCTAAACATTAAATTTTTACAATGTATAACACTAAAAAATACAACATTTAAAAATACAAAAATGCAGTTCCCCACGGTAGCAAGATCAAGATTATTATTATTATTAACATTTTAATTATATCTATTAAGTCTGCCTTTTATTATACCCAGGTACATGCTTTGTTAATTCATTCAATTAATAATTAAAATATATATAGAAGTATACTTACATATTATTATATTGTTCACAGAACCAAAGCAGCAGGCGAAAATGTGAAGAAAGGAAAGAAAAGTAATCGGATGACTGCTAATGATATAATGGGCAGTGATAATGAGGAAGTCAATGAAGGTCACGGTACGAATGATTTATGCTCATACATTTATCGTCGGGTAGCAAACGGCTACACAAAACAACATAAAAATGATCAGCAAGGAACCCACTTCATTGATCTAAAAATTTACACTTGCAGTGAACTGGAAAACGTAAAACCGAAACAAAGGTGGCGTAAGTCTATTTTAACTTTAAAAACTAAAAGCGACAATAATACAGAAGCTTGGCAACATTTGGTCAAATTTTTGAAAGAAATAAAATTACAGTGTAAAGATGTGCCGACTACGTTCGTTAGTACATCAAACCATCCTTGATTTTTATGACTTGTTTCGGTTGAACGTTTATCCAGATTCATTTTATATTATATTCTTTATTATTCATGTTTTTAAGTGTTTTTCATAATATTTTCTCTTATTAGATGTATTACTAATACCTATATTTTCACGCGGGACTTTGTCTAAAATGTGGAGATGTTCACTCTATATTATAGTACTATACTTAACATCATGCTGACAGACAAGTAATTAACAAAACAAATACCTATAAATATTATTGAGTATAACTGTGTTTAATTATAAGTATAGCACGTGTCGTATATTTAGATACAGTATTATTGTAAACTTGTAAATAAATAAATATGTCCTCAATGAATATGTTTCTTCTTCTTTCAGAGACGGTCCCAAATAAAAGAGTTACCTGTGAGAAATGTAACATTCAGATAGATAGAAATAGACTTGTATATCATTTAAGAACTAACTTGCACAAACAAAATTGTATTATAAAAACAGAATTAGAAACTGTTGACTTGATTGCAACTGCTTTTAAGAATAGAATCAACACGTATAAAATAAATGTACCCAAAAATCGTAAATATTTTACACCTGAACAGTTCTTGTATGATATTGAGGAAGTAGTCAAAAAATTAATAACTTTATCACTGTATAAACACAAATCATTAAAAGTTAACTTTGAATTGTTTGCCAATTTTGTTTTACCAAAGTCAGAGTGGCAGCAAATAAAATCATTTAATTCTAAGTATGAGGTAGTTTTTGGTAATACGGATCTCAAAGAAATGTATTCAAACATAAGTAATACTTTGAAACATAAGTTAACTGAATTTGAGCATTCTGAGTCTGGTTGGTCTTTCAGATCTATTAGTCATCTTGAGGTCAACATAAACAAGTATTCACCGCTAAGAGGAGGTAGTTTTATAGATTTACCTAAAAGAATTAAATCCACCAAAAGTTGCCTGAATATTAGGAATAATGATAACTATTGCTTTGCTTGGAGTATTGTATCAGCTTTATATCCGTGTGACAAATGTGTAAACAGAACAAGTTCCTACCCATATTATTCAACGGTATTAAATACAAGGGGTATGGTATTTCCTCCTTCTGTCAATGATATAAAAGTATTTGAAAGAAATAATCCTTCTATTAGTATAACCATATATGGCATTGATAAGAAAAACAATATAACAGGGCCCTTATATTTAACAAACCAGGTAAAAGATAAACATGTGAACTTGTTATACATAGAAAAAGGTAACTGCGGTCATTACTGTTTGATAAAAGATCTTAAACGGCTTGTACGTAGTCAAGTTACTCGACACCATGGACAAACCTTTTTTTGTGAAAAGTGTTTGCAGTTTTTCTCGACTGAAACAAAGCAAAGTTCTCATTGTTGTTCTGGGATAGTATCTGTATTACCGGAAAAAAATAGTCAGCTATATTTTAAAAATTTTGAAAAGCAACAAAAACATAAATTTGTAATATATGCAGATTTTGAGAGTTTGCTGTGTAATTACTCTGATAACTGTACAGAAAATACAAAAACATATAAAGTACATAAACCTTCTTGTTTTGCATATTATATCAGTTGTTCATATGATTCCAGCCTTAACAAATATGTCACATATAGAGGTTCAGATTGTGCGGAAGTATTTATGAAAAGGTTAATTGAAGATTGCATAATTATCGACAGTATATTACGTTCTCATAAGGTTATGCAGCCGTTAAGTACACAACAAGAGAACGAGTATCTCAGAGCATCACATTGTTACATTTGTAGAGAACCGTTCACTGGTAACGATAAAGTTCATGATCACGATCATATAACTTCGGAGTATCGCGGGCCTGCTCATTCGAAATGTAATTTAATGTTCCAAACTAAACAATTTATTCCGATAATATTTCATAATCTTACAAACTACGATTCTCATTTGTTTATTAAAGAATTAGTAAAATATAAAGGTGATTTGAACATAATACCAAAAACTAAAGAAAAATATTTAACTATCACAAAATATTTTGATTTACCTAATTCTAAATCTGTTCAAGTCAAGTTTATTGACTCATTTCAATTCTTAAGCTCCAGTTTAGATGTATTGAGCAAAAGTTTATCTAATGATGACTTTCATCACTTATCAAAAGTATTTCCTAGTAAAAATCAGCTGTCTTTGATTAAGCAAAAAGGTGTATATCCCTATGATTACGTAGATTGTTGGGCAAAATTCGATGAGAAGTGTTTACCTCCAAAAAAATATTTTTACAACAGTCTGACTTCAGAGCATATAAGTGACGATGAGTATTTGAGAGCACAAACAATTTGGAACTCTTTTAATATTGCATCTCTTGGGGAATATACAGACCTATATCTAAAAATTGATGTATTGTTATTATGTGACATATTTGAAAAGTTTCGAGAAAGCAGTCTGCATTATTATCGACTAGACCCTGTTTTTTATGTAACGTCACCTGGATTAAGTTGGGATGCAATGCTTTTACATACTGGCGTAAAGTTAGATTTGATTAGTGATGTTGAAATGTATCAATTATTGGAGCGAGGAATTCGTGGTGGCCTAGCACAATGCTCTTTGCGCCATGCTAACGCAAATAACAGATACCTTACTAACTATGACGATTCTAAACCATCATCCTATCTCATGTATCTAGATTGTAATAACTTATACGGTTACGCCATGATGCAAAAAATGCCAGTATCCGATTTTAGTTTCCTGTCTAAAGAAGAAATAACAAATTTTGATGTCACTAATGTGTCTGATGATTCAGAGTATGGTTATATTTTAGAAGTGGATTTGGTTTACCCAGACTCTTTACACAACAAACATAGTGATCTACCATTTGCCCCAGAGAAATTTACCCCCCCAGGAGGTAAGACAAAAAAATTAATCGCTAGTTTATATGACAAGTTTAATTATGTTATTCACTACGTTTATCTAAAAGAATGTATAAAAAATGGTTTAATCTTAAGTAATATTCATAGAATAGTTAGGTTTAGACAAGAAAGATTTCTGGAAAAATATATTCAATTAAACACTCGGTTACGTCAAGCATCTAAGTCACAGTTCGAAAAAGATTTTTTTAAACTATTGAACAACGCTGTTTTTGGAAAGACAATAGAAAACAGAAGAAAACAGGTGGATGTAAAATTGATTACCACGTGGAGAGATGTTGAAAACAAAACTAATAAAAAAAATGGGGCTGAGAAATTAATCTCAAGGCCTAACTTACATAGTATTAGTATATTTTCTAATAATTTCGTTGCAATCCAACTTAAACAGGAAAAAATAAATCTTGACAGACCAATTTACATAGGATTTTCTGTATTAGAGTATGCAAAACAACATTTATATCGGTTTTATTACGATTTTATTAAACGTAAATACAGTGATAAAGCGAAATTGTGCTATACAGATACTGACAGTCTACTTTATTTAATAAATACTCAAGACTTCTATAATGATATAAAATCACACTTAACATTCTTTGATACAAGTAATTTTACGAATGAAAACATGTATGGTATACCTCAACTAAATTCTAAAATCCCTGGACTATTTAAGGATGAAATGGGAGGTGACGTTATCAAGGAATTTATAGGATTAAGGGCAAAACTATATTGTATACAGAGTGAGAAAAGTCGAATAAATAAAGCGAAAGGTGTATCTAAACATATAACTAAGCGTATAACTCTAAATCAATACAAAGAAACTCTGAGGAATAACTTAAATGTTAGATGTAATATGAGTTTCATACGATCCATTAAACATGTTATTTATTCACAAGAAATAAAAAAGTTAGTTTTAAATCGTAGTGATGATAAACGACAAATTTTGAGTAATCAAATTAACACGTTACCTTGGGGGCATTCTGACACATTATGTTAGAAGATTATTTTTATACAGTCATCATTTAAAGTTTATTTAAGATAGCGCTCATTCATATTCCCGACAAAGTCATGATAACAATATTGTGAAAGGTGTCGCGTTCTATTTATTATTATGTAACAATACATAAATGAATGGGATCACGAGTTAGTCATCACGACAGTCTTGGAACTATGAACCAGCGCGTTGCTTTTATCTATTGAAATAAATAATATATAGTTATTTAGTTCTCAAAACAGTAAGTGTGTATCGAAAATGTTGTGTATACTTATTATAAATTGGACTTCACGTTTAACCTAAACTTGTGTTATTAGACTTAATTGTATAAAATTTGTGTCAATCTGTTAATAGGTATACAATAAATAAATAAATACGTAATATTTACATACTCACCATGTCTCCTTCTTATAAATAATATATTGTATAGGTTTAATTTACGAGGTAAATGTATATTTACCTATTTGTTATTTAGACTAATGTATATTTTACTATAGTACGTCTATGCCTAATAAAATGTATTATACCTACTCTTTATTGCACATTAAAAATACATTGAACACAAATATAATTGAAAAATGTGAGCAAAGGTGGACTTATCTCTAAAAGAGATCTGAAATGTACTGTATAATAAAGACTTAAATACAATAAAACCTATGTTGTTATCATTACGTTTACGGAACTGGTCCCAACACACGCACAAACACACACACACACACACACACACACATACATACATACATACATACATGGTAATTAATAATTTATAAACGAATGATGATAAAATTGTATCTTATTAATAAACAAGAAACAGCAGAGTATAATCGGTTTTATACTTATCTAAAGCATTTTTCTTTTATTATTCACGCAACTACATAAAATACAAAATGAAATGGGTCAAACAACCACATGATCTGGAGATTATTAATATTAACATCGATTCTAATTCGAAAACGATTCCTAGACATTGTGTTCTATTACCAAATGATATTCGCTGTATTATATGTGGCCCATCAAACTGTGGTAAAACCAATGTTATTCTTAGCTTATTATTGCATCGTAATGGTTTAAAATTTAAAAATATATACCTCTACACAAAAACTTCATTTCAACCAAAGTATCGTATTTTAGCCGAGATATTAAAACAAATACCCGAAGTAAATTATTTTATTTATAGCAATGACATAGAAGTTCTACACCCTAGTAAAGCATTACCAAATTCTGTTATAATATTCGATGATGTCATTTGTGAAAATCAAACTAATATGCGTAACTATTTTTGTATGGGACGTCATAAACATATAGACAGTTTTTACTTGACACAAACTTACTCAAAAATACCCAAACAATTAATAAGAGATAACGCCAATTTACTTATTGTATTCAAGCAAGATGATACTAATTTACGTCATATTTATAGTGAACATGTAAATAGCGATATTCCATGGTCCCAATTTAAAGACATTTGTGCATCTATCTGGAGAGAGTCTTATCAATTTTTAGTCATTAATAAGGACTGTGCAATAAAATATGGACGATATAGAAAAGGATTCGATAACTTTCTACATTTGGATTAATGTGCTCATAATACCGTTATATTTGAAACACCGTCATTATTATTCCGATTATAGAAAAAACCGGTAGTGTTTTAGGTGAAATGGACTCAAATATTAAAAAACAGATTATTGAATCAGTCGATTCCATAAAGACTAAAATAAGAAATATGCGAGAAATTGATGATGAAACAGATGTTGCAATGAAGAAGATCTTGAAACCAGTAACAGAACCATTAACAACCTTAATTGAAAACGGTTATCCCAGTCAAAACAAACAGTATCCTAGTGATAAATTGAACGCGTCGTATGGTTTACAGTCTTGTAAAAATGAAGATTCCGAACAATATTATAGTGATCTTGCGGAGTTCAGTGGTTCTGATGAAAGTAAAGATAAAATTCTAACGTTTGCGGATACTGATGCTGCTTCTAAGCGCACTTCACTTCAGAAGGGTGATTTGGCTAACATTTATAACGCAATAGGAGTTAATGTACCATTCGGAATAAGGAATGAGGGCAACCAGTTGTTTATGGGAAATTCCTTGGTAAAAATTACTAAGACGGAAAACATTTCAACCAATGAGAATATATATTATGTCACAATTAATAATATAACATATGAACTTACCCCAGGTATAAAAGAACTGTTGCTTAAAAAGAAACCTGATTTAAAACTCATTTCAGAAAAAGACAAACTTGTATATAAGGACATGCTCTTAATCAGTAACGTGCATAAAAGAGATTATGATTCAAATGGACAACTCAAAGGAGACAAAAGTATCAAATACAGAGAGATAATAAAACCTATTCTATTAGAAATAAACAATTCTATTTCTGATCCAAACATAGGCTTGAATTTGAATTGCCCTTATAAAAAACAAGGAGGAAGTTTGCCAAAGTTAAAAAAATATAAGTCAAACACTGAATTAGTATATTGGGACGATCCAAATGAACTTATTGAACGACTGAAAATACTGGTTGCATCTAGAGATGTGGGGAATAATAATCATGATAATGAAATTCTGGCAATAATAGAAGAGTTAAAAGAAGCTGGTATTGTTAAAGCATAAAAACCGAGAGTTATAGTTACGCACTCAGTACTAATAATAGTTGTAGACTTAGTTAGACATAAACTCAAAAGTAGTGGATATAGACCAAAAATCATGAGTAAAGAAGATATTGTCAACGAAATACATAAAAACGCCAGAAAAAATTATCCTAGAAGAAATGTAATATTGAAAGATATTGATGATTTATGGCAGGCTGACTTAATTGATATGCAGAGTATTCATAAATTAAACTCAAATTACAGATATATTCTTATTATTATAGACACATTTTCGAAATACGCTTGGGCTTACCCTTTAAAACAAAAAACCAAAGATGATATATGCAATTCCTTCAGGAAATTGCTTTTATCTGGCCGTATTCCCAAAAACTTACAAACTGATTTCGGGACGGAGTTCTATAACGAGAAATTTAAAAATCTTATGAAATCTTTTTCAATAAATCATTATTCCACATTCTCATCAAAAAAAGCATCTATTGTCGAAAGACTAATCAGGACTATTAAATCTAAAATATATAAGCAATTTAGTTTAAAAGGAAAATACGAATGGAGAGGCGATACGTTAAATAATATAATATGGAATTATAACCATACTTTTCACCGTACTATCGGATGTATGCCAGTTGAGGTCAATGAAAAAAATAAGGTTAGCTTGTTAAATAGATATGCAGAGTTATATCAAACAGATATCAAATCCGTCAAATCTAAGTTTGAAATTGGAGACTATGTTCGTATTAGTAAATACAAAGGAGTCTTTGAAAAAGGCTACACGCCAAACTGGTCAACAGAAGTATTTCAAATTATTAAAATCCAACAAACTACACCAAAGACGTACTTATTAGAAGATTCAAGACACAGACCTATATTAGGGGCATTTTATGAGCAAGAATTGCAGAAAACTAAGCACCCTCACATATATCTCATAGAAAAAATTGTAAGAAGAAAAAATAAGAAAATGTTAGTAAAATGGTTAGGGCTACCATCCATTGAAAATAGCTGGATAAAACAATCTGATATAGTGTGAAGTGAATTTATAAAGTCAATACATTCTTATAATGATATCAGTCTCTTATAGAGTATGAAAGAATACAGTCTTATAAATTGGTTAATAAATAATTTGCCGCTTGAACTTCATTTTCCTGGTTATAATTATTGTGGTCCTGGAACAAGATTACGTGAAAGACTAGCTAGAGGAGACAAAGGCATTAATCTTTTGGACGAATATTGCAAGGAACACGATATTGCGTACAATAGGTACAAAACTCTAAAAGAACGTCACAGAGCAGACTTGAAGTTGATGAAAATGGCTAGAAAACGAGCATCAGCACCAGATTCAAGTGTTGGGGAAAAAATTGCCGCTCATTTAGTAAACAAAGCCATGCTAGCAAAAGTAAGCAGCGGTGCTGGTATGAAGAAATCTAAAAACAAAACACTTAAAAAATACTCTTCGACTGGTTTCAAAAAGCACTTGAAAAATGTTGTTAATTACACAAAACGACGTCTCTCTAACCTAAAGCCAACATGCAAGAAAGCAGCAATAGATCTAGCAATTGCAGCTGCACGGGAAGTAACTTCTGATGCTTCTATTAAGGTTCCACGTGTAATTCAAATCCCGAAAACCGGCGGTTTTTTACCTTTAGTTCCTCTATTTGCTGGCCTATCTGCGGTCGGTAGTATAGCTGGCGGTGCTGCATCTATTGCTAAAGTAATTGAGGATGTCAAAAACGCCAAAAAACAACTTTCGGAATTAAAAAGACATAACGAAAAATTGGAATCTGTATGTATTGGAAAAGGATTACAGTTAGAAAAATATAAAAAAGGATTTAGAATCTGTTTGTCAAAACAAAGTAATAAAAAAAACTAAATAATAGGCTACCTAATCGAGCTCTTACTAATGTCGATCTTATACACCATTCTCGAAATATTCCATATTTTCGTGGAGTATTTATGAGAGACGAGTTACCCAAACATCCCGACCTTTTAGAAAGTGGCATTATAAATCTGGATAATTCTCGAAATCCAGGTACTCATTGGGTAGCCTATGTTAAAATTAAAGAATATGTTGAATATTTTGATAGCTATGGTAATTTAAAGCCACCGAAAGAGTTTGTTAAATATGTGGGATCTAAGATAAATTATAATTATGAAAATGAACAAAAGAACCATCCTTATAATTGCGGACATCTTTGTCTTAAATTTCTCAAAAAGTTTTGGCATAAGATATTATAAATACCTTTTCTGGCTCATCTTTGAATTAGTATAGCACCATGTCTCTAACATTACTTGTCAAAGGCAATAAACCGCGATTGGAATCATATTTTCACCCACCTTTAATAATTGAAGATAGCTGGGAGTGTGGTTTGTTGTTCTTTACCACACTTAACCCAGATTTAGAAAAAATAAACAGGAATGATGAAGATAAAACATATAAATCAAATGATCAAACCAGCGATCATTCACCGTCTGTGATTAAAATAGAATGTGATATCGTGCAAGGATCATACATTAATGGAACGCCATCACATACACTACACGAATTCTTGCCCAAAATTTTTCCCGGTCATAGATATACAGAAACACCTAGAAATATTATTTACTTACCAATAATCAAAAGAAATATATCATCTCTTACTCTTAAAATTGTCAATGAAAGTGGAAACTATATTGATTTCGGAGACAAACAAATTCAAGTGCATATTCATCTACGTAAATCAAAATGATTATATTTGATAAAACTGGAAAGACAAAAGTACAAAAAATCAGTAAACCCTTGACTGTTAATGTCAACAGACGTATAAAAAAATACATACAAATAACTAAAAGTAACAGAGAATTTCTTCGGGCGCTAGGTCTTAAAACATGAATATCCTGCACATTTCGGAGTTACCTCAGTTCGATAACACGATCGAAAGTTATGAAATTCATACATACAGCCCCTACAGTAACAGTTTCGGAGAAAACGATGAAATCCGCATACCTATACAACAACAAGACCTTTACATTCTCCCGTCCGCGAGTTCAATACACATTGAAGGGTACACGACAGCGTACGGGAATGACCAAAAGCCGATCAAGAAGGATTTTGAATTTACTAATAACCCTTTTATGTTCCTGTTTCAAGACATCAGGTACGAACTAAATGGTATTGAAATAGATCGTGTTAAAAACGCTGGTATCACAACAACCATCAAATCTTATGTATCTATGAATGAAGGAGACAATAAGATTGCAGCGCTATGGGGTTGGAACCGGAACGGCCTTAGAACAAACGGTCACTTTAACGTTGTTATACCTTTGAATAAACTATTAGGATTTGCAGAAGATTATAATAAAATAATTATGAATTGTAAGCATGAGCTCATTTTGAACAGAAGTAATATAATTTTAAATAGTCTAAAGTTGACTGATCCTACTATTGTACACGTTGAAGTTCACTTGCAAAGAATACAATGGCGAGTGCCTCACATAAAGGTATCAGATCGGGAAAGACTTACATTATTACGACATTTAGAAAAAGATAAACCTATAAAAATGGCATTTAGAAATTGGGATTTATATGAATATCCTCTGTTACCAAAAACAACAAAACACTCATGGTCTGTTAAAACTACTTCCCAATTAGAAAAACCACGATATGTTATTTTTGGTTTACAAACTAGCAGAAAAAATAATAAACTTAACAGTTGTTCTGAATTTGACCATTGTAATGTATCTAATGTTACTCTGTTTCTGAACTCTCAGTACTATCCCTATGAACCCATGAATTTGAACTTTAAAGAAAACCGATACAGTATTTTATACGAGATGTACACCAAGTTCCGTCAGTCATATTATAGCCTGCCAGCTGACCCGTTGTTAAATCTGGTAAATTTTAAAGAAAAAGCCCCATTATTTGTTATCGATTGTACGAGGCAAAACGAAAATTTAAAAACTGGACCTGTTGACGTCCGATTAGAGATTGAATGTTCGGAAGATATCCCTGACAACACATCAGCTTATTGTCTTATCATAAACGAAAGGCTAGTCGAATATAAACCTCTTAGCAATATAGTTCGCAAGTTATCATGAACGCCATTGTAGATGTTCAAGGCTTCAAAACCGATCATAACAGATTCATATTAAAAGAAATGGCAATTTTATGTGATGGAAGAACACAAGTATATTTACTAAAACCACCCTACCCGTTTTATGAGTTATCAGTTTCAGAGAGGAGACAAGTGTGTTGGATAGAAAGAAACAGAAATATATTCTGGAAAGAAGGATTTATTCCATATTCTAAGTTTAAGTTTTACACAGATATAGTAAAACTGTTAAAAGACAAGAATGTATTTATCAAGGGTGATGAAAAACTATTATGGTTGAAAGATATACTCGAAAACAATCGTATTTTTAATTTAGAAGATAAAGGATGTCCTAGTATTTTAAGTCTGTATGAGAAATATGAGAGTTCAGAAATGTTAACTTGTATGTATCACTCTAATGTATGTGCTTTAAAAAATGTAATATGTTTAAACTTATGGTGTAAAGAAAATAAACTTTTTAAGCAATAATTATTTTTTGTTTTTTATTAATAGTCCATTAGACAACCTATTCACCAATCATCTCAACAACGTTCCTCAAAATTACACTAATGGTAGTGTGTTATTATTATTATTATCTCGATATGAAGAAAATGATTTCAGCACGGTTTCTGGGTAGGTATGTATAAAATAGTCATAACACACAGTCATAATAATATCAAGATGTATTTCAATCAATGAAAATCTCAGTCAGAGACACAAGCACCTACTTCAAGTTATATCCACACAAGCTCGGTAGATTCTTGGGTACCTACATAACTTGAAATAATTCCACTTTTTAAATATGAGTATAGTCATTTTTAATATTTATCAATTAAGCTTGAAAACATGAAACATTGGATCTAATAAAAGTATGGGCGATCCTGTTTATTTAATATTTATCAATTAAGGCTGAAAACATGAAATATTAGATCTAATAAAAGTATGCGCGAACCTGTTTATGTAATTATAAAATTGGGAAGTCTGGCGCACGGTTTCCCTGGGAATGGATCTGGAGACTCTGCGAATGAAGACCTCAGAGACATGAGTGCCTGAGTACTCATGTTTTTGAAAAGTGAAAACGCCAAAAACAGCGCCTAGTGAGAGGCGCGTTAGTTCCGGCGTTTTCAGTTTTCAAAAACATGAGTACTCAGGCACTCATGTCTCTGAGGTCTTCATTCTCAGAGTCTCCAGATCCATTCCCAGGGAACCGTGCGCCAGACTTCCCAATTTTATACTACTGACGCGGTGCTTGCTGCTGACGCTGCATACCGTTATCAGCACGAGCCGTAGTTATTTCTTGTCTTATCACTTTGCGAATACGATGCATACATTTCTTATACACACAAGGTAAATGATAGCTAATACAATAATAATAGCTACAATAGAGAAGGATAATTCCATCTTCTGCGCGAAATGAGAATTTGTGGCATCATTTGCACCATTTTGGGCAATCACAACATCCTCAGTTTTTTTCTCAGTACTGTATGTTTTACCCATTATAAAAAAAATTAACAGATCTTAACTGTTGTCACAAACGATTCAAAATTAGTTATGCCTAAAAATTAACTTTAAGTGTACATTTCAATTTTTGCAAGCAAGGCGAATGACGCACGTTCATTGACATGTTGCGATGTGCACTTATTTGTACTTAATACTTATTATAATACATACTAATATAGAAAGATTGCTTAAACTGTGCTAATACTTAGTGTTTTATATGGTTATACTTGCCATATTTTATTTTATTCTAACATGTAAATTTATAACACACAAAATGAAAATAAGTATAATAACTAAGTTATGTTATATAGTACCTATCATATGTTTAAGAAATGTTATGTTTTAAGAAAATCTGACAGGGGGTTTAATAACTCTCCCACTGCGAGATTTTTTAATACATGGCTCTAAATTATCATTAACAGGTATATTATTGTTTTCATTCAATATATATGCAGGCTTTAACCTGTCTATGGATACTACTAATACTCTATCTGGTAGTTGTATCTTGTAAACTTTATCATATCTTTCTAGTACTTTATATGGGCCTTCATACGGACAAGTTAAAGATTTTTTAATCATATCTTTTCTTATAAATACGTGCGAACATTTAATTAAATCGGGTTGAACGAAAAAGGATTTCGAATATTTATTCACACTATTTTCGTTAATAGATTTATATTTTTGAATAGCTTCATTAATATTCCGCAAGATCGTATAAGGCTCGTATAAGGTACTTTCAGAAGTCATTTGAGCGGCACTAATTCCTGTGTCACACTTGCATGCAGCACGGAGTCCTAACATTACGGTAGGTAGTTCCTGTGCCCAATTTTTATTACCATTTAATCGTGCCATTAATGAACCCTTGATACACCTATGCCATCTTTCTATAGCTCCATTGCTCTGCGGATGGTATGGGGTCGTCCTTATCTTATGTATACCTAAATACGACATTAAAATTGAAAATAACTTGCTTTCGAATTGTCTGCCCTGGTCACTGGTTAGCTTAACAGGGCAGCCAAATCTACAAATCCAACCCTCATACAAGGCTTTTGCGACCGCCTCGGCTGATATTTCTTTTAATGGAAATGCTTCTGGCCAACCTGTACCACGATCTATGACAGTTAAGCAATACCTAAGGTCATTTGTGGTAAAAGGTAGTGGTACTATTAGGTCTATGTGTATGTGATCGAATCTATCAACTTTAGAAAATTTACCGTAGCATGAAATTGTGTCTATTTATTTTTGATTTTTGGCAACTAATGCAAGTTTTACTCCATAAACCTATATCCTTGTTCATGTTGGGCCAAAAATATCTATCTTTTATCATTTTCCGAGACGTTCGCAACCCTGGATGACTTAAGTTATGAATTACGTGACAAATATCTTTTCTAAAACTTTCTGTTAAGTACGGTCGCGCGACTCCTGTTGAAATTTCGCAATAAGTAGCTTTATTCGTGTTTGGTACTATTATCTGCTTAAATTTATATTTTTGACTACCTAAATAAGTTTTTAGTTCGCTATCTAAACTTTGATCTGATGCAAACTTGTCAAAGTCGATAACACTGGAAGTGCACTCTATCGAATCTACTCGGGATAATGCGTCTGCGACAATGTTGTCTTGCCCGCTTACGTGTCGAATGTCTGTGGTGAACTCACTTATAAATAATAATTGTCTTACTCTTCTAGGACTCTCTTTGTTATTATTCTTACATAATTTAGAAAAAGCGAATGTCAAAGGTTTGTGATCTGTAAAAATAATCAGTTCTTTACCCTCAAATAAACATCTAAAATGTTCCATAGTCAAAAAAATTGCAAGAAGTTCCCTATCATAAGTACTGTACTTTTTTTGTGTTTCATTTAATTTTCGTGAAAAATAACCTAATGGCATCCACTGATTATTACCACACTTTTATTAGCTTCACTTGTAACTAAGTCACAATTTAAGAAAATCTTGGAATTCAATTTTAACCTACTTCTAATTGTCGTATTGATTTCAAACTTTGCAAGTCTATATGAATCCGATGACAATACAATAATTTGCTACTATCGAGCAGATCTGATGATGGAGTCAAGAGGTGGGCAATAGAACTCTTCAATGGCTGCAAGGAAACCCCTCGAGATTAGGCTCATTTGTTTTGTTCTGATGAGACCTATTCGCTACACTTGATGGTGACGGTCTGATGATGGAGCAGGGAGGAAGCAAGTAGCACTTCTTAATGACCACTAGGAAACCCCTCGAGTTTGGGCTCCGCTGTTTCGTTCTGATGAGACTAATCGCTACACTTGGTGGTGAGGGTCTGATGATGGAGCAGGGAGGAAGCCAGTGGCACTTCTTTATCATCAATAGGAAGCACCTCGAGTTCTGGCTCATTTGTTTCGTTCTGATGAGACCTATTCGCTACACTGGGTGGTGAGGGTCTGATGATGGAGCAGGAAGGAAGCCAGTGGGACTCCTTAATGACCAATAGGAAACCCCGTGAGTTTGGGCTCATTTGTTTCGTTTTGAAAAGACCTATTCGTTACACTTGGTGGTGAAGGTCTGATGATGGAGCTGGGAGGAAGCCAGTGAAAAAGGAGTTTCAGTTATTAAGGAATAACCACAAGAAAACCCCTCGAGTTTTGGCTCATTTTTTTCGATCTGATGAGACCTATTCGCTACATTTGCTGGTGAGGGTCTGATGATGGAGCAGGGAGAAAGCCAGTGGCACTCTTTAATGGCCAATAGGAAACCCTTCGAGTCTGGCTCATTTGTTTCGTTCTAATGAGACCAATTCGTTACACTTGGTGACGAGGGTCAGATGATGGAGCAGAGAGAAAGCCAGTGGCACTCCTAAATGGCCAAAAGGAAACCCTTCGAGTTCTGGATCATTTTTTTTTTCTTATGAGACCTATTCGTTACACTTGGTGGTGAGGGTCTGATGATGGAGCAGGGAGGAAGCCAGTGGCACTTCTTATTGACCACTAGGAAACCCCTCGAGTTTGGGCTCATTCGTTTCGTTCTGATGAGACCCATTCGCTACACTTGGTGGTGAGGGTCTGATAATGGAGCAGGGAGGAAGCTAGTGACACTCCTTAATTACCACTAGGAAACCCCTCGAATTTGGGCTCATTTGTTCCATTCAGATGAGACCTATTCGCTACACTTAATGGTGAGGGTCTGATGATGGAGCAGGGAGGAAGCCAGTGACACTCCTTAATGACCAACTAGGAAACCCCTCGAGTTTGAGCTCATTTGTTTCATTCAGATGAGACCTATTCGCTACACTTGGTGGTGAGGGTCTGATGTTTGAACAGGGAGGAATAAATTAGTCTTATACTTTATTCACCCGCGTGGTTCCCGTTCCCGTGCGAATATCGGGATAAAAAGTACATATAAACCTTCCTCTTGAATCACTCTATCTATTAAAAAAAACGCATCAAAATCCGTTGCGTAGTTTCAAAGATTTAAGCATACAAAGGGACATAGGGACAGAGAAAGCGACTTTGTTTTATACTATGTAGTGATTACATGTAATTATGTAATTTATTACATCTTATTGAGGAAGCCAGTGGCACTAATAAATGTTAATTTGGTTTGCCATTTATTAAACTAAAAAGAAAAAATAAATAAATAGTTGAAAAAACTAAACAAACACACTTTTAATAGTAACAGACTAAACAAAATAACCGTCTATTCAGTGACTGTGCATGAAGTGCATGCTTTGCAAAGGGCGCACCACGATTTTTAATTTCAGTTACCTACTGAAAAGACGGGTATTTTGTTTAGTCTGTTACTATTAAAAGTGTGTTTGTTTAGTTTTTTCAACTATTTATTTTTAATGTACTGCTGTAACACACCTCCTACACAGTTATTCGACGCGTCAGCAAAAAGTGCATAAAATATGGCGCGTCCGTTGCTGGGTATGACAACGTGACTGCGTCTATGAGTTTCCTTTTACATTCTGAAAATGCTTGATCGGCATCCGGTGACCAACATATGGGCGTCTTGTCATTCTTTTTAGCTTTGCAAATTAATTGATCTAATATTTTTAAATATTCCGCGGCTTTCGGTAAATGATTTCTATAGAAATTGACCATGCCTAAAAATTTTCTTAACTGACTGACATTTTGAGGGTTCGGATAATCTAAAATTGCTTTGACTTTACTTTCTAGCGGTCTAATACCATTTACACTGACTTCATAGCCTAAGAATTCGATACTTGTCGCCTTGAATGTACATTTTTCTAAATTAATTGTAATACCGTACTCATCTAATCGCTTAAATACCTGCTCAAGGTGCTCATTATAGTTTATAGGCGCGGGTTTTCAGGCCAAAAATCTGGTATCCGACTCCCAACTGATAAAGTAGAAACATCGCGGCTGACGTCCTGGGTTTCCTGGTGCACCTGAGCCGATATGCCAGCTTGCGGTGGAATCTGCGCCGGTACCGGGTCATCTCTCGGAAACATTTTACACTAACACCAAAGAATGCTATGCTATTAAGCTATGCTATGTTATTAAGAAAAAATGATAAGGTATGATCGAGCCTTTCGATCGGTACAATTAAATTAGAGTAATATTTTTTTTTTTTTTTCATTTGGCGGGTTCGATTCCCAGTTCAGACAGTTGATTACTCAAAATTCTTTGAATGCAGTTCGTTTTCTTTTTAAAATAAAAATGAAGTCTCCTTTCAGTAAAATTTTATATCTTCAGTATTTAAGGTACTTTCCCTCCATGTAAGTTAATTTTGGGACGCCCTGTATATGTACAGCGCTATGATACATATTAACGCATTAAAAATTTATATCACACAGCCTTCCGCCCGCGGTTTCGCCCGCGTGTACGACACGACGTTATCCCGAGGGAAAGTGATATTTTTCCGGGATAAAAATTAAAATAAGTCACTCTCTTGCTCCCAAACTAAAAAACCCACATACTATAAAAATCCGTCGATCCGTTGCTCCGTTTGATGTGAAAGACGCACATACAAACAAACTCACTTTCACATTTATAATATTAGTATAGATTGTACGTCAAAAGAAAATACTTATCACGCTGAACAACTTCTCTTAAGATGTTATATTTGTACTTGTACCTCCTATAGTTTAGCTGAGCTGCTAGGGTTACACCTTACTGGGGTAAGCAAGACAACTTGCCGCCGTACCATATCATATCGCGCGTTATAAGCCGCTCATGCTAGGCCGGCTGGTGTACCAAAACTTCGATATTTTTCTGTCAATAGAAAATGTTCATAACGCTAAACAAAATAAAATAAATAAAAAAAATAAACAACTTTTGTTAAGACGCTATGTTTGTATTTTTTATAGTTTAACCTGGCTGCTAGGGTTTCACATCAGGTGTTCCAGACCTTCAAACTTTGTACGTCAATAGAAAATTCTCATTACATTTAACAATTTTCCTTAAGACGGTATTTTTATATCTCTCATAGTTTGGCTGGACGGCTATGGTTCCACATCAGATATTGCGATCTTCAAAATAAATTATAGCCTATATGTTGGCGAGAACCAATAGCTGTATAACAAAAAAAGATTCATCAAAATCCGTCCAGTAGTTTTTGCGTGAAACGCGGACAACAGACAGACAGACAGACAGACAAAAAATTCAAAAACTATATTTTTGGTATCTGTTTCGTATAAGAAGACCCCTAGAGGTATTTTTTTCTATTTCTTTTCAATGTACAGAATTGGATCGTTTACAGTTTTATTGTTTCGTATAAGAAGACCCCTGGAGGTATTTTTTTCTATTTCTTTTCAATGTACAGAATTGGATCGTTTACAGTTTTATTATAAGTATAGATTATCAAATTATTAATAATTTACAATAATCTATACATATAATAAAACAGAAACGGAAAAAAAGTCTGTACATGAAATATAAAAAAAAAAAATTACTGCTATGTGATGTGTACAGGATATAGACCCCAAAACGATAAATATTAAAAATTTTGTCTGTTTGTCTGTTTGTCTGTTTGTCTGTTTGTCTGTTTGTATGTTCGCTTTTCACGCAAAAACTACTGGACGGATTTTTACCAAATTTTGTGTAGTAATAGCTTATAACCCGGGTCAACATATAGGGTACCTTTTACTTAATAAAAATCCCTTATTCCTACGGGAAAATACAAAGACTGATTCTTACTAAAATAGATGGCGCCACATGATTATAAAAATACGTTATATTTAATCGCTGTCTCAATTAATAATGAATCATGTTATTTTTTTTTTACCTGCTTCAAAACATAATATAAATTGAAACCCATCCAGGCCCATATAAAATCATAAAAATAATTTCATGTTATTTACGTCATTACATCTACTAAGCAATAGATGGCGCAGGAAGTCAGTAAGATTACGATATACGTCTCACAAAAGTACATTCGAATGATTATATTAATTAGGGTGAAAGCCCCCTCTGTTGCCACTTTAAGATGTTTTTCACTTCTTTCGCATCATAACTACTAAGCAATAGATGGCGCAGGAAGTCAGTAAGATTACGAATACATTTCACAAATGTAAATTCGAATGATTATATTCTTCTTCTTCTTAGCGTGTCGATCGTTCGGCTTTAGATCTTGTTAGACCAAAATTGCGCCACACGTATAGCGTTTTCAGTGGCGTTATAGAGGTCCTCGCGTGTGCAAGATGAAGGGCACGCTGAGCAGGACAAAAGGTGTGACATAGTTTGGGAAGAGGCACCACATTCACATCCTTCATCTGAGGAATAACCCCACCGGCAAAGATTAAATTTGCATCGGCCTACCTGGGTTCTAAGTCTATTTAGAGACTTCCAGGTTGGCCACGGTAACCAATGACCAATGACCAATGATGAATGAAATTGCAGGAATTGCACAACTCAGTGCAATATATTAGCAACCAATACGATGACCTCATAAAGTCCACGAATATTATTATGAACGATCACAAGAATATGCAGGCAGAATGTGAGATACTTCGCGCTACCGTTTCTGTAATGTCTGAGCGCGTTGAACAGCTCGAACAGCATTTAAGAAACAATAACCTTGAGATTCAAGGAGTCCCTGAACATAAAAATGAAAACATTGTATCCATAGTGAATAAAATTGCCGAAGTGGTGTCAGTTAAGTTGAAAGATGTTGATATACTGAATTGCACCAGGGTTGCTCACAAAAACAAAGATAATAAGACTCCTCGTGCAATAATAGTGCAACTTAGAAGCGTTCGCTGTCGCGATGAGCTTTACTCAGCGGTCACACGCTATAACAAGTCTCATCCTCAAAGCAAGCTAGGATCATCTCTTCTGAGCCTCAGCGGGCCTTCTGTACCCATCTACGTCTCGGAGCATCTGTCGCCCTCTAATAAGTTGCTTCACGCAGCTGCTCGTGCTAAAGCCAAGGAGTTAGCATACAAATTCGTGTGGGTGCGTAACGGACGTATTTTTATGCGAAAGAATGAAACTTCGGCGTTTGTTTACATCAAGAATAAGGATATATTAAGCTCACTGAAATAACTAAATTAAACATAAAATAATTGAATAACTATATACCTACTTTGATAATGGCTAGTTCTAAGAGTACTTTAAATATTTTTTACCAAAATGTAAATGGTCTAAATACAAAATGTTTAGAATTATATAATAGTATAATGTGTAATGACTATGATATCATATTACTTACAGAGACATGGCTTCAGGACAATGTTTTAAACTCTGAGCTATGTGATTCTAGATATGATATTTTTCGATTTGATCGTAACTTAAGCAAGACAAAAAAGACTACAGGGGGTGGAGTGATGGCTTGTATCAAAAACAGGTTCAGTGCGCAATCTACATTCGAATTTCATACAATTAAAAATACTGAATTGATTAATATTACCATACCAGCTCAATGTTTAGGAACAAGATCTAGTTTACATATTGTGTTGATTTATATTCCTCCTGAGGCCATTAGTATTCCTGGCCAGCTAGACGAAATTAAACTATTTTTGACAATGATATGTCAACAAAATCCACATGACACCTTCTTGTTAACGGGCGATTTTAACCTTCCATGTATCGCATGGCGGGATGATGGTTATTATGAAGTACTCAGTAACGTCGGATTAGATATGCAAAGGGCAGCATCAGAGTTTATCGAAGACATGACATGCTTGGGCTTTACTCAATTTAACCTTATTCCAAACAAAAATAACCGCTGTCTTGATTTGGTTTTTTGTAATATTAACACAAACGTTTCTAAGGAATTGCCACTTCTGAAGGAGGACGCGCATCATCCAGCCCTTAACATATGTCTCACCGACTTGCTGATTGTACCTTTTGAAGAAGTGCGAACTGTTCATCGTAGTTTCCACAAATGTGACTATCCAGCTATTATAAAATACTTAGAAACTGTTAATTGGAATGACTTATTAAATGTCGAAACAGTTGATGAGGCCTTAAGTAACTTTTACAATGTGCTTGAAAAATGTTTCGATAAATTTATTCCACTCACTGCTTCAAATAATCTTAAATCTAAATATCCTGTTTGGTATAGTTCGGCCCTGATAAAATTAATCCGTGAGAAAAATAAATTACACAAGAAATGGAAACGCTATGGAAATCCGCGAGATTACGACGAATTTGCGATACTACGTACTCGTGAAAAACACGTCCAGCATCAATGTCATGTTAATTATTTAGAAAAAGTACAAAAGAATATACGTAAGGATCCGAAAGCATTTTGGTCGTATGTCAAGTCCAAAAGAGGAGGTTGTCAATACCCCAACCAGTTCAAATACGAAGGTGTAACAGTTACAGAGGGTCCAGCTATTTGTGGAAAGTTTAGTGAGTTTTTTAATAAGATGTTCTCTTATCACATGCCATCCTATTCAAATACTGGTACTGATGTTGACCAGGATATTAACTCTAACGTCATAACAAGTGCAACAGTTTCAGTAGACAAAGTTGAAAATTTACTTAAACGCCTCGATATTACCAAAAGTGCTGGATGTGACGGCATACCTCCGGTGTTTTTTCGTCGCTGTGCTGCTGTCCTAGCCTATCCAATCTATTTGTTGTTTGGTCTGTCATTGCAAAGTTGTGAATGCCCACTACTGTGGAAAAAGGCACATATCGTTCCTGTTTACAAGAAGGGTTCAAAAATGGAAATAAGTAATTACAGACCTATTTCTATGTTGAACGTACTAAGCAAATTATTAGAAAAGGTTATATACGATGCCATCTACGCTACTTTGTCAAATAATATACCGCAAAACCAGCATGGTTTCATTAAGAAAAAATCGACTTTGACTAATTTGGCTGAATTTTCTTCATATGTACTGTATGGAATGGAATGTGGCGGGCAGGTTGACGTGATCTACACTGATTTTGAAAAAGCGTTCGATCGTGTGGATCACGTCATTCTGTTGAACAAGCTTTTCAGTCTGGGCATTCGTGGTAATTTGCTCCGGTGGATTAAATCTTATCTTGAAAACCGATCTCAGGCAGTGGTCATGGGTGGTTTTAAATCTGATTATACCCCGGTTCCGTCGGGAGTACCACAGGGTTCTCACCTCGGCCCTCTTTTCTATTGTGTGTATATTTATGACATAAACAAGTGCTTCGGCAATGCTAACCATCTGTTATATGCAGATGATAAAAAGATCTTTATGAAAGTTGCGTCATACTCAGAGTGTGAACTGATACAGCGAGATCTTGACTCTTTAACCAAGTATTACAAAGACAACAATATCACAATTAACATCGATAAGTGCCAAATCATTAGTTTTACTCGTAAAAAACAAGTAATATTGTTTCCATACAACTTCGATGGCAAATGCGTATCGAGAACTAGTACGGTTAGAGATCTTGGTATTTATCTGGACTCAAAAATGGATTTTTCTATTCACGTCAATTACATTGTTAATAAGGCATATCGTAATTTAGGATTCATTAAGAGAACTTGCAAACCATTCAATGACATAGAAAGCATTAAGTCCTTATATTATGCATATTGCCGTAGCATTCTTGAATACGTAAGTCCTGTATGGTCACCACAATACAAAAAGTATATACAGAGCCTAGAAGCTATTCAGAAAAAATTCTTGAAGTTTCTTAATTACAAAACAAAAAGAAGCCATAGGGATTACAACGAAAATTGTGGCCATTATAATCTTTTATCTCTTGAAACTCGCCGCGAAGTATTAGACATGTGTCTGCTGTACAATATCCTAAACAACAATTTAAATACACCTGACCTTCTCACTGGAATTGGTTTCCGTACGCCTAAATTTCGAAGTCGACATACCCCACTTTTCCATATACCAAAGTTTCGTACCAACTATACAAAAAATTCCGTCAAGGCTCGTTTACCTGCATCTTATAATAAAAGCTATAGTCAAATCGATTTGTTTAATCTAAGCAATAGCAGGTTTAAAAAGCTATTATTTGAATGTAACATTAATAAGTAACAGGTAATATAATATTAACTCTTCTGATAAATAGTCACTGTAACCATTATTTATAATTTCATTATTTAAGCTGGCACTCAGCATTTTGTCAATCCACCTTTAATTTGTGTGTTTGTTAACTGTAATTTAAGTGTTAATGTTTATTCTTCACTTTTAAATCTGACCGTATAAAATGTTATGAAACTCTGTAATTGGCTTAAGATTCAATACTAATGTAATAAGTTAAGTTAATATTGCTAAAAAAGCTGTTGAGTTTCTATATAAATAAACTAAACTAAACTAAACTAGACCGGGGGGCAGTCTTTCCCTTATAGCAGTCGGTGTTGCTGTCGGATGTTTCTCTTCCCAGAGCATGCATCGAGCTAGGCAAGCATCGCCGGTTAGAGGAGTAGCATGCTTGACAAAACTGTGCCGACTTTTAAGTCTCTGGGGCACCGGAACGTGGTCAAACAGAGGATTCCTTGGGTCACACTTCATTTTACTGCATTCAGCACAACTCGCCACGTGTCTGCGGATATCTGGAGGGGCAATGCCGGCCAGCGGGTACAGCTTATCTACCGGGGTAGGCTTGAGGCAGCCCGTTATAATACGGCAGGTCTCGTTAAGGGCTGTATCCACAAGTTTGGCGTGGGCTGAACGGCTCCATACCGGGCTGGCGTACTCACCTGCCGAGAAACAGAGAGCCATTCCCGTTAAGCGTAACACCTCGGGCGAAGCACCCCATTTTGTAGATGTAAGTCGCCGCAGCAAATTATTACGCGTGTTGACTTTTTGCTGGGTGTTCTTACAGTGTGCCCTATATGTCAGTGTTCTGTCAAGTGTGATGCCCAGGTATTTAGGATGATGGTTGTGGGCAATCTGCTCGCCTCGCCATGTCAGAGTCAGGCTCCGGTTTGCTTCGCGATTCCTTAGGTGGTATACGCAGAACTGAGTCTTACTAGGGTTGGGCTTAAGACAGTTGTTATCATAGTAGTTACCCAGGATGTTAAGGGCTGCTGACAAGTTACATTCAACCTGCTCGAACGATAATGCTTGAGAAGTAAGTGCCAGGTCATCAGCATAAAGGAACCGAGAAGTGTCAGGTGTTGAAGGCTGATCGTTGGTATAGATATTGAAGAGTAGCGGAGCCAGAACACTACCCTGTGGTAGGCCGTTCTTCTGCAATCTCCATCGGCTTTTCCTGGAGTCAAGGTGAACCTGGAAACAGCGGTTCTGAAGCATCTCACCCAAAAACTTCGAGAAATTATAGTCATTTGTTGTGTTTCGGACTTTCCATAGTAATTTTTTCAGGTTAACTGTGTCATATGCTGCGGTCAAGTCTACGTATACAACGCCAGTTACTAGGCCTAGTTCAAACCCTTTCTCCAGGTGTTCAGTCAGTTTGAGGGTCTGACTACAGCATGACTTGCCAGGTCTGAATCCAGCTTGTTCAGGGATGAGTTTGGGGTCCACAACATTTGTGAGGCGAAGTAGCAGCATTTTCTCAAGGAGTTTGTACGTATGACACAGCAAGGAGATGGGGCGATAGTTTTTAGGGTCTTGACCCGGTTTGCCAGGTTTTAGCAATGCTATAACCTTAGACTTTCTCCATAGCCGGGGTACTTTGAAGGACTCTAAGCACTTGTTGAACATGGCTAGCAACCAGGACACGCCGACAGGACCAAGGTGTTTTATTTGTTCAACTGAAATTTCATCCACTCCTGAAGCTTTGCCGTTTTTTAGTGTTTTAATAGCAGTGGTTATATCTGCCAATGAAAAGGGAGTGCATATAATGTTGTCGCCGCTATGGCGGTGATTGCTTTTCGGTGGATGGCCAATACGGGAGGGAGGCTTGCCATTAAGCAGGAGTTGATGTGCGATTTGGTTAGCGGTAACATTGGTTGGGGTTTTAGATGGAGGTGGCTCATCGGTAAGCTTCCGAATGGTATTCCACGCCTTTTTGCTACAGTGAGTCATGTCGATGCTTGAGACCGTGGCAGTCCATTTATCACGCCGACTTTCACCAACTTGAAGCATGAGTTCTTCGCCTACTTGAATAGTCTCTTCCGAGAAGGGGTTTTCATTGAACATGCGCTCGTACTGTCTCAGAGTTTCCGACGATTCAGGAGATAGTCCGGGCAAATATGCACTTCGACAGCCACGAGGGATATACTGTCTTGATGTTGTCGCAATCACTTCAGCAAATTTTTCGTAATTGGCGGGTGTAGGCGTAACTGTGGAAAGTTTATTATCTACAGTATATGATTATATTAAGTAGGATGAAAGCCCCCGCTATTGACACTATAAGATGTTTTTCACTTCTTTCGCCTATGGTCTTAAGTAGGTATCTATAAAATACAAAATTTATATCTAAAATTGTCAAGAATGTATCTTATACTTTTCTTTAAATTTTTAAATTCTTACAATACAAAAAACCTACTTAAAAAAATTTAACAGACTCCAAAAAGTATTTGTCAACTGAAAAGGAAAAATATAATATCTATAATTAAGGTACCTTTTTGAGGTCGGTGCCAGTCAGTTTATTTTCTTTTAAATTACTTTTTATATCTTTTAGTTTTAGTGTGAATTGTACAATAATATACCCACGAAAACTACTAAACCGATTTTGATGAATCTTAGACTGTTCCCAAAGTTAGAATACACCTAATTAAAATCAAATAGAATCATCTCGATATGCCTTTAGATTTCGAGAAATTCGTGGACAAACATAGTAAAAAACATATAACTAAGTATTCATATACTTACGAAATTAAGTTTTATTTTAGTAAATTAAAAACCTATTTTTAAACTTAAAATGTGCGAAGGGTGCCGATTGTTTTTTGTTGATCAAATTTTAAAAGATACATCGAGAAATCAATACTTAACTAACTTAGATAAAATAAAAGAAACATCTAATTCGATGTAAACTGAAAAGCGTTTATTGAATAATATTTCTATGTCATAAAGAATTATTACTATTGTTATTATGACTTAAAAGTCATAGATAAAAAGTATATTATCGAGCAAAAGTTATTAACGAAATGTTTTAAGCTAAGTAAGCACTCGGGGCAGTGGCCAAAACTGAAGTTTTCACCCTATTGATGTAATAGTTCTATTTCGCATTTCCACTCGACGCTAGATGTCGCTACAGTAAGTATAGTGCCACGAATATATCTGACCCGGTGACAGTGGTCGTGGAGGAGCCACTAGCAATACAAAGTCTAAATGGACTGCCGGCAGTCAACAGTATATTTAGTACCAAAAAATAACCACTGTGTGAAATAAGTTTGTCGCAATGTAGACAAAGTGTCACCATGTAATTTTGAAAAATTTGCTCATAAACGCTAAGTGGCCAGTACGTAGATAGCTACACCTACCTACCATTTTTTACTTCGAGCAACGCGGGCCTTCCGTCTCGGAAGGGAGTAGGCATACGAAGCATTTCCCCTCTGTCAAAGTACTAGCCCAAGTGGGCATAGGCGTTTATAAAAACTAGTTGCACTCAGATTTTTTACTAGACCGAGTCCAGTCGCGCAAGTGAACGCCGCAGTATTAAAAATGCCGAATTGCTCAGTTTTTTGCTGTAGAAAAAAGGTCTGGAACATCAAGTTAACAAAAAGATGGTGTAACATTTCACATGCAAGTAAATTCTGATCATATTATTGCTATTTAATTACATTTAAATACCAAATTCGCATATTTTATTCTTAAATTGTTGACGGATTTGTTCAGCAACATCAAGTCCGCTCGCCCATATAACTCTGTCGAGCAAACATGACATACTCTTCTCTTTCACTCGATTCCGCATGCCCGGAGAGTGAGAAGGACGGGTATAACCTGCAGCTGTCATGTTAACTCGATCGGTTTATACAAATTTCAGATCGGTCGCGCGATAAATCCGACTTCTCGCCGACGATGGGCAACACAGTGATGTTACCGTTACATGTCATAATGATTGTCGATAAATTTGAGAGGGAGTTGGCGACGCGACGAGACGTTATTTGTTCATATGTACAAATGATTGTTATCATGGTTTTATATGAACTATAGTACGTTATTATTATTGGGTTACCCAGCATGTAATTAGAATAAACAAAAACCGATCAAGAGCAAGTCAGACTCGCGCACTGAGGGTTCCGTAACATTAACCGAGACCGACTGAGACCGATCCGGACGACGTGCCAACATTCGTGGCGAAGGAGCTGCACAAGCTGCCCCCCGTCACATTCGACCACGTCGACGTCACCAGACTTCTGAAGGACATCATCTCCCTGAAAGCTAGTCTGGCTGAAGTCCAGTGTAAATTAGAGGCCTCTGATAACACCATAAGTGAGTTGCGTGCCCAAGTTGTGTTGTTAGGCAATGCCGCTGCGGTATGTAGGTCACCTGAGGCCACTAATGTGAACACTCGTCGCGGAGCGCAAAATGCTTCCATCAGCAGTTTTGAGTCGGCGCATATGGATTCGTCACCGGCCGCCGCCGTAACTAGTGATGCACCGCGCCCCGCCGCCCGCTCCTCCGCCCCGATGACGGAGATGTCACGCGTGAGCACGTCGACCCCTCAACGTGCTTACGCTGCTGTCACCGCTACCCCTACCAATAAACCCGCTCATCAACAACTTGACCGGGCTACAAAAGAGGGAAATAAACAACGATCGGTCTCCAAAGCTGTGCAACCAGCGCCGCGGAGACAGGATGCAGGATGCGATGATGACGGTTTCAAGAAAGTGGAAAGGAAGAAGAAGGCCTCTCGTCGTAACCTGTGCGGCACTGCCCCGACTGGACATAACCACCTGCTGCGGCCGGCTATCCCGACGACGCTGGTGTACGTGTCCCGCTTGCATTATTCCACAAAATCTGAAGACATTGTGGAGTACATGAGAGTGAAGACCAAGTTCAATCTGAGGGTCGAGCGGTTGGAGTCCCGCCACAATGTGAACTTCAACTCATTTGTGGTGAGGGTGCCGACCGATCATCTGTCGACCTTTATGAAAGAAGACTTTTGGCCGAAGGGTGTCCTGTTCCGCCGGTTTCGGGGTCGGCTACCGGACACTGCATTGCGCAACACGTCGCCGCCGATTATACGTGTAAATAAATAATAATTACGTATAATATAAATATAATATATATGTTAGTCTGTAAGGTATCTATTCTATGGGCCTGATTTTGTAAAATTTCATTTTGTTGCCTGAAATAAATGGTTTATTTGTTTATTTATTTATTTATTAAGTATGAATGAAGACACGGCGGTGTAGAATATACGTTATAAAAATAATAGGCCCGTCCGATCGATTACGGCCACGGCGGCCTATTTTTTTTTGGATAAAATATGATGAAAGCATTATGATTTCATTGTTTATTTATTGCACTTTTTGTGTTTACAGCTTCCATAAAAATCCTGAATTAAAGAATTCATGGAAAAGTTTTTGCAATAATAAGCAAACCTGGGATCTCAAGCGGAGCAGTGTAATTTGCTCGACCCATTTCATGTCATCCGATTTTCAAGCACTTCCAAAGAAAAGGAGAATAATAACGGAGAATTCAATATGTACCAAATTTAATAACAGACTGCATTTTTGCCGCAAGTCTTCTAAGTATTCTCGGTGTTTTAATAAAGTCACAAAATTGCATCTCATTGTTATACTTATTTTCCAGAGCCATTCATAACCCATTGAACCATCTTACAATACTGCTAGATCTACAAGTTCAGCTATGCCTAACATGTTGACATATTTGATTTCTTGTTTAGTTGAAAATGGTTTACTGTTACATTATATAATATTAAGAGCAAATGTTACTACTTAAATTAAGTATTCTATTGTGATGGAATTCTCTGTATAAAATATAACAGGGAGAAAAAGATTGCCCATATAGGTTTTCTTGCCGGTTCTTCTTGCAAGGTCTCCCGCCGTAGGATTTGCGAACTGATGGCGTAGCTGCTTTGACGTTCACAAGTGTTGTAATCTCAACCTAAATAGCAATTTTGAATTTTAATATCTCGTGTCACAGCGTGTATGTGGCCGCACTCTTACGAAACAGATCATCAGTAGCGATTGCGGTATAAAATCATCAGCTCTTAGAAATAGCGGTATAATATTAAGCCTTATTACTATTCTCGTACCTACCAAGAAAAAAAACATTACTACAAAATCGTTCGAACCGTTTTGGAGAAGCGCAACCACAAACACCGTGACACGATATTTTTATATAATAGAATATCAAAAACTGTTAGTAAGATCCTACATAAATACCTAATAATAATTATAAGAAATCTTAACTAGTATTATAAAGCTGAAGAGTTTGTTTGTTTAAAAGCGCTAATCTCAGAAACTACTGAACCGAATTGAAAAATTCTTTTATTGTTGGATAGTCCATTTAGAGAGGAAGGCTATAGACTATATTTTATCCCGACATTTCCACGGGAACGGGTACCACACGGGTAAAACCGCGAGGATCCGCTAGTTAAGCAATAATTGTTTAACCGATAAATAAAAATAATATTAGTAATATGTTTCAGTTTGTTGCCTTTATTAGTCCTTCTTCCGAAATTGAAATTTATCGATATTGCTGCATCGACAGTTGAGTCCAGCCCTATTTACGTTGAAATCGAGGCAATGTGTGAGTGAGTTGTGACTCATCCGTACACGAATTGTCGCTGTATTGTTTCATTTTCTATGTGTTAGTGTCGTCTTTACAGTATTGTTTTTGTATGTAAGTATACGGAATTGCACTTGTGTGCACATTTCCCCCCCCCAAAAATGACAGAATTATTTGAATAGAGTAAACTCGCTATGGCTACTCCCTTCCGGGACGGAAGACCCGCGTTGCTCGAAGATTTTTTATGTCATTTAACCGGCTCTGGCTACTTAGGCCTTCAGCCGTAGGTACCATCCAATAAAATAAAGGAATATTAAAAATAGTTTTCTATCTAACTTATTTATTCATTTATTTACTAGGAAAGCTTACATAAATGATGTTAAATTAAATAATTAAATGGTATATCATTACATTTTATACACAAATAGGAAATGTCTCCATATCAAAATACTAGCCTTCCGCCCGCGACTTCGCAAGCTCGGACTAAACGATGACGTTATCCCGCGGGAATGTGATATTTTTCAGGGATAAAAAGTAGTCTAAGGCAGCCATTACACAGTCCATCCAGATCGCGATCACTGATCGTGATCTTGATCGCGATCGAGATTTACTATGTAGATATTTTGCGATCAAGATCGCGAGCCGTCAATCACCTTCGTACACAGTCAATCTGGATCGCGATCATTGATTTTGATCGCGGATCGCGATCCAGATTGACTGTCTAATGGCTGCCTAAGTGTGTCACTTTTCAGCTGCCAAACTATTCCCATTCCAAAAGTCACGTCGATCCGTTGCATCAATTTTGACGTGAAAGACGGACAAACAAACAAACCCTCTTTCACATTTATAATACTGGTATGGATACACACAATCTCTTTTTCATTTTATAGAAAAAATATGATTGGCCTGATATTATGCATTACTAAGTAAGAACTTCTGTTTGAATCGTGAAAGCGCGCATATGCGCAAAACGATAATACGCGCTCCAATCGCGCGCGGCAAGAGTGCGCTCCACTGGAGCTCCATAGTAGTGGTCGGAGTGGACGTGCCTCGTGCGATCCAAGAGCACCAAGAGAACAAATTCGATTCACTATCCATGATCCCCAATCTTAGATCGTAGTTGGCCAATCCAAGATGGATCGTTTGGTGTGGTTTAGTCTTATGACCCTCGCGAAAATAGATCTATTGCCCGCTAGCAAGCAACGAGATAAGTTATCACAACTTACTGTAAATCGAGATTTGACAGCCTAAACCGACCTAGATAGCGGTTTAAATTTAAATCGAGATCGGTAACAACAAGTAGCTAAATGGGATTTAAAATAAAATCGAGATCCAAGTGGCCCTTTTGAGTTATGAAGAAGAGAAGAGAAGTTTATTTTTTTTTTCTCGCCTCTAAGGGATTGCAGACTTCAGTATTTAATTTGACATAAATTTTAGCTTGATACCTCCCACGCATACTTGAGAAAAAGTTTCTTGACAGACGGACAGATCTATGAATGAGGGCTCAACTATGTTCATGCAGCATATGATAACAACATACCATGTTCATACCCTGGCCTGCATATTCGATATTCTTTAGACCCTTTTAGTAGAGAATAGGATTTCAAGAAGAGCGTTATGAAATCTGAGTAACAAACACACATAAACTAAACTAACACAAAAGTCACTACACCGCGCGTACGAAGTCGCGGGCAACAGCTAGTTTGTTATAAAATCTTTGATCATCAAATTTCAATTTATTTACAAATAAATGATAGTAGGGCAGGCGTACCGGTTTTGGCATTTTTTCACTTTTAACCGCTTAGTGCTTAATGATCTTAAGTATTTTAGAGAAAATTTATAATGTAGAGTTATAGATAATTTATCGACCTTTAAGGGTGATTATCAAATTATTAATAATTTACAATAATTTGTTATAAAATCTTTGATCATCAAATTTCAATTTATTTACAAATAAATGATAGTAGGGCAGGCGTACCGGTTTTGGCCACTTTAAGGATTTTTTCACTTTTAACCGCTTAGTGCTTAATGATCTTAAGTATTTTAGAGAAAATTTATAATGTAGAGTTATAGATAATTTATCGACCTTTAAGGGTACAATCTACAAGTAAGTACACCCTAGACTGCATCCTGTCTGTTTAGCAAGATGGCGGTCAAATGCTTAACCAGTTTTTATAAAAAAAAAAAAAAAAAAAAAAAAAAAAAAAACAATAGCTTTTTTTATTTAGAACAAATTCTGCGGAGGGGGGCAAATACACCGTTTGCATTGGTTTTGGCCACTTTCATAAAATAACTATATTTTTAAGTTGAGTTTATGATGTCTTATTAGAGTTCAGTACCCCTAGTGTAAGTTTTTATGTCAAAAAACGCAAACTATCGTGAGTCCGTATTTATGTCAATTTGTATGAAAACTGTATCAGCGCCTCTAGCGGCGAGTAGCGCGCTTATGCAGTTTTCATACAAATTGACATAAATACGTACTCGCGATAGTTTGCGTTTGCTTGACATAAAAACTTACACTAGGGGTACTGGACTAAAACACTACATGAAATAGTATTTCAATCACAGCTAGCTCCTTACTACAATTTTATAAGTATACCTTTATCACTTGATTATTAAGTTAATAGTTTATTAAGGGCCTTAGATTAATATGGGCGCTCTACAATCGCGCGCGATTCGTGGGCGTGAATCGCAGTGCGTTTCGCAGTGATAATCACGCGTGAACTCTTCTTGGCTCTACATTCGCAGATGGAATCATGTCACTTGCTTTTCGCAGGTTCGTGCCTTGTTAACCACTATTAGTGTCTAACAACTATTAGTGTTATTACATTACAACTATTACTAACACTCGCGCTTTCACGCGTTCTCGCATAGATATCGCGCGTTCGCGCGCGAATGTGGAGCGCCCAATTAATAATGAAATAATAAAACAATGATATATCAATATTAGTTCGCAATTTAATGTGCAGTTTTGGTTGTCTCGAAGTTTCTAATAGCCCGTACACACGTTCCGATCCGACCGCCCCCGGCGGCGGCGCCGAACGGAACATGTGTACTAGCCTTAAGCAATTGACAGCATGCTTTTGGCATTTTTGGTGCTTTTGCGCTACTCAATTACTGCTTGTACACACTGGGCGCTCGGCGAGCGACGACGTAACATTTTTTATGCTGCGGCTACATTAGCGGCCGATAATTCGTGCGAGTTGTCGCGCTAAAATTATCATTGTTGGGCATACGCGATGTTCTTGTCTACATTAGCGGGCAAAGCTTCGTGTTGCGTTGTCGCGCTAACTATCGCGATAAACCTGTCAAGTGCGAGCGATATTTATTTTATTTTAATTCTAATTATTTATTTTTAAAGTGAATATACCTACTACTAAATATTCTGTTGTTGGTTCTGTTGTTATCGCGATGTTCTTTTTAACCGACTTCAAAAAGAAAAAGGTTATCAGTTTGACCTATTTGTAATATGTATGTTATTTAGTTGAAATTGGATTATGTTTGAGTACCTATAGCGTTCTCAAATAGAATGCATCCAAGCATCTGTGCTGAATTTCGTAGTATGTATGTTAGTCCACGAATTTCTAGAAAACTAAAAGTCATATCGAGATGATTATTTTGACATTTAAATCAGGTGTAAGTATTCCAACTTAAGGTACAGTCCGTGTTTCATTAAAATTATTTTAGTAGTTTTTGATATACGAGTATAATATGGTACAGTCTACACTTCAAAAAAATTTGTAATAAACATGTTGACCTAGAGACCGCCTTTATGCCCTACGTAATAAAAGCTACGCAGTATAGCATAATCGCAGTTCAACTGTTTAACTTGATGTGCTGTTGAGTGTACCTACTTTCAAGATATTTTTTTCTTTTCAGTTCACTGTCGGTTTAATTTTTTATAAGATTCATTATCACATAAGTCACATCTGCTTCTTTCTTTCACATAGTTAGTCTGCTACAAAACATAATAATAATTCCTATAGGAAATCCCTTAATAATTATTTTAATTTATCTGAAATTTAATACTTTTTTATTTATAGTAACGTCATTTAATGATTATGATATTTCATTTCCATACAAAGCTACAAAATAGCAAAGTTAATAAAAGTAAAATAAATAAATCTCGCTCGCACTTTGACGGTTTATCGCGATAACCCGTAGTTAGGTAGCCCGTAGCAATAGCGTTGTCGCGATGTACCCGGCTACATTAGCGCGTTCACACGATTCTTCGCCGTAGCCCGCTAATGTAGCCGCAGCATTATGAGAATCTGTAGTTCTGCTACTGCCCACTAGAGGCGCTGTACAGATTTGCATACAAAATGCAACGCCACTTAGTGATGTGCCTGTTTATCGTTAATACTACAGATATCGATATAGGAAGTATACTTTATTTGCGAAACCGAATACAATAGGTATGTACCTATGTATCCCCACGGGGAATAGAACTCGGGACATTTGGGTCTGTTATAGGTGATGTTTAACACTAATATAAAATTCTTCTGTAAGTGTGTTTGTCTTACTACTCCTCCTTACTTAACTCAATTCAATACTGTTACTGGACCGATTTGGTTGATATTTGGGCTGTATATTTCAATGGGTTCCTGGATGGTTTGAAAACAAAATTGAATAATAATCCCATATAAGGACGAAATATGTTCTTCAAATGTCAAATGAAGATTATATCCATACCCATATTTTTTAGCCGGTACAGGGGCCGATCGGTTGTCCTAACCTGTTAAGTCAGTATCAGTACATAGTATAAAACAAAGTCGCTTTCTCTGTCCCTATGTCCCTTTGTATGCTTAAATCTTTGAAACTACGCAACGGATTTTGATGTGTTTTTTTTAATAGATAGAGTGATTCAAGAGGAAGGTTTATATGTACTTTTATCCCGATATTCCCACGGGAACGGGAACCACGCGGGTGAAACCGCGGGCGGCCGCTAGTACACAATAAAACAAAGTAGGTAGTTATATAAAAAATTCGCTTTATATTTTAATGAGCGATTTTCCGAGAGGCCATTTAAAAAAATGCTTCTAAAAGCTTCACTAGATGGCGTTGAACGAAGTATGTACATGTCTATGGTATATTTCGGTATGAATCATATTTAAATTAATTACTTTTTAAAAACCCAAAAGAAATTAATAATAAATTAAATAAGTACTGATAAGTACTACTGTGAGGAACAGAAACGAAATAGGTAAATTTAAAAATTAAGGTAAATAAATAACATCTGTCTGACGTTCCGTTTTACGTAACAAAAGTCGCGTCAAAGTAAAATTTATAACGTTCCGTTCCTTCTAACTGCATAGGTGGGACAGCGCCATCTAGTGAGCGAGCTTTCAGAAAATCGCCCATTGCCCTGAAAAAAAGGTAATTTTATGGAAATAAAACTAAGGCAAACCTATTTTTTTCTTAAGTTATTAAATTGTATAATGATATAAAAACCTGTTGCGAGAGTTTTGTGTTCATATTTAATAATAATAAATTACTTTTTACAATCACACCAATGGGACGGAAAACTAAACTTTTTATCGTGACAGTGGGCGTTGGTGATATTGGAGGGCTGTATTGTTTATAGGTTGCTATTGTGACGTTACGTCAATTCTTTGCGGGCGAGCGGGCGGTGCATCTTGCATATTGTGTTTTTTTTGCGGAAGTAAACTACATATATTTCGTTTTTCACAATACATAGAAAACACCCAGACCAAGACAAATAGACATGTTCATGCACACAAATATTTGTCTTGTTCGGGGATCGAACCCGAGACCTCTGGCGCAGAAGGTAAGTATCCTACCCCTGTGCTGAATCGGTCGTCGTGCATTTGATGTATAGAAATGAATACCATTTTATTGAATTGAATTGAAAATATACAGTAGTGTCATTAAAAACTTATAGCTAGTGTGATAATAGAATTTAATTGCTCATTATATCACGTAGGTAGATAATGTGTTTTGCGATAAGCTTTTATGTTGACAAACAATTTTATGGCTTAATTTAACTATCAGCACATCATTCAAATAAGAGCAATAAAACCAGGGGGGCTACCGGCTAAGAAATATGGATATGGGTATGGGCTTCAACAGCTGTCATTTGAATTCCTTATCTGGATAGATTTTTGCTGCTTTGTTCCGTTGAACGTTGCTAGCTAGTTATCGTTATACCCGACGTCACAAAACAAGGAACTGATAGCGGCTATTTTCTTTATAAAACTGACTTAAAGTTCCCAAAAACGTATGAAGTTCATACCCATAAAGTTACGCGATAGCCCCCCTGTGCCGTGTAATCACTGACCTCTATTATACCTACCGATCAGTGCGTGTAATAGTTTATGATGTTTTAATGATGACCTCTTGGCGTAGTCGGGTAAAAGGTGAAAAACACAGTCACTCTTTTCGGTTGAATAACAGGATTACTATCTTATTTTTACCAATGATGATTGTAAAGTAATAAAAAACGTTAAAAAAGTTTTTGTTTTTGACGTTTTATTTACTTACGTAAATATTCAATAGGTAATTAAATTAATGATGATTGATTAAACAATATGTTCGATTCGATAACACGATTAAATGGATCCGCTATAAGTATCGATACCTTAGTATACCTACTTGATACTTTGGTTACTATACCGAGTAATTTAGTACTCGATACTTTTTATTACGGCACTGAGTAAGAAAAGAGCTAAGAATCGATACTTCTCACCATACTCAATACTTTTTTCGTCGTATCTATCACAGTCTATGGACTGACTCGACTCTGTATGTAAGTCTGTACTGCGCTGTATAGACTATACTAAATAGTATAGTACTACCCCAGCTTGAAGGGGCCCCAAATACAGCAAAAATTTTGAATAAGTAAGAATACGAATCCTAAGTACTCGATACTTTTGATGCTAGTACGATACCGGTATCGATTACCTTTGTTGCGATACTTGTTACTCATGAGTATAGTATCAAATCGTTGTTTTTGTTTCGATACCTACCATCCCTAGTAATATCCCTTTAAAGCGCCATCTATTGTGTAAAAGCTTTAACATGCTAAATAAAAGCAATGATGTCTGTAAAGCCATCTTGTGCTCAGTGGCGGGTACTAACAACAACGCTATCATTACGCATAATTTACTTGTGTGAGTTGGGTGTACGCAGGTTTTCATAGGAGATGCCGTGTCATGCGACTTCTACTCTTTTTTTCTGTTCTGTGGTATTAACGATAAACAGGCACATCACTAAGTGGCGTTGCATTTTGTATGCAAATCTGTACAGCGCCTCTAGTGGGCAGTAGCAGAACTACAGATTCTCATAATGCTGCGGCTACATTAGCGGGCTACGGCGAAGAATCGTGTGAACGCGCTAATGTAGCCGGGTACATCGCGACAAAGCTATTGCTACAGGCTACTTAACTACGGGCTATCGCGATAAACCGTCAAAGTGCGAGCGAGATTTATTTATTTTACTTTTATTAACTTTGCTATTTTGTAGCTTTGTATGGAAATGAAATATTATAATCATAAAATGACGTTACTATAAATAAAAAAGTATTAAATTTAATAAATTACAATTCAATTCAGATAAATTAAAATAATTATTAATGGATTTCCTATAGGAATTATTATTATGTTTTGTAACAGACTAACTATGTGAAAGAAAGAAGCAGATGTGACTTATGTGATAATGAATCTTATAAAGAATTAAACCGACAGTGAACTGAAAAGAAAAAAATATCTTTAAAGTAGGTACACTCAACAGCACATCAAGATAAACAGTAGAACTGCGATTATGCTATACTGCGTAGCTTTTATTACGTAGGCCATAAAGGCGGTCTCAAGGTCAACATGTTCAAATTTTTTTGAAGTGTAGACTGTACCATTTATACTCGTATCTCAAAAACTACTGAAATAATTCTAAGAACATCGCGATAACAACAGAACCAACAACAGAATATTTAGTAGTAGGTATATTCACTTTAAAAATAAATAATTAGAATTAAAATAAAATAAATATCGCTCGCACTTGACAGGTTTATCGCGATAGTTAGCGCGACAACGCAACACGAAGCTTTGCCCGCTAATGTAGACAAGAACATCGCGTATGCCCAACAATGATAATTTTAGCGCGACAACTCGCACGAATTATCGGCCGCTAATGTAGCCGCAGCATAAAAAATGTAACGTCGTCGCTCGTCGAGCGCCCAGTGTGTACAGTGCCCGTAGTGTAAGTTTTTATGTCAAAAAACGCAAACTATTTCGAATGCGTATTAATGTCAATTTGTATGAAAACTGTATTAGCGCCTCTAGCGGCGAGTAGCGCGCTTATATAGTTTTCATACAAATTGACATTAATACGCATTCGAAATAGTTTGCGTTTGCTTGACATAAAAACTTACACTAGGGGTACAGGCAGTAATTGAGTAGCCCAAAAGCACCAAAAATGCCAAAAGCATGCTGTCAATTGCTTAAGGCTAGTACACATGTTCCGTTCGGCGCCGCCGCCCGCGCCGGGGGCGGTCGGATCGGAACGTGTGTACGGGCTATTAGAAACTTCGAGACAACCAAAACTGCACATTAAATTGCGAACTAATATTGATATATCATTGTTTTATTATTTCATTATTAATTGGGCGCTCCACATTCGCGCGCGAACGCGCGATATCTATGCGTGAACGCGTGAAAGCGCGAGTGTTAGTAATAGTTGTAATGTAATAACACTAATAGTTGTTAGACACTAATAGTGGTTAACAAGGCACGAACCTGCGAAAAGCAAGTGACATGATTCCATCTGCGAATGTAGAGCCAAGAAGAGTTCACGCGTGATTATTACTGCGAAACGCACTGCGATTCACGCCCACGAATCGCGCGCGATTGTAGAGCGCCCATATTAATCTAAGGCCCTTAATAAACTATTACTCTTCTCAAGTAATAGTTAGCTGGGATGAATGATGCGTTGCATGTATTTTTGCATCCCTTACTAACTATACTTGCGAAGAGATCTCCACTTGAGTGTTGTTCTTTAATACGGACCTGCATTTAGAACTATGGACCTAAGTTCCGCGTATCTGTAGACCACGACCTACATCTTTTTGCAAAAAAAAATAGTTTGGTGGGTTGTGTGTGTTGTGTATGAAATCACACTTTGCAAACGTTTAGTAGGCATTTTATAAATTTACGAATTTGAATAGAAAGAAGTTGATAGCTATGTTCATTGTATTATTTATGTATGTACTTACTTATGTACAGGAAATGTTAATAGGTAGGTATTATGAAAGCTTTAGCAAATAATCTGAATCCCTAATTAAAGTAGGTAGGTATTAACTTCCTATTTAGATATTAGTAGTATTTATGCCGGGGCTTCACCTGCGTGACGCCTAACGGCGTTAATAACGGCGTCTTAGCGCGCTAATTGTATCAAATTAGTGCGCTAAGACCCGGCTACGCCTGCGTATTATATCAAATAGCGCGCTAATTAATGGCATTAGACGCAGGTGAAGCTCAGGCTTTATATTGTGACTAGCCTTCCGCCCGCGGTTTCGACCGCGTGGACTGCACGAGAACGAGACGTTATCCTATGGGAATAATATGATGGCGGCCAACTTTTTTGTTTGTGGGCTGATTTTGATGAAACTTGGTTTTTAGTACTATTTTGACAAGAGAACAGCAACGCAATGATAAAAAATTTTAAAAATCCAAGATGGCGGCCAACTTTTTTGTTAGTGGGGTGATTCTGATGAAACTCGGTTTCTGGTACTATTTTGTCAAGAGAACAGCAACGCAATGATAAAAATATTAGAAATCCAAGATGGCGGCCAACTTTTTTGTTTATCGGCCGATTTTGATGAAACTCAGTTTTTGGTACTATTTTGACAAGAAAACAGCAACACAATGTTAAAATAATTAAAAATCCAAGATGGCGGCCAACTTTTTTGTTTCTTGGCCGTTTTCGATGAAACTCGGTTTCTGGTACTATTTTGACAAGAAAACAGCAACGCAATGATAAAAATATTAGAAATCCAAGATGGCGGCCAACTTTTTTGTTTGTTGGCCGATTTTGATGAAACTCAGTTTTTGGTACTATTTTGACAAGAAAACTGCAACGCAATAATAAAATTTTTGAAAAATCCAAGATGGCGGCCAACTTTTTTGTTAGTGGGGTGATTCTGATGAAACTCGGTTTCTGGTACTATTTTGTCAAGAGAACAGCAACGCAATGATAAAAATATTAGAAATCCAAGATGGCGGCCAACTTTTTTGTTTATCGGCCGATTTTGATGAAACTCAGTTTTTGGTACTATTTTGACAAGAAAACAGCAACACAATGTTAAAATAATTAAAAATCCAAGATGGCGGCCAACTTTTTTGTTTCTTGGCCGTTTTCGATGAAACTCGGTTTCTGGTACTATTTTGACAAGAAAACAGCAACGCAATGATAAAAATATTAGAAATCCAAGATGGCGGACAACTTTTTTGTTTGTTGGCCGATTTTGATGAAACTCAGTTTTTGGTACTATTTTGACAAGAAAACTGCAACGCACGCAATGATAAAATTTTTGAAAAATCCAAGATGGCGGCCATCTTTTTTGTTAGTGGGGTGATTCTGATGAAACTCGGTTTCTGGTACTATTTTGACAAGAAAACTGCAACGCAATGATAAAATTTTTGAAAAATCCAAGATGGCGGCCAACTTTTTTGTTAGTGGGGTGATTCTGATGAAACTCGGTTTCTGGTAATATTTTGTCAAGAGAACAGCAACGCAATGTTAAAAATATTAAAATCCAAAATGGCGGCCAACTTTTAAGTTTTTAGGCCAATTTTGATGAAACTCGGTTTCTGGTACTATTTTGACAAAAAAACAGCAACGCAATGTAAAACATATTAAAAATCCAAGATAGCGGCCAACTTTGTTGTTTGTGGGCCGATTTTGATGAAACTCGGTTTTTGGTTTTATTTTGACAAGAAAATAGCAACGCAATGTCAAAAATGTAAAAAAATTAAAGATGGCGCTTAAATTTTTGTTTGTTATCCGATTTTGATGAAACTCGGTTTCTGATACTATTTTGACAAGAAAACAGCAAAGCAATTTTAAAAATGTAAGAAATCCAAGATAATAATAATAATAATAATAAGGAGCGTCAACGTGACAGGACATTCATTCCCCATTTTATATCTAATATTTTATTCAGAGATCGAAATTCTCATATTTTCTGTAATACTTCGATCAACAATAGCATCCAGTTTGTAATACCACAATTATTTCATATTTATTAGACCTAAAATACCAAAAACAAATAGAAAATATACTATGACATTTTAGAATGTCATCACCAGTCATCATCATATTGCCAAACTACGAAATAAACAAATGGGATAACGAATGAAGAAATAGATGTTGACGAGAAGCCGAGCAGCACGTCTTCCAACTCCGGGCTCGTCACCTCGCTCCGCCTCGCAGTTGTCGGCAACTGCCTCAGTGCCGTGTGTTCAGCTGACATCTGCAGTTGCGTCGAGTGATAGTGACGAGTACTTCTCTCCGCCGACGTCGCCACCGCCTGTACGCCGGAGGAGGGGCCGGCCACCGAAGAGTTTGGGGCTTCTGGGGCAAACGGCTCCGGTCAGGGCCCCCGCTCCCGGTGGAGTGCAGCGCATGCGATGGACAATTTCCATCAATGAAAATGTCATGCGCGCATATTTTGAGGCAACAGAGGCAGGAACTAATCTTACTGCGTATCGTGTTCGGATGCTTTCTCTGTTTCAGGCTCTCGAACCATCAATCAACGTTTCGGCTCAACGACTGTCGGATCAGGTGCGAGCCATTCAACGGGGTCACTTGTTGGATGACTTGGTACTTGATCGGCTCCGTACAGAGGTGCAACGTAACCGTATCATTACTACTGCATCGCAGGCGGCAACTCAAGCTTCTGCCGCGGCCACATTGCAAGCTGGCGTTGCTGATAGTGATCGTGGAGATGATATGGTTACTACTGTAAGTCCCCAATACAATGATATATTGAGGAGTACTCTTGAAGATATAGTTCGGGAATTTCGATCGACTTCGGTTCACCTTAGACCTCGGCTTCCACGTTTTCCCATGCACAAAAAAATAGGGCGCTGATGTGTGCTTTAGATTTGCTACTACCAAATTACTTTGATAGTAGTGAAGACCTGGCTGATACTCATTCGATCCTGTACTGTGCGGCTATTACAGCTTGTCGTGTTGCTCATGTCAAATTTCCAAATACTGACACAGCAACACGCCCTCGCCTGGCTGTACCAGCCTGGCAGTGTAGGATTGAGCGTCGTATCAGTGAGGCTAGGGTACTCATCGGTAAGCTCAGCTGCTTTAGGGAGGGCAACATGCGGCACAACATCTGGTCCGTGCCTGTCACTCACTCTGAAGGCGCGTGGATGGAGGATGTTGAGCGTTCGTGTGAGCTTATACCTGATATGAATGAAGTAACCATTGACTACCAAGACGTAGTTTGTGCAGTTTATTCCTTACCCAACTGGAAATCTCCAGGCCCGAATGGACTGCACAATTTCTGGTATAAATGGTTACCTAGCTCGCACGTTCGCTTAGCATCTCAATTTCAATGTGCTTTATTAACTCAATCGCTTCCAGAATTCATGACAACAGGCATAACCCATCTGCTCCATAAATCTGGTAGTACTGCGGACCCCAAAAACTATAGACCTATCACCTGTCTGCCAACAATTTATAAAATTCTTACGTCCATTTTGAGGGCGAAGATTAATAAACACATTAATCAAAATTGTATTATGGTCGCCTCTCAGAATGGTTGTAGGAATGGGGCCCGTGGTACTAAGGGGCTACTCCTCATTGACATGGCTATTAACCAACAGGTTCGTCGAAACCGAAAGAACCTGTCGACTTCCTGGATAGATTATAAGAAGGCCTATGATTCCGTGCCGCATTCGTGGCTCACGAGGGTGCTGGAGTTGTATAAAATAAATACAACTCTACGCACTTTCTTGATATCGTGCATGCGAAAATGGAGAACGGTCCTTTTCTATCCAGGATCTCGACGGATTCTAGGTCAGGGCGATCCTATAAAAATAGAGCGAGGTATCTTCCAGGGTGACGGTTTGAGTCCATTGTGGTTCTGTCTGGCCTTGAACCCTCTGAGAACACTTCTCGAGAATTCAGGGTTAGGCTATCGTTTACGGAGAAATGGTCAAGTAATATCACACCTGCTGTACATGGATGACCTGAAACTATTTGCCCATAGCAGTTCTCATTTGACAGGGTTACTGAAGCTTTCAGTAATGCCATTAAAATGGAATTTGGTGTGGACAAATGTGCAGTCATGCATGTAAAGCGTGGTCAGATAATGGAATCTACGGGTATACAACTCTCGGATTCTATTAATCTTAGATCTCTCTCCGTAAACGAAACCTATAAATATTTAGGTATGTCACAGGCATTAGGCATCAACGATGCTGACATGAAACAGTCGTTGCGTGAGCGTTTCTTGGGGCGCCTTTCAAAAGTCCTTAAAAGTCTTTTGTCTGGCGGAAACAAGGTTCGCGCATACAATGGATGGGTCATACCGGTACTGATGTATTCCTTCGGCATACTTAAATGGACTCAAACTGAACTGGATGCCCTGGATAGAAAAGTTCGTACATTGCTAACAGCACACCGCATACATCACCCACGTTCATCGACCATGAGATTGTATATCCCGCGGAAGTGCGGTGGTCGTGGCTTCTTAAATGCTAAGACATTGCATAACCGCGGGATATGCAATCTTAGGGAGTATTTTCTCCAAGTCGATATGGGGTCTCATAGAGATGTAGTTGCTGTTGACAATGGACTGACTCCTCTATTTTTAGCAAAAGAAAACTGGCGCAAACCTGTAGTACTAGTACTTCCGACCGCAGCACTGTGTGGCAAAGCAAGGAGTTACATGGCAGATTCTACCGGGCTCTCCATGGGCCCGACGTAGATTTATTAGCCTCAGTATCCTGGCTCCGTTTCGGTGATCTTTTTGGTGAAACCGAAGGTTTTGTCTGTGCAATTATGGATGAGGTTGTGATGACGAATAACTACCGAAAGTATATCCTAAGGGATGGCACAGTGGATATTTGCCGAGCGTGTCATCGTCCGGGTGAATCCCTTAGGCATATAATCTCCGGTTGTTCTCGTCTCGCAAACGGCGAGTATTTGCATAGACATAACCAAGTGGCCAGGATAATACACCAACAACTTGCTCTGAAACATAGTCTTGTGGCATCCGAGGTGCCGTACTACAGGTATGCACCATAACAGGTCCTTGAAAACAGCCATGCCACATTGTATTGGGATCGATCTATCATTACAGACAGGACTATTGTAGCTAATAAGCCTGATATTGTATTGATAGATCGACACGAACGCCTCGCGATAATTGTTGATGTCACTGTTCCCCATGACGACAACCTTGTGAAAGCTGAAAAAGATACAGAAAACAAATATCTTGATTTAGCTCACGAGATTGTTGACATGTAGGACATTGATTCAGCAATTATTGTTCCGATAGTCATATCTGCCCATGGTCTGATAGCCAAGAGCCTCGATAAACACCTTAAGAGGCTTGCGTTAGGTGGATGGATCGGGAGTCAGATGCAGAAGGCAGTACTTCTGGACACGGCCCGTATAGTGAGAAGGTTCCTGTCTCTGGATCCTTAACCATCGGTAGCCGGGACCTTGATCTTGCTGCCGTTGGGGAACTGCATTTTTGTATTTTTAAATGTTATATATTTTTTAGTCTTATACATTGTAAAAATTTAATGTTTAGAAATATAATTTTGTAAGTATTTAAAATGTAATAAAGGGAATAATAATACAATTTCTGGTATGAATGGTTACCTAGCTCGCACGTTTGCTTAGCATCTCAATTTGAAAATGCTTTATTATCTCGATCGCTTCCAGAATTTATGACAACAGGCATAACCCATCTGCTCCATAAATCTGGTAGTACTGCGGACCCCAAAAACTATAGACCTATCACCTGTCTACCAACAATTTATAAAATTCTCACGTCCATTTTGAGGTCGAAAATTAATAAACACATTGATCAAAATTCTATTATGTGCGCCTCTCAAAATGGATGTAGGAATGGGGCCCGTGGTACTAAGGAGCTACTCCTCATTGACATGGCTATTAACCAACAGGTTCGTCGAAACCGAAAGAACCTGTCGACTTCCTGGATAGATTATAAGAAGGCCTATGATTCCGTGCCGCATTCGTGGCTCATGAGGGTGCTGGAGTTGTATAAAATAAATACAACTCTACGCGCTTTCTTGATATCGTGCATGCGAAAATGGAGAACGGTCCTTTTCTATCCAGGATCTCGACGGGTTCTAGGTCAGGGCGACCCTATAAAAATAGAGCGAGGTATCTTCCAGGGTGACGGTCTGAGTCCATTGTGGTTCTGTCTGGCCTTGAACCCTCTGAGTACACTTCTCGAGAGTTCAGGATTAGGCTACCGTTTACGGAGAAATGGTCAAGTAATATCACACCTGCTATACATGGATGACCTGAAACTATTTGCCCATAGCAGTTCTCATTTGACAGCGTTACTGAAGGTTACTGAAGCTTTCAGTAATGCCATTAAAATGGAATTTGGTGTGGACAAATGTGCAGTCATGCATGTAAAGCGTGGTCAGATAATGGAATCCACGGGTATACAACTCTCGGATTCTATTAATCTTAGATCTCTCTCCGTTAACGAAACCTATAAATATTTAGGTATGTCACAGGCATTAGGCATCAACGATGCTGACATGAAACAGTCGTTGCGTGAGCGTTTCTTGGGGCGCCTCTCAAAAGTCCTTAAAAGTCTTTTGTCTGGCGGAAACAAGGTTCGCGCATACAATGGATGGGTCATGCCGGTACTGATGTATTCCTTTGGCATACTTAAATGGACTCAAACTGAACTGGATGCCCTGGATAGAAAAGTTCGTACATTGCTAACAGCACATCGCATGCATCACCCACGTTCATCGACCATGAGATTGTATATCCCGCGGAAGTGCGGTGGTCGTGGCTTCTTAAATGCTAAGACATTGCATAACCGCGAGATATGCAATCTTAGGGAGTATTTTCTCCAAGTCGATATGGGGTCTCATAGAGATGTAGTTGCTGTTGACAATGGACTGACTCCTCTATTTTTAGCAAAAGAAAACTGGCGCAAACCTGTAGTACTTAGTGCGTCCGACCGCAGCGCTGTGTGGCAAAGCAAGGAGTTACACGGCAGATTCTACCGGGCTCTCCATGGGCCCGACGTAGATTTATTAGCCTCAGTATCCTGGCTCCGTTTCGGTGATCTTTTTGGTGAAACCGAAGGTTTTGTCTGTGCAATTATGGATGAGGTTGTGATGACGAATAACTACCGAAAGTATATCCTAAGGGATGGCACAGTGGATATTTGCCGAGCGTGCCATCGTCCGGGTGAATCCCTTAGGCATATAATCTCCGGTTGTTCTCGTCTCGCAAACGGCGAGTATTTGCATAGACATAACCAAGTGGCCAGGAAAATACACCAACAACTTGCTCTGAAACATAGTCTTGTGGCATCCGAGGTACCGTACTACAGGTATGCACCAGAACAGGTCCTTGAAAATAGCCATGCCACATTGTATTGGGATCGATCTATCATTACAGACAGGACTATTGTAGCTAATAAGCCTGATATTGTATTGATAGATCGACACGAACGCCGCGCAATAATTGTTGATGTCACTGTTCCCCATGACGACAACCTTGTGAAAGCTGAAAAAGATACAGAAAACAAATATCTTGATTTAGCTCACGAGATTGTCGACATGTGGGACATTGATTCAGCAATTGTTGTTCCGATAGTCATATCTGCCCATGGGCTGATAGCCAAGAGCCTCGATAAACACCTTAAGAGGCTCGCGTTAGGTGGATGGATCGGGAGTCAGATGCAGAAGGCAGTACTTCTGGACACGGCCCGTATAGTGAGAAGGTTCCTGTCTCTGGATCCTTAACCATCGGTAGCCGGGACCTTGATCTTGCTGCCGTTGGGGAACTGCATTTTTGTATTTTTAAATGTTATATTTTTTAGTGTTATACATTGTAAAAATTTAATGTTTAGAAATATAATTTTGTAAGTATTTAAAATGTAATAAAGGGAATAATAATAAAATATTTATTTTCATCACAAAAAGTTCATAGATTAGTGAATACCCTAAGGCCTGTGATAGTGAAAACTGTGTTACAGGCCACAGTGTCTTCCCAGTCTTAGCTAACAAACATTGTTATGGTGATAATTTAAAACTAACTTACTTAACATTTGGGTATGTGTTAACTTAATACTAATCAAAGAAAGAATGATTACATTTCAATGAAAATAATTAATAATCTATTTACTACCTTACCTTGTGTGTTTATGTTTATATGTATACTTGTTGATATTTAACATTATAATTTGTTTTGTATAAGCGGGTAAGTATGTGATTTACTTTATTGTGTATAAGCTTATTTTATTTTAGTCTAATATTAATGCTAGTGCTAGCCCTACGAGTTACCTCTTGGGATCGAGTAACTTCTTTCAACAGTTATTCGCTAACTTCGGTTACCTTTGTTTTAAAAATGCTGGATACCAACTCGTAATTTAATTTATTGTTTCAAATAAAACCTCAGTTTGGGAGTAGTCTAACTCAGTCAGCCATTTTATTACAGTTTTTTTGAATTCATGGTTGTTTAATCTTTTAATATTTGTTTTAGGGATTAATTTTATTGTAAATTTTAGGAGCAGTAAAGGCGTAATGTCTTTGGGCAAATGAGCTTTTACAATAAGGTTTCGGTACAGAATTTATTCTTTTCTGAGAAACCGGTAACGTAGGCACAGTTATACGATAGTATCGACTAAGGATCTGGAGAATTTACAGCTTCCTGATTGAAAGTACGTTACTTTTGATAAATAGTTCAGTGGTAGGATGCCTAAATGGAAGTTTGAGAATAACCTTTAGTAGTATGCGTTGGGCTCGTTCCGCTTCTATCGGACGCTGTCTGACTGGCTCGACATGGAGGCTGGCGTTCCACAAGGCGGTGTACTCTCCCCTCTTCTCTTTTCCTTGTTTATCAACTCTCTGACCTCTCATTTCTCCTCTTCTTTCCATCTCTATGCCGACGATCTACAACTTTATGCGCAACATAATATCCACAGTTTAAATAATGTTGTCGCGCTAATCAACTGTGATTTGATGAAGATTTCTGTGTGGTCGACTAATTATGGCATATCAGTTAACGCGCCTAAATGTCAATCTTTAATTGCTGGTAGGGTAGTTCTCGACAGCTGTCATGCGTAAACTGGAATAGTTTCTACAATTTGGTATTTAACGGCGTGATAATATCCTACTCACAACAAGTGAAGGACTTGGTTTTGACTATATCGATGCCTGCCTCTCTTGGAAAGATCATATCGAACAAGCATGTCTCAGGGCCACTAATGCACTTAGATCTCTCTATAGGTTTAAGTTCTTTCTGCCTACCAGTATCAAGATTGCTCCAATACAGACGGTTGTCTTACCTATAATTGTCTACACTGATGTCTGTAGTACCAACCTTAAAAGAAAAAAACCTTCTCAGTAGGTTGGATCGTTTCCTTAAAAACTGTATTCGTTTCATATATCGATTACGTAAATACGATATCTCTCAACACCGTCAGCAGCTCAATTGGCTCCCTATTCGCGAGCGTAGGAACGTTAGAGTTGTCTGCATGCTCTTCAATATTCTATTAGATCCACTTACCCCAGATTAATTGAAATCCAGATTTCAGTTTCTGGGCGACTCTAATGAACGTAGCCTTCGCTCTAGTGACAACTTTCTCCTGAAAACACCATCCCACTCTTCTGGCTTGGTCTCCCAATCATTTTCTTTTTCGCCTGTACAACTTTGGAACGATTTGCCCTTAAAATATCCGCAGTGCCCCAAGTAAGTGCGTGTTCAAGAAAATGGTCCGCGAACATTACTCGAGCTGATTACACTTATCATGATAGATCTGTTCTGACTTTATGTGTTATTTATTTATAGTTGTATGTATAATATGTGTATGTATAAATTATATATCATGTTATTGCTACTTTAGTATGTGTACCTTATCATCATCATCATGTCAGCCGAACGACGCCCACTGCTGGGCATAGGCCTCCCCCAAGGATCTCCACAACGATCGGTCCTGCGCTGCCCGCATCCAGCGGCTTCCCGCGACCTTGACCAGATCGTCGGTCCACCTTGTAGACCGACGATCTGGTCAAGGTCGCGGGACCTTGTACGCGTGTACCTTATAATACTCATATATTTATAAAGCTTTTTAAAAAAAAAGCTTCCAATTGCTTCACTAGATGGCGTTGAATAAGTATGTACATGTCTATGGTATATTTTGGTATGAAACATATTTAAATTAATTACTTTTTAACAACCCAAAGGAAACTAATAATATATTAAATAAGTAGGGTGATTCCACTGAAATGCGACATGGTAGGCTCAAAATAAAATTTACGCAATCGTTACAACTTACAAGCAAAATGGTAGCTTGTTAAATATATTAACTGGCAACACCTAATTTTGAAACAAAAGACGAGCGTTTTTTTTTCTACGACCGTTTGATTGGCAACGTTGTCGACAATCACAAAACACGTAAAACTTTTGTATTTACAGAAAATTTCTAATGGATTTGTACCTAGTTTTGTAAAAATAATGTGTTGGTATTGTGTGATAATCAATTTTATATCGGGCGACAAATAATGGGTAAGAAATAAAATGAAATAGCTGAATTTTATTTGAAAGTTAACTCCCCAAAAATATGTAACATGAGTGACCGAAAGGCATATTTTTTACTTTTATACATTATAATATTCGTTATAAAATATTCAAATTTTTTATTTACTTCCTGGAAATGATAAGTAACTGAAACATGCAATTATTTCTATTAAATTGTTATGTAATTTTATTTAAAAGATGTCATAAATATTGTAACATGAGTTACCGGTAACTCATGTCACATGAATTAACGTGGGTTACCAGTGCTGAAGTTCGATTAAATGTGAGTGAATGTTTTATATTGTACTATGAGACGAATTTTTTGTATTATTTTAGAGAGAATAGCTTTGAAGGGGACTGCAAAGATGAGGCGTCGAAGGGAAAAACTGAAAAAACTTAACCAATACGAGGAATTTAAGGTCAACCATAGGCAAAAAGCAAAAAAAAAGTAGAGACAAGGCTAAGTTAATGCTAAATGAGTAACCAGAAACAAAATTGAAGAAAAACTAGAAGAAATAAGAATAAAACCCAGAAAAAGAGTACAAAAACATAGAGATAAGAAGAAGGAAGTTTTGAACCATAACAAACTGAGGTTACTTGTTATTCTAATCCAAAAAAAAATGTTAAAAGAGAAATAAATAATAAAATCATAAATAAAATAATATAACAAAATAAATAATAATAAAGAAAATTAATAATAAAAGAGAAATGATTTTACCACACTGTGTATGGATCGGATGAGTCTGACAGCTCAGATGATGACGTGCCGCTGTCTATTATTAAGGCAAAACGTTAGTTTTAAGTATAACTACCATTTTCTTAAATAAATTAAATTCTTAGTCCTCAAAATATCTAGAATAAAACTTTGAATATGTATGTAACATGAGTTACCAAAATCTGTGTAACATGAGTGACCATTATTTGATTTTAAAAAATTAAAAAAATGTGTGTTTCTAAAACCATTCAAGTTGATAATAATCTGTTAAGTAAGACATTTAATAAAAACGGATTTAATTTTTAATATTTTTATTTTCTTTAAACGGAACAGAATTTTTATAACGTACATACTGACCTAAAAGCTAATGTCGCCAAACGTAACGTGAGTTACCAACCATTTTTATTGAAACTAAAAAAAAACTTAACCTAGAAAAATCTAAATAAAACGAGACCCACATTCAGTACTTTAAAACAACGAAATTTCATTAAGAGGGTAGTTGATAATAATTATAAATATGGTATGCTAGCTTTGTTAGTTTTAATCGGGAAGTAAAAACGTAACATGAGTTACCATGGAATTACCCAGTACTGTGGTTACATACAATGTACGTTGTACATTTTGTGAGAAAATATTTTCACAGAAAAAATTTCACAATGGAGTCGATATCAACCTGTTTCTCGGGCAGTCCGCATGAATCCTTTTCATCATTCTTAGAAGAGTTCAAGGAAGCGGCTGCCAATCAAAAATTCATTTCTTCAAATGAACTCCTGATGTTATTACCATCATATTTAAAGAACGGGGCATTATATTTCTTTAGGGAAATTAAGAGCTCTGTTAAAACATTTGAGGAATTGGTAGAAAAGTTCAAGGAAGAATTCGTGGAGTTGGATTATGGTGAAAAATTCTACAATGCGAGACAGGAGAACAGGAGTCCCCTGGATTATTTTTATTATTTGGCCAATCTAGCGGGGAAGGCTGGTATTGTAGAAGATAATATATTTATAACGCAATTCCTGAGGAATCTACACCCATATTTACGGAGTAGATTGATGCTAACCCATTTCACGGATAAAAAGGCGTTGAAAGCAGTATTGATCCAAATAGAGAAAATTAGCCCTGATAGAAAGGAATTGGTCCAAATATGGCCACAGCTAATAAAGGGGGGGGGAGATAGTAGGCCATGCAGCCCATTTAAGTTTAATACGCCGGTACAGAACCGAGGATTTTGCTCATCCTCAACATTTTTTATAGCATTTCTTGGTGATCGGTATCGGCACTTGTTTGCCAAATGACCCTTCCTCTTACAAATATAACATGCCCAGTCTTTTTTAAAGCATTTAGCTGCCACATGCGTTCCTCCACAATGATAACATTCTTGATTATTGCTTCGCACCTGTACTGTACTGCCTTGTCTCTTTATCAGTTGGCAAACTCCTTCGGGTTGGATGTCTCTGGTTTCCCTGTCAGCACTCTCCATACTTATAGCAAGTTGCACTGCCCTCTCGAAGGTGAGGCTATCTCCCTCAGTAAGCAGTCTCTTCACAGTCAATTCTGTTGTCAACCCGCTTACCATTTTGTCGCGAAGCGCTTCTTTGAAGAAGGCCTTGAAGTCGCATTGCGACGCCAACCTCTTTATTTCAACTACGAATTCCTTTATGGTTTGATTATTCTTTTGTCGACACTGATAAAACTCGTATCTAGCGGTGATTGCCGATTTTTTTGCCACGTAATGGTTTTGAAGTACATCCACGAGCTGCCGGTAAGTTTTCGAGTTAGGTTTATCGGGCGATAGTAAATTTTTTAAAACTTCATAACTATTAGACCCAATCAATGTTATGAACAATGCCACTTTTTTCTTTTCGTCTTCAATTTCATTTATGAACAAGTATTCGTCCATCCGCTCGATGTAGGCATTAAAATCTTGCCCGTTGTAAGGTTCTATATTGCCAATCATCGTTATTTTGGCCTTAAGATTCGTCTCCTTATTTTCTTCTTTCTTATTACTCGTCGCCAGTTTTAAATAATAGAAAATGCACTTAATAAATGAATAAAATCTTTATTTCACACTTGTTACACACCGTTTTACATTACAAGATAGAATTCGCCATATATGTTTTTTGCTTGCATTTCCGCAGAGAGTTGCCATAGGTTAAAAATCAAATACATAACACAACTCTTATTTGACGTATAACTTGGCCAAGCTAACATGTCACCTGCAGGTTATACCCGTCCCTTTCACTCTCCTGGCATGACAGAATCGAGTGAAAGAGACGGGGAGAAGAAATAAGGACACAAATCGTTCGGTCATTCACATTTAGCAATTCATTTGCGATCCAGTTTTTAGAAGGTCATGGTACGAAAGAAAGCAATTCATTTTAGGAACCTATTCTGCATCGCGCTATTTTTGAATCGCTGTCTTAAAGTTGATGGTATGCACCCAGGTCGTATTGTATGTGCCAAGGCGAGTTACGGGTAGATGTATGAAGTTGGAGCGGCTGTACCGTGGTCCTTATAGGGTCGTACAGAATGTGGGACGGTCGGATTTGTTGATACGTCGTATAAATTCGCGATCGCGTGGGGTGGTTGTACATTCGAATCGTTTGAAACGTTTCGTGCCACGCTGATGTATCTGTCTGATAGGATGTTAGATGATAGTTATTATTCATAAATAAGAAAGTTGTTTGTTGTTGTATCTTTAACCTGTAATTTTATCCATGTTGTATATTTGTGTTTTAGGAAAGATGTATTGTATTGTTGTAAATATGATATTAACCGGTGTTTCTTTTTCATGTTGTTCCTGAGCTTTGATGACTGATGAGCTGGAGAATGAGGCCACATTATAAGCGTATTAGGTCGTGCGTTGCGAGGACCCAAGGATATATCTTGTAGCATACTAGAAATTTCCGTGGTAGTCTACCTTTGTATGAGAAATATTTGTTGGTTGACATAGTTTGTTGGACCGATCGCTTGATTTTATTTTTGGGAGCAACATGATAAGGCAATAAGCTATTTGTCATGGGGTCCTGGTTTTGGTCCCACGCCCTTAAGAATGAGATTGAGACGAGTTGGTAAGGTATGAGTAAGGGATTGTTCCCAAGGTTGATAACGAATGTTTCTCAAGGAAAGTAATTTCTGACATGGAATAAATCGGGTATTCTATGCATTTTCGGAATTCCTTTGTAGTATTTTACCTTGGGTAATCGTTTGAACTCACGATAGTCATCTTGAAACTTTGAATAGTAACAGGTAATTTCGTGAACTTCGATAGATTATGTGAGATGATTATACATTATGATATCGGCTTTAAAAGTAGTGGATTTCGCTGTGCGGTTGGGACAATATCTATGGCCTCATTCTTAAGCATCTTGAATATAGTTTATTCTTTAAGAAGCTTTTGTATCTGGTTGTATTTTTATCGTCTTGATTACATATGTGTTATTTTCTGCATTTGAAAAAGATAATTTTTCTTCTGTCTTTGCCTGCGTTAATTTTGGATTATTTCTATTCGGTGGAAATAGATCACGAGTTGGTGATGTAGTTGTAATGGTTGGCAAGGAGGAAAGTTTAGTGTTAATAAATAATGGGATCATGGGAACCTCTGGTAAATTTTTAGACCAGTTTTTTTTGCCAGATAGTTTATCGAATGATGATCGTTCGAGAAGCTAGATCCTAGCTGGGTCATGTTTCCATGGTTCTATGGTTTATAATTCCGTTTCTGGTCTTAGCTAGTTTAGATTTTAAGTCGCGATACAAAATGTACTGGAACTTGTAATGATTATTTAAGTAGGGTCTGCACCTTAAGTGTGGATAGGTTATTGGTTAAGTAGGGTCTACGCCTTAAGTGTGGATAGGAGTTTAGGGTTAGGATCTACACCTTAAGTGTAGTTAGGTATGTATTTTGAGGGTCATGCCTTAAGCTGGCCATTGACGGTCAAATTTTCTTAAAACTGTGGCGTAAAACTCCGGCGTCAATCCAAAATTTGATCGTGAATGTCGAATCGTCACTCCAGAGTTTTAACTGACGACGCGCCACGCAATCACGTCAGTTCGATCGCTGCGCCCGCCCGCGGTGGTGGTGCGGTGGTCGAGCGTGCTGCGGTGGTGCTGCGTATAGTTTTTGGTATAAATAAAGGAAGTATAAAGGGTAAAAACTGGACCCTATTACTAAGACTCCGTTGTCCGTCTGTCTGTCTGTCACCAGGCTGTATAACATGAACCGTGATAGCTAGACAATTATTGTTTAACAGATGATGTATTTCTATTGCCGCTATAACAACAAATAGGTACCTACTAAAAATAAAACAGAATAACTTATTTTAATTTTTAGTTTTTTGCATTCACAATGCAATTTTTATTACTGAAAAATGGAAAATGAAGTATTTAGAAAAAATCGACCCGTCTCACAACTAGCTCCGATGGGACTCGAACCCACGACCTTTCGCTTTCCGGGCGACTGCTCTAACCACTGAGCTACGGAGTCGTTAGGAGAAGCGTCGAATTTATCCAATACTTCTTACGCACTGTATAGTCAGTGTTAATTTCATCAATGTGGAGATATTACTACCCTCACACGCGAAAGGAATACCTTTCCAGGTATTTGGCAATCGCTAAAGATGAAATTACTATTGCAACTTATTTTAATTTTTAGTTTTTTGCATTCACAATGCAATTTTTATTACTGAAAAATGGAAAATGAAGTATTTAGAAAAAATCGACCCGTCTCACAACTAGCTCCGATGGGACTCGAACCCACGACCTTTCGCTTTCCGGGCGACTGCTCTAACCACTGAGCTACGGAGTCGTTAGGAGAAGCGTCGAATTTATCCAATACTTCTTACGCACTGTATAGTCAGTGTTAATTTCATCAATGTGGAGATATTACTACCCTCACACGCGAAAGAAATACCTTTCCAGGTATTTGGCAATCGCTAAAGATGAAATTACTATTGCAACTTATTTTAATTTTTAGTTTTTTGCATTCACAATGCAATTTTTATTACTGAAAAATGGAAAATGAAGTATTTAGAAAAAATCGACCCGTCTCACAACTAGCTCCGATGGGACTCGAACCCACGACCTTTCGCTTTCCGGGCGACTGCTCTAACCACTGAGCTACGGAGTCGTTAGGAGAAGCGTCGAATTTATCCAATACTTCTTACGCACTGTATAGTCAGTGTTAATTTCATCAATGTGGAGATATTACTACCCTCACACGCGAAAGAAATACCTTTCCAGGTATTTGGCAATCGCTAAAGATGAAATTACTATTGCAACTTATTTTAATTTTTAGTTTTTTGCATTCACAATGCAATTTTTATTACTGAAAAATGGAAAATGAAGTATTTAGAAAAAACCGACCCGTCTCACAACTAGCTCCGATGGGACTCGAACCCACGACCTTTCGCTTTCCGGGCGACTGCTCTAACCACTGAGCTACGGAGTCGTTAGGAGAAGCGTCGAATTTATCCAATACTTCTTACGCACTGTATAGTCAGTGTTAATTTCATCAATGTGGAGATATTACTACCCTCACACGCGAAAGAAATACCTTTCCAGGTATTTGGCAATCGCTAAAGATGAACTTCATTTTCCATTTTTCAGTAATAAAAATTGCATTGTGAATGCAAAAAACTAAAAATTAAAATAAGTTGCAATAGTAATTTCATCTTTAGCGATTGCCAAATACCTGGAAAGGTATTTCTTTCGCGTGTGAGGGTAGTAATATCTCCACATTGATGAAATTAACACTGACTATACAGTGCGTAAGAAGTATTGGATAAATTCGACGCTTCTCCTAACGACTCCGTAGCTCAGTGGTTAGAGCAGTCGCCCGGAAAGCGAAAGGTCGTGGGTTCGAGTCCCATCGGAGCTAGTTGTGAGACGGGTCGATTTTTTCTAAATACTTCATTTTCCATTTTTCAGTAATAAAAATTGCATTGTGAATGCAAAAAACTAAAAATTAAAATAAGTTGCAATAGTAATTTCATCTTTAGCGATTGCCAAATACCTGGAAAGGTATTTCTTTCGCGTGTGAGGGTAGTAATATCTCCACATTGATGAAATTAACACTGACTATACAGTGCGTAAGAAGTATTGGATAAATTCGACGCTTCTCCTAACGACTCCGTAGCTCAGTGGTTAGAGCAGTCGCCCGGAAAGCGAAAGGTCGTGGGTTCGAGTCCCATCGGAGCTAGTTGTGAGACGGGTCGATTTTTTCTAAATACTTCATTTTCCATTTTTCAGTAATAAAAATTGCATTGTGAATGCAAAAAACTAAAAATTAAAATAAGTTGCAATAGTAATTTCATCTTTAGCGATTGCCAAATACCTGGAAAGGTATTTCTTTCGCGTGTGAGGGTAGTAATATCTCCACATTGATGAAATTAACACTGACTATACAGTGCGTAAGAAGTATTGGATAAATTCGACGCTTCTCCTAACGACTCCGTAGCTCAGTGGTTAGAGCAGTCGCCCGGAAAGCGAAAGGTCGTGGGTTCGAGTCCCATCGGAGCTAGTTGTGAGACGGGTCGATTTTATCTAAATACTTCATTTTCCATTTTTCAAAACAGAATAAAATTAATATTTAAGGGGGGCTCCAATAAAGTAAACGTGATTTTTTGCCGTTTTTTGCTCGATATTAATAATGGCAATACGTAGTTGTTTTAAGTATTTTCAGAATATTTAGTTGTACTTATAGGTAAGTAGGTACTCACTTTAAAAATAAATAATTAAAATAAAATGAAGTTCATATTTTAGGAGGGTTACAAAAGTGATTTTTTCCTGTGTTTTGCTCGATATTAATAACGGCATCAGGTAGACGCTTGAAATATTCTCAGAATATTTAGTTGTATACCCACTTTAAAAATAGATAATTACCTATATTAAAATAAAATTCATATTTAAGGAGGGTTCCGATACAACAAACGTGATTTTTGCCGGGTTTTTTGCTCGATATTAATAACGGCAACATGTAGATGCTTAAAATATTTAGTTCTATTACTTATTCGGAATCGGAATCCTTTTTTTTTCTTGACAAAAATAAGTAGTACACGATGAGTACACGTCTTTCAACGGCCCGGCCGGTCGAAAACTGAAAAGCCGGCGTCACGCCAGTCAGTGGGGAAATCTAGTTGGCTTAAAACCATTTGGAGTGACGCCACAGTTTTACGCCACAGTTTTAGGACAAAACTGATCGTCAATGTCCAGCTTTATGTATGACCGAATTTTTTTCTTAGGGTTGTCACCTGTTGAAAAAAAAAATTTTTTCTCCGATGAAAATTTTTTTTTTGAATGGAGGGGGGAATGATTGTAGTGTATGTAACCACAGCCGTTAGATGAAATTGTAGGCTGTGGGCAGTTAGCTTTTTAAAAAGGAATAGAAACTGCTTTACGATTATATTCTCAAATCAATCTTTAAAAAATATGAGTTTAAAAATGAAAAGATGGATTTGACGCAGTCATATACTGAACGATAATAAAAATAGATGTTCCAAAAAGATAAAATATGCTATAAAATAGCATATGTACTAAAATAATATAGAGAAAAGTGAAATACAAACCCAAATCCCAGAAGAAAGTATTTTATTGGAAATTACCTATCTAATTCGGTGAGGGACTTAGGTCTCTTACAGTACTACTGTGAGGAACAGAAACGAAATAGGTAAATTTAAAGATTTAGGTAAATAAATAACATCTGTCTGACGTTCCGTTTTACGCAAAAAAGTCGCGTCAAAGTAAAATTTTTAACGTTCCGTTCCTTCTAACTGCATAGGTGGGACAGCGCCATCTAGTGACTGAGCTTTTGAGAAAATCGCCCATTAGTTCCTTCTGTTTTCTTTTAACTGTCAATTTTTTTTATTGCTGCTGTTCATTTTCTTCCTGACACCCTTTCCAGTTGACTGGAAGAGAATGCATATCACCATTGAGTCCGCCATTTGTTATGTATTTTGCAATAAAGATTAAATAAATAAATATGCACGATTTTGATGAAACTCGGTATTTGGTAGTATTTTGACAAGAAAACAGCAACTTTTCCATACAGTAGGCCCTTGAAGTTGAGCGATACCGACACCTGTATAGGTATTAACGTTAGTACGGAAGGGTTGTCTTAAAATGTGAAGGTAGATGTTTTAGGACCCCGAAGGTATTGTGGAAAAAAAAATCGGGGCAGGAAGTCTCAAAATTTATTATTTTACATGCTTATATTTAATTTTAATTCGTCAATTTTAACATTGCGTTTCTTATTTCTTGTCAAAATAGTACCAAAAACTGAGTTTCATCAAAATCGGCCAACAAACAAAAAAGTTGGCCGCCATCTTGGATTTCTAATATTTTTATCATTGCGTTGCTGTTTTCTTGTCAAAATAGTACCAGAAACCGAGTTTCATCGAAAACGGCCAAGAAACAAAAAAGTTGGCCGCCATCTTGGATTTTTAATTATTTTAACATTGTGTTGCTGTTTTCTTGTCAAAATAGTACCAAAAACTGAGTTTCATCAAAATCGGCCGATAAACAAAAAAGTTGGCCGCCATCTTGGATTTCTAATATTTTTATCATTGCGTTGCTGTTCTCTTGACAAAATAGTACCAGAAACCGAGTTTCATCAGAATCACCCCACTAACAAAAAAGTTGGCCGCCATCTTGGATTTTTTAAAATTTTTATCATTGCGTTGCTGTTCTCTTGTCAAAATAGTACTAAAAACCAAGTTTCATCAAAATCAGCCCACAAACAAAAAAGTTGGCCGCCATCATATTATTCCCATAGGATAACGTCTCGTTCTCGTGCAGTCCACGCGGTCGAAACCGCGGGCGTAAGGCTAGTCACAATATAAACCTGTGAACTTCGCCATATCTATATACCTTTTTAGTAAGTTAGTCAAGCAAGATGTATAAAATGTAAGGGCGAAAACACATGTCAGCGGTGCGGCGACGCACCGCAAAAATTACAACGCTGATATCCGCGTCGCGGCGCCGCACCGCGAAAATTACAACGCTGATTTCTGCGTTGCGTCAACGCGCCGCCAAAATCGGCGGCGGACGGTGTCCCGAGAGGCGAGGGTGACCATGAATGTTAAGCACAATCTGTGGATAGTGTTATAATTTATAATATAACTATAAAAGATTATTAAATAATTATTAGATATCTGTCTACTTAGCTGCCGATGACGATGTGCATTCGCTGAGTCCTGTGGTTTCATTTCGTGTCTCTGATCTATGAGTAGGAGAGTTTGGCTGGAAAGTTTCTTCAATTTGGGACGGCGGGTTTCATAATACCGACTACCGACTTCATAATACTTTCATAGACCCTACTACCGTGCAGACAATATCCACCAGTCCACCACCATGTGGACAACTGGACAGGCATCCGTCACTCGCCCAAGAACCCGAGATAAGTGCCTACCGCTTCGAGTATATCTCGGGATACCAATTCAATACAATTTACAGCGGGCCGCCCGCTCGAGCGCGATAGAATATATGCGATAGAAAGAGAGGTGAGAAAGTGGCCGTTCGTAATTTGCGCCGTACAAGCTGAATTCCACTTTATTGCGTTATAGTTAGAGTTGCTATTTATTTAAATAGCTTAGCGGAGTGCAGTATCTGTTACGTAGTAACTATTTAGTAATCTGTGGTATAGATAGTCAACATGCTGTTCTCAAGGGCTTCGAAGCGGTTTTGAAGCTCGAGCTGAAAGCTCTCGGGGTTTTAAATCTGAGCCGGTATTGGTCGAAGCGTTATCAATCGCGATCTTTCAATCTTGATGTTGATACTCAATGTGCCTCTGATCTTCCTTCCTTCCTTCCTCAACAGCGTTAAGTTTCTTCCTGTATTAACAGCGTTGATCAAAACGACATCAATATATGCTTCTTTGTCGGCACCACAAAGTCGATTAAATGACACCACTTTCTTCAGTTTTCAGGCTCGTCAGACTTGCCCGACTTGACTTTGCCCGATAGACAGATCTCTTGCAAACAGTTTGGAGTTGCTGCCAATATAAATGGCATTCGTTGAGTTCTGTAGTTTAATTGCATGTCTCTGATCCATGAATGAGTTTCTTTAATTTGTTACTGCTGCGGGTTTTATAATGATTGGACCCTACGGTGCGGACAGAATATCCACCACCATGTTGTATAGATCGTCCACATCGATGCTGTTCTCAAGAGCTTCGAAGCGGTTTTGAATCTCGAGCTTGTAACATTGCCGCCGCAATATTACTCTATGTCATACTTCGATCAACAATAGTACTAGATGAAGGCTCACGAACTAAATGAAAACTTTATATGGCACAGACTGTCTTTTTTAAACGGAGAAAAAAGGTTACGAATGTTACGATCTTACATTATCAATGACAGGAAGCGTTCCAAGTTTGAAATACCTTAGTATTATCACAGAATAATGCAACTTTTCATACAGTAGGCCGACGGAGACGTCTAGACAGGTCAATCGTGCGGGGCTTGCGGGGTGAGACGGGGGAGTGGTTGTCCCGAGTTACATACAACGCCGTTCATAGTAACTCGGGACAAGTCTTCCAGGGCTATCACGTCTTTATCGTTATAATTTATTTTTAAATTAATATTATATGGTGCATACGACATGTATTGTGAGTGCGTGCAAATCTTCATCTCGCTTATTAAAAAAAGGCAATTTCCAAAATCCAAGATGGCTGCCAACTTTTTTGTTTGTGAGCCGATTTTGATGAAACTTGGTTTTTAGTACAATTTTGACAAGAAAACAACAACGCAATGTCAAAAATAAAAATAAACCAAGATGGCGGCCAACTTTTTGTTCGTGAGCCGATTTTGATGAAACTTGGTTTTTAGTACAATTTTGACAAGAAAACAACAACGCAATGTCAAAAATAAAAATAAACCAAAATGGCGGCCAACTTTTTTTTTGTAAGCCGATTTTGATGAAACTTAGTTTCTGTTACTATTTTGACAAAAAAACAACACCACAATGTTAAAAGTATAAAAAATCCAAGATGGCGGCCAACTTTTATGTTTGCAGGCTGATTTCGATGAAACTCAGTTTCTGGTACTATTTTGACAAGAAAACATCAACGCAATGTTAAAAATATTAAAAATCCAAGATGGCGGCCAACTTTTTTGTTTGTGAGCCGATTTTGATGAAACTTGGTTTTTAGTACAATTTTGACAACACAACAACAACACAATGTTAAAAGTATTAAAAAATCCAAGATGGCGGCCAACTTTTTTGTTTGCAGGCCGATTTCAATGAAACTCAGTTTCTGGTTCTATTTTGACAAGAAAACAACAACGCAATGTTAAAAGTATAAAAAAATCCAAGATGGCGGCCAACTTTTTTGTTTGTGAGCCGATTTTGATGAAACTTGGTTTTAAGTACAATTTTGACAAGAAAACAACAACGCAATGTCAAAAATAAAAATAAACCAAGATGGCGGCCAACTTTTTTTTTGTAAGCCAATTTTGATGAAACTTAGTTTCTGGTACTATTTTGACAAGAAAACAACAACACAATGTTAAAAGTATAAAAAATCCAAGATGGCGGCCAACTTTTTTGTTTGTGAGCCGATTTTGATGAAACTTGGTTCTTAGTACAAAATTTGGCAAGAAAACAACGCAATGTCAAAAATAAAAATAAACCAAGTGTATTTTTTTCCCATTTGTATTTTTTTACATTGTGTTACGAACGGTTTTCTTGTCAAAATAGTACAAAAAACCGAGTTTTATCAAAATCGGCCTACAACCAAAAAAGTCGGCCGCCATCTTGGATTTTTTTATACTTTTAACATTGCGTTGCTGTTTTCTTGTCAAAATAGTACCAGAAACTGAGTTTCATTAAATTCGGCCTGCAAACAAAAAAGTTGGCCGCCATCTTTGATTTTTTATACTTTTAACATTGTGTTGTTGTTTTCTTGTCAAAATAGTACCAGAAACTAAGTTTCATCAAAATTGGCTTACAAAAAAAAAGTTGGCCGCCATCTTGGTTTATTTTTATTTTTGACATTGCGTTGTTGTTTTCTTGTCAAAATTGTACTTAAAACCAAGTTTCATCAAAATCGGCGTTCCGTTCCTTCTAACTGCATAGGTGGGACAGCGCCATCTAGTGACTGAGCTTTTGAGAAAATCGCCCATTAGTTCCTTCTGTTTTCTTTTAACTGTCAATTTTTTTTATTGCTGCTGTTCATTTTCTTCCTGACACCCTTTCCAGTTGACTGGAAGAGAATGCATATCACCATTGAGTCCGCCATTTGTTATATATTTTGCAATAAAGATTAAATAAATAAATATGCACGATTTTGATCAAACTCGGTATTTGGTAGTATTTTGACAAGAAAACAGCAACTTTTCCATACAGTAGGCCCTTGAAGTTGAGAGTTGAGGTTTTTAGTACAATTTTGACAACACAACAACAACACAATGTTAAAAGTATTAAAAAATCCAAGATGGCGGCCAACTTTTTTGTTTGCAGGCCGATTTCAATGAAACTCAGTTTCTGGTTCTATTTTGACAAGAAAACAACAACGCAATGTTAAAAGTATAAAAAAATCCAAGATGGCGGCCAACTTTTTTGTTTGTGAGCCGATTTTGATGAAACTTGGTTTTAAGTACAATTTTGACAAGAAAACAACAACGCAATGTCAAAAATAAAAATAAACCAAGATGGCGGCCAACTTTTTTTTTGTAAGCCAATTTTGATGAAACTTAGTTTCTGGTACTATTTTGACAAGAAAACAACAACACAATGTTAAAAGTATAAAAAATCCAAGATGGCGGCCAACTTTTTTGTTTGTGAGCCGATTTTGATGAAACTTGGTTTTTAGTACAAAATTTGGCAAGAAAACAACGCAATGTCAAAAATAAAAATAAACCAAGTGTATTTTTTTACCATTTGTATTTTTTTACATTGTGTTACGAACGGTTTTCTTGTCAAAATAGTACAAAAAACCGAGTTTTATCAAAATCGGCCTACAACCAAAAAAGTCGGCCGCCATCTTGGATATTTTTATACTTTTAACATTGCGTTGCTGTTTTCTTGTCAAAATAGTACTAGAAACTGAGTTTCATTAAATTCGGCCTGCAAACAAAAAAGTTGGCCGCCATCTTTGATTTTTTAATACTTTTAACATTGCGTTGCTGTTTTCTTGTCAAAATAGTACAAGAAACTAAGTTTCATCAAAATCGGCTTACAAAAAAAAAGTTGGCCGCCATCTTGGTTTATTTTTATTTTTGACATTGCGTTGTTGTTTTCTTGTCAAAATTGTACCAGAAACTAAGTTTCATCAAAATTGGCTCACAAACAAAAAAGTTGGCCGCCATCATGGATTTTTAATATTTTTAACATTGCGTTGCTGTTTTCTTGTCAAAATAGTACTAGAAACTAAGTTTCATTGAAATCGGCCTGCTAACAAAAAAGTTGGCCGCCATCTTGGATTTTTTACTACTTTTATTATTGCGTTGCTGTTTTCTTGTCAAAATAGAACCAGAAACTGAGTTTCATTGAAATCGGCCTGCAAACAAAAAAGTTGGCCGCCATCTTCGATTTTTTTATATTTTTAACATTGCGTTGCTGTTTTCTTGTCAAAATAGTACCAGAAACAAATCGGCTTACAAACAAAAAAGTTGGCCGCCATCTTGGATTTCTTTATATTTTTAACATTGCGTTGCTGTTTTCTTGTCAGAATAGTACCATAAATCGAGTTTTATCGAAATCGGCCCACAAACTAAAAAGTTGATCGCCATCTTGGATTTTAATTTTTTTGACATTGCGTTGCTGTTTTCTTGTCAAAATAGTACCAAAAACCGTGTTTCATCGAAATCAGCCTACAAACAAAAAAGTAGGCCGCCATTTTGAATTTTTTAATAATTTTGACATTGCATTTGCATTATTAAATTATTTTATTTATTTAATATCGCAATACCAATGTACCCACCCGGGGTCGTAAAAGGTCCACCGTCACATTTTAAAGTGACAACCCTTACGTACTTACGTAAATACCTATACAGGCGTCGGCATCGCCCAACTTCAAGGGCGTCGTCCAACTGTATAGAAAGATTGCTTAAACTGTGGTATTATATACCTTAGTCCTTTGGAGATCAAGTTAGAAGTCATTTCCTCTCCCTTACTCATTAAAGTTTATGTATTATCTTATTTTTCTCTATTTGTCATTCTAGACTTATTCTATCCTTTTTATGCACCCTCTCCCCTCTGTTCTTTTGAGTTATTTTTTTCTTTCGCCCAAGGTTGCCTGGAAGAGATTGCTATTTAGCAATAAGGCCGCCTGTTGTCTGTTTTCTCATAACTATGTCTCTTTGTGTTATTGTGTCTTTCTTTGTGTGCAATAAAGCTTTTTTATTTATTATTTATTTATTTATTATTGACACTGTCAAAATAATCTACTTATAATTATACTCTCAAGTGGGCGTATAACGCTCGGCCATATCTGTCACTCCAACTATGTATCTAGAACTAGGTGTTATTGTTGATCGAAGATGTCATATTTTATATTTACACGGTATGACTTTCGTAACCACCTGTTATAGAATTCGAAACTATTTAATCGTCTTGTTCTGAAAAAGACTAGTATTAGAAAAATGGAAAATGAAGTATTTAGAAAAAATCGACCCGTCTCACAACTAGCTCCGATGGGACTCGAACCCACGACCTTTCGCTTTCCGGGCGACTGCTCTAACCACTGAGCTACGGAGTCGGTAAGAGAAGCGTCGAATTTATCCAATACTTCTTACTCGCTGTATAGTCAGCGTTAATTTCATAAATGTGGAGATATTACTACCCTCACACGCGAAAGAAATACCTTTCCAGGTATTTGGCAATCGCTAAAGATGAAATTACTATTGCAAGTTATTTTAATTTTTAGTTTTTTGCATTCACAATGCAATTTTTATAATAGAAAAATGGAAAATGAAGTATTTAGAAAAAATCGACCCGTCTCACAACTACAACTAGCTCCGATGGGACTCGAACCCACGACCTTTCGCTTTCCGGGCGACTGCTCTAACCACTGAGCTACGGAGTCGTTACGAGAAGCGTCGAATTTATCCAATACTTCTTACTCGCTGTATAGTCAGCGTTAATTTCATCAATGTGGAGATATTACTACCCTCACACGCGAAAGAAATACCTTTCCAGGTATTTGGCAATCGCTAAAGATGAAATTACTATTGCAAGTTATTTTAATTTTTAGTTTTTTTGCATTCACAATGCAATTTTTATAATAGAAAAATGGAAAATGAAATATTTAGAAAAAATCGACCCGTCTCACAACTAGCTCCGATGGGACTCGAACCCACGACCTTTCGCTTTCCGGGCGACTGCTCTAACCACTGAGCTACGGAGTCGTTACGAGAAGCATCGAATTTATCCAATACTTCTTACTCGCTGTATAGTCAGCGTTAATTTCATCAATGTGGAGATATTACTACCCTCACACGCGAAAGAAATACCTTTCCAGGTATTTGGCAATCGCTAAAGATGAAATTACTATTGCAAGTTATTTTAATTTTTAGTTTTTTGCATTCACAATGCAATTTTTATAATAGAAAAATGGAAAATGAAGTATTTAGAAAAAATCGACCCGTCTCACAACTAGCTCCGATGGGACTCGAACCCACGACCTTTCGCTTTCCGGGCGACTGCTCTAACCACTGAGCTACGGAGTCGTTACAAGAAGCGTCGAATTTATCCAATACTTCTTACTCGCTGTATAGTCAGCGTTAATTACAGTTGTGAGACGGGTCGATTTTTTCTAAATACTTCATTTTCCATTTTTCTATTATAAAAATTGCATTGTGAATGCAAAAAACTAAAAATTAAAATAACTTGCAATAGTAATTTCATCTTTAGCGATTGCCAAATACCTGGAAAGGTATTTCTTTCGCGTGTGAGGGTAGTAATATCTCCACATTGATGAAATTAACGCTGACTATACAGCGAGTAAGAAGTATTGGATAAATTCGACGCTTCTCGTAACGACTCCGTAGCTCAGTGGTTAGAGCAGTCGCCCGGAAAGCGAAAGGTCGTGGGTTCGAGTCCCATCGGAGCTAGTTGTAGTTGTGAGACGGGTCGATTTTTTCTAAATACTTCATTTTCCATTTTTCTATTATAAAAATTGCATTGTGAATGCAAAAAACTAAAAATTGAAATAAGACTAGTATTATTTTTTCGAGTTATTTTATCATTATTTTGCCATAATCCCTCTCCGCTAAAGCGCTAGAATGCTCTCAGTCATTATTCACTTGTTTTGATTCGATATCATCGGTGTATTTTGATTTTTAAGCTCAGCTACTATCTTCGAAGTAGAGAGCTTTCAATTCCGCAGCCAAGTTATGCAAATGAGTGATCCGTAAGACACGATTCAATTTCCGCCGCATAGAAACTAAACTAGTATCGTATCCAGCTGGGGGCCAAGTCTGCTATTTTACAATAAGCGACCAACTATTGCCATTCTATCGACATCCTATTGACATTACATTTCCATTGTGCCAAATTTTGTATTCTGCTAAAATTTCTTAATAGTCTCGATATAATGTCGGTGGAGTGTCAGTCGAATGGAAATGGAATGTGAATGGCGAATGAGACGTCTTGTACATAATATGTTTGTTCGCGATTATCTCGCGTTTGGCTAAACCGATTTTGATTCGGTTTTCAGAAAACTATTTCTTACATTTACGAGAAGGTTTTGGTATTTTAACCGACTTCAAAAAAGGAAGTTCTCAATTTAACCCGTGCGTAAGTATGTATGTTTGTCTTTGAGATGCGGTTTTCAGAAAAGTATCTGCATTAGTACACCTACTTACGTATTTGTTACATTTAGGTTTTGGTATTTTAACCGACTTCAAAAAGGAGGTTTTCAGTTTGGCCCGTATGTACTATGTATATACGTTTGTCTTTGAGATGCGGTTTTCAGAAAAGTATTTGTTCCATATAGGATGTTTTGGTATTTTAACCGACTTCAAAAAAGGAGGTTCTCAGATTGACCCGTGCGTATGTACGTTTGTCTTTGATATGCGGTTTTTAGAAAAGTATTTGTTACATTTAGGATGTTTTGGTATTTTAACCGACTTAAAAGAGGAGGTTTTCAGTTTGGCCCGTGCCCCGTATGTACTATGTAGGTATGTATGTTTGTCTTTGAGATGCGGTTTTCACTTTCAGAAAAGTATTTGTTACATTTAGGAGGTTTTGGTATTTTAACCGACTTCAAAAAGGAGGTTTTCAGTTTGGCCCGTATGTACTATGTAGGTATCAAATCAAAATATTTTTATTTCAGCCATAAAGCCATACAAATGAAAGATTACATTGTTAAGCACTTACAATAAATAAATAAAAATTAAAACAAAAAATTATAGTCAAAAATAAATTCAATAAAAGTATTAAAATCAGAATAAAAATTAAAAACAGTATTATATAATCAAAATGAAAATAAAATCGTAATTAAAACTTATAATAGAAATCAAAATTAAAATTAAATTAATTAAAAAAAAGATAAATAATTAATATGTTCTACAATCACAAGATAGCATGTCATACGTGCAATTTCGTCCAATGTTTCATAAAAATGGACTCAAAGTCCATTCTACCAGCAATTAGTTTTAGATATTTGTTGTTGCTGCAACGCAACCGGCGCATCAGTGAAGCTGTATGGTTGCGGATCACCGCGTAGAAGTCATTCACACGGGCTTCCGCAAACATACCCGACGCGCTACAGAAGCGTGGCAGCCCCAACAAAACTCTAAAACCGTTGTTATATTGGACCCGCAAGGCGTTCCAACATCGCTGTGTGTAATTTACCCATAGACTGCACGTATAAAATGATTGGCAATACGCCTTAAACAAACTAAGCTTAACCGCTGGACTACATCGTGCAAATCTACGGGCCAGCATATTTGCCCTTATTGACAACGCCCTGCGTTCTCGTTCTATGTCAGTATCGTCAGAAAGAGTATCATTGACCCAATGGCCCAGGTACTTGAATTTATCCACTTTTTTCAGTGCAGTGCCATTTATCGAGATCGTAGGGACTGTGCTGTACGTTTTAGAACCAGCCTTGAAAACAAGCATCTCGCTTTTGCTAGCATTGTACCTAAGCCCGTGGGCCATCGCATAATTCTCACATATCCCAACAAGTTTCCTCATGGCGCTGATCGATGGGCTCAGCAGCACCATGTCGTCAGCGTAACTTATATTATTAACTATCACACCGTCTATGGAACAGCCTATACCGGTACTACTGAGCTCACGTATCAGTCGATCCATGTACAAATTAAAGAGCCGCGGGGAGGTTAGTCCTCCTTGCCTCACACCGCACTCTAACCCGTAGTCTTCAGAGAGCGATCCTGTCCATCGCACATTGTTGCACTGATTGGAGTACCAATACTTAAATAACCCTATAAATTCAGGTGACAGTCCAGTATCACACTTAAGTTTCTGCCATAACCTGTCATACGACACTAGGTCAAAAGCTTTTGACAGGTCCAAAAAACAGGCGTATACCGGCGTGTTCCTACTGGTGTAGTACTGGACGGTGTGCTTGAGGTTAAGTATCGCCGATTCAGTCGAAAGGCCAGCTCTAAAACCGAACTGGGCGTCATGGATCTTAAGGTGTGAACTAAGATGTTTATCAATCACACCGTCCAGCACTTTTGCCACTACAGTTGCCAGTGATAAGGGCCTATAATTTTCAATACATGATGCGTCCAATGTGCTATTTTTAATTATGGGCACAACCTGAGTACGCAACATTTGCTCAGGTAAGTAAGCATGGCCTAAACAGAAAGTAAAAAGCATGGAGAGGACTCTGGGTAAGTGGATTCCAGCATACTTTAAATGTTCTATACTTAAAGAGTCATGCCCAGGGGATTTGCCTCTTTTCATACCCTTCAACACCTGCCTGACCTCATTAGCTGTAAGACACACAATATTAATATCTGCTAGTGGCCCTGAGTCCGGCTCTGCACTTCTATGGCTCGAAGAAAATTGCACTTTAAAATGATCTTTAAACAAATTTGCGATTTGGACAGGGTCACTCACACCTTCAACACTCACAGGCACGCTCCGCTTCGGCTCCAGTTTTTTGGTTTCTTTCCAAAATTTACAAAAGTTATTTTCCGAATGTGTTGTTGCTAATATATCCATTTTTAATTGTGTCTGGCGGTTTTGACACCATTTGAGTCGAGTCCTGAACCGTTTTCGCGTTTCACACATTCTGTCATAGTACTGACCATATGATGGTTTACCATGCGAAACCCATTCCTGAAAACGAAGCCGAGCCTCCCCGTGAGCCTGTTTGACATATTTATTCCAACCGACTACATACTTATTTTTCTTACATTTAATTATATTATTTCTATTACAGCACGTGGACGCTGACGTTCCCAGTATTTTAATTATTTTACTATACATTGAATCTATTACTTTTCTATGTTCTACATTATTACAGGTGCGTCCAGCACACTCTTGAAACTGTAATGGGAAGTCTATATGCCTAAGTTCATTTGAGCATAGCTGTTGATATTGCTGTATTTGAGATTCATTCCTTTCCCCCCACAAAACTGTATTTTTAATCGCATCTGACAAATGAATTTTTGGGTTTATAATATTACTAGCGGCCGCCCGCGGTTTCACCCGCGTGGTTCCCGTTCCCGTGGGAATATCGGGATAAAAAGTACATATAAACCTTCCTCTTGAATCACTCTATCTATTAAAAAAAACGCATCAAAATCCGTTGCGTAGTTTCAAAGATTTAAGCATACAAAGGGACATAGGGACAGAGAAAGCGACTTTGTTTTATACTATGTAGTGAAGATTACAAATTATTTCAATTGCAAAATGGTCTGACCATGTAGTACTATAGTTCACTCTAATGTCCACTATCGTACCACTCGCAGATTGAGTTGTAACAATATGATCTAACCAAGAAGACGTAAGTCCAGTCCTGTCGAGATACCCTGGTTAGGCAAATGAATCTGGCACTTCAGGCGGTCTCGGATTGGGGCAATGCCAACCTTGTCGATTTCAATGCAACCAAAACGCAGGCGTGTCTTTTCTCGGCCAAACGGAGTCCCTTCCAACTGACTCCAACTTTCCAGAGTGTATCCTTACCACTAGCCGAACACCTACAGGTTCTCGGCCTCAATCTATCATCTCAGCTTAATTTCGGCGAATACATCTCTCTCCTCAGAGCAATTGCTTCTGCTATACAAAGCACAAATTCGTCCGTGCATGGAGTACTGCTGTCACCTTTGGGATGGTTCCGCGAAGTATCAGCTAGCAGTTTTAGACTCGATTGAAAACCGTGCAAAGAGGCTCATTGGAGACACAACTTTAGATAAAGATAAAACTACAAAGTCTCAATCACCGCCGTAGAGTTGCTAGCTTATCTGTGTTCTATAGGATACACTTTGGAGAGTGCGCACAGGAACTCCATGATCTTGTTCCTCCTGCCCCTTTCCACCATCGGAGTACAAGACGCAGGTTAGCTTACCATCCCTACATAGTAGTCATTCCACCCGTCCGTACGAAGCGCTTTGCTAATTCTTTCTTAATGCGAGCTGCTAAGGATTGGAATGCGCTGCCTGCGCATGTATTCCCCGATCATTACAACCTTGGCCTCTTCAAGGCAAGAGTGAATGGGTACCTACTGGGTAAGCATGCTACACCCTAGACTGCATCCTGTCTGTTTAGCAAGATGGCGGTCAAATGCTTAACCAGTTTTTATAAAAAAAAAATAAAAAAAAACGTACCGTGGGCATCACTAACGTAGGTATAAGTACCCGAATTCATCCCCAAAAAGTCAATGTCCGCACAAATATAATTTTGTTCAGAACAAAAGTTTATCAATTCCTTACCAAACTGTTCGAAGGGGTCCGCATTGAAATCGCCAAGCATAAATACCGAATCCGCGCCGCAGTCGTCTATCAATGCACTAATCTCGCTTAAACAGTCGGTGAACTCTGCTAAATTGTCTCTTGAATCAGTCGGCATATAAACCGTGATCACTAACAATTGACGGCTGTCCAGTATCACTTTGATCGCCGCGATTCGTACACTAGCACACTCGACAACCGACACTGACCGGAACACGTCCTTTCGCCAAAGAATAGCGACCCCGCCGAAAGGTCGTCCCGCAGAACACCCGCCGATGTATCCACCGCAGATTTTCCAGTATAAGCAAACTCCGAGTCAATCGTTCCCAGTAATGAAAGGTCATGGGGTAGGAGCCAAGTTTCCTGCAGGGCGACAATGTCAGCAGACCGACATAGGCCCCTCACTTCTTCAAGAGATCTAGTCACTGACCTACAATTAAAACTTATAAATCTTGAATTATTTATCTTTACTTTCTTGTCCATGTTTAACCCATTTAAATTCAATAAATTTTCTTACTAATATTCCCTTTGGCCACAGATTACCGTCTAAGAAAAGGGATGTTTTAGATTGCGGCACAAACATTTTGTAGGCATCCTATTTTCTAGGTATTTTAGGGTTAATTTTTTGTAAAGATATCCTTATCTGAGTTTTATTCAATATATACTCTATAATATCTTTATCCGTAGTGCTTTTGTCCACATTGTTTATAAATAGTGGAATTTCGACACAGGCTGCCTTAAACTTTTCGCTACAGTTTGTTGACGCCTTCCCCTCCAAAGTACTAAATCTATTTTTCTCTTTCTTTGAACAGTTATCCAGTCCTCATCCTCTTTTTGCTCATTCCATTCTCCCTCAGCCGCTACACTCGCGAAAGCCTTACTCGCCGCGCCATTTCCCTGAGACGATGCGGACGGCAACTTAATGAGGCCGTCGTCTAAATCAGCTGATTGTGTAGCACTCGAATCCACAGAGATAACGGGTGACTCAACGCCCCGCTGGTCATTTGTATTTAGTTGCGCCGCAGCCGCCACAGTCGTTATCGTCGGTGCAAACTGCGCGTGTGCGAGCGAAACAGCAGTCTCACAAATGCTCACGTTAGATAAGGACAAATTTGCACCAAACTCTCGGTATGTATGTTTGTTTTTGAGATGCGGTTTTCACTTTCAGAAAAGTATTTAGGAAGTTTTGGTATTTTAACCGACTTCAAAAAAGGAGGTTCTCAGTTTGACCCGTGCGTATTTTGTTTGTCGTTGAGATGCGGTTTTCAGAAAAGCATTTGTTACATTTAGAAGGTTTTGGTATTCTAACTGACTTCAAAAAAGGAGGTTCTCATTTTTACCCGTATGTATGTAAGTTTGTCTTTTAGATGCGGGGTTCAGTAAAGGTATTTTGTTACATTTAGGAGAAGGTTTTGGTTTTTAACCGACTTCAAAAAGGAGGTTCTTAGTTTGCACTAAAAATTGTAAAATAAAAATAATTTTTACAAAAAAATAAAAGCACCTTAAAAAAATGCCACCAAAAAGTAAGGAATAATACTTACCTACCTCTAATACTATATTCATTCAATAACGTAAACAAGTACTTACCTAGGTACTTTGAAGTCGGGCGGGATTAAACAAAAACAAAAAAAAACATGTATAGTAGGTACATTTTATTTCACGCCCGACTTCAAAGTAGGTAAGTACCTACTTATGTAGGTTATTTATTTGGTTATTGTACAAACTATAGTACGAGCCGAGCCGACTACGGGGTATGACCGAGTACGGAGGAGCAACCTTCTTCGGCTCCATCATCAGACCCTGGACACTATTTTCCAACAGAGTACTCGTCAAGACGATTCAAACAAGCCCAAACTCGATGGGGTTGCATGGTTTCAATATTAAGCTCCTGGCATGGCTTCATCATCAGACCCTGAACCTCGTCTCCCGTCAGAGTACTTGTCAAGACAATTGTAACGAGCCCAAACAAGATGGGGTAGCATGGTTTTATTACAGAGTTCCTGTGGCCTTCCGGCTCCATCATCAGACCCTTGGACAATATTTCCCAACAGACTACTCGTCAATACGATTCAAACGAGCCCTAACTTGATGGCGTTGTATGGTTTCATCATAGAGTTCCTGTGGCGTTCTTCCGGCTCCATCATCAGATCAGCTCAATGACACCATAATATTGCAGTGCCTTCCAGTTCTGACCTATGTTCAAAGTTTCAAGTCTCTAGCTCATCGGGAAGCTAGTATAAAATCGTTTTGAAATTTAGTAAAACCTAGTAAAACGTGGTAAAAAGGTGTCGTTGTTCGATGGCAGTTCAATGGCTAAATAACAACTGAAAGTCCATTGATACAACTGTCAAATACTGAAGAGAATACCGTTTGCATCAACAATTACAATTCTATTCAAATACAATTGATAGCAGACTACCGAAAAGATCAATAGTAGTTCGATGGAGTATCAGTGGAGTGTAGATAGAATGGCTTCGGACTAAAACCGTAAGAGAATACCAAAATATGCCAAAAACCATTCAACTGAGACCCTATCGACACTCTATTGAGACTCCATTTGGTGCATTTGTATTTAGCAGACTTGGGCCCCTGGTCCCTGTCTAAGTCGGTCGAATCAAATTTCGGCCACTTCTCTTCGCGTCCTATGTTACGACCTGACGACACGCTGCAGCGCTGGTCCATACCGCGGCAGAGAAATCAAATTTATTTGTCTCTCATTTCGCGAACAACCCAAGTCTTTATATTGGCTCTAAAAATCCATCTAATATCCCTCACTGTGACGCCTCCATGTTTCATGCTGGTACCCGATGACATATTTTCTCATCATTTTAGGCTTAGTTGCGGCTAGGCAACCCAACTTTTTTTAAAGCTGGACATTGACGATCAGTTTTGTCCTAAATGTGTGGCGTCACTCCAAATGGTTTTAAGCCAACTAGATTTCCCTACTGACTGGCGTAACGCCGGCTCTTCAGTTTTCGACCGGCCGGGCTGTTGAAAGACGTGTACTCATCGTGTACTACTTATTTTTGTCGAGAAAAAAAAGGATTCTGACTCCAAATAAGAAATACAACTAAATATTTTAAGCATCTACATGTTGCCGTTATTAACATCGAGCAAAAAACGGCAAAAAATCACGTTTGTTGTATGGGAGCCCCCCTTAAATATTAATTTTATTTTAATATAGGTAATAATCTATTTTTAAAGTGAGTATATACAACTAAATATTCTGAGAATATTTCAAGCGCCTACCTATTGCCGTTATTAATATCGAGCAAAACACAGCAAAAAATCACGTTTGTTGTAGGGGAGCCTTCCTTAAATATGAACTTCATTTTAATTTAATTATGTATTTTTAAAGTGAGTACCTATACAACTAAATATTCTGAAAATACTTATAACGTCTACCTATTGCCATTATTAATATCGAGCAAAAAATGGCAAAAAATCACGTGTACTTTATAGGAGCCCCCTTAAATATTAATTTTATTCTGTTTTGTTTTTAGTACCTATTTGCTGTTATAGCGGCAATAGAAATACATCATCTGTTAAACAAAAATTTTATATCACGGTTCATGTTATACAGCCTGGTGACAGACAGACAGACGGACAACGGAGTCTTAGTAATAGGATCCCGTTTTTACCCTTTATACCAAAAACTATACACAGCACGCTCGATCGACCACCGCACCACCACGGGCGGGCGCAGCGATCGAACTGACGCGATTGGAATGACGATCTCGCACTGACGGTCAGTTTGGCGCGACGCGCCGTTAAGCTGGCCATTGACGGTCAAATTTTCCTAAAACTGTGGCGTAAAACTCCGGCGTCAATCCAAAATTTGATCGTGAATGTCGAATCGTCACTCCAGAGTTTTAACTGACGACGCGCCACGCAATCGCGTCAGTTCGATCGCTGCGCCCGCCCGCGGTGGTGCGGTGGTCGAGCGTGCCGCGGTGGTGTGCGTATAGTTTTTGGTATAAAGGAAGTATAAAGGGTAAAAACGGGACCCTATTACTAAGACTCCGTTGTCCGTCTGTCTGTCTGTCACCAGGCTGTATAACATGAACCGTGATAGCTTGACAATTATTGTTTAACAGATGATGTATTTCTATTGCCGCTATAACAACAAATAGGTACTAAAAACAAAACAGAATAAAATTAATATTTAAGGGGGCTCCAATAAAGTAAACGTGATTTTTTGCCGTTTTTTGCTCGATATTAATAATGGCAATAGGTAGACGTTTTAAGTATTTTCAGAATATTTAGTTGTACATATAGGTACTCACTTTAAAAATAAATAATTAAAATAAAATGAAGTTCATATTTAAAGAGGGTTCCCCTACAACAAACGTGATTTTTTCCTGTGTTTTGCTCGATATTAATAACGGCAATAAGTAGACGCTTGAAATATTCTCAGAATATTTAGTATTTATTCATGTACATGCTTAAAATATTTAGTTCTATTACTTATTCGGAATCAGAATCCTTTTTTTTCTTGACAAAATAAGTAGTACACGATGAGTACACGTCTTTCAACAGCCCGGCCGGTCGAAAACTGAAGAGCCGGCGTCACGCCAGTCAGTGGGGAAATCTAGTTGGCTTAAAACCATTTGGAGTGACGCCACAGTTTTACGCCACAGTTTTAGGACAAAACTGATCGTCAATGTCCAGCTTTAGATTTATGGCAGCCACGGAAAATTGCGTGGCGCGTCGTCAGTTAAAACTCTGGAGTGACGATTCGACATTCACGATAAAATTTTGGATTGACGCCGGAGTTTTACGCCACAGGTTTAGGAAAATTTGACCGTCAATGGCCAGCTTAACGTAACTTTTTACCTTACTCCTAACTATAAGTATAGGTATACTCAGGTAGGGATACCGACACGGTCCGCTCCCGGACTAATCGAAATTTGTTTACACAAATTGTAGCGCAACCGAAAAAATTGATACTATTTTTGATTGAATGAAATTGATATTTTTTTACTACATACCAGTTGTTTTAAATCAGCTTTCTTTTAATTAATTAAAAGTTTCTTTACACTCTCTTTTTTATTTATTTTTATTTTTAAGCTATTGCATAGCTTTTATCGCGGGCTTTGAGCGCGGCGACCGAATCAAAAAATTCCGTAACGAAAAAACCTAACACCCTCGGAGGTTAACAAAATATTGTTTATCTCTTTTTGACAATAGGGGTTTACATATACTTGGTCTCTTACTAACATTGTTTTGGTGAAAAGAGATAAATATACAAAAAACCTGTTGTTAAAAAGAGATAAACGTATTTTTCTCTTTTTGATTACATGTGTTTATTTTTATATAGGTCAAATTCGAACTAATTCGAATACTAATCTTTTCTATAAGTTTTTGAACAAAAAAATGTACTGTAACTAGCGCCTAAAACGTGAAGTACTGGCTGAAACAGAAATAATAATAAAGATAAGAAAAAGCAGTAATCTCAAAATAATGTCAAATTAATGTCACTTGTCAATCTCGGATTTTTATGAAAAAGCTAAAATAATATATTTTTGTAAAAGCAGTGCGATGATATGTTGAAAATATTGTTGAGGCAAGGTGTGTTGGTGAATCCGTGTAATAATTAAGTACCTACAATAGTGACACACATTACTGATTTGAGATGTGGTGTATGATTATCAAACGGACTGCTCGTCACACAAATGTTTCCACTAAAAAGGAGCTTCGGATCAAACAAATACTTTCGACGATTGTGCAAGTGCGAATTCTAAGAATGTTTGGACTTATCATCCATAATGCAAGCTCATTGGAACGATTCGATTGAAGAAACAAGGAAGAGTCAACGTTTTCGCGGCTGATCACCCACAAGATGATCAAGTCCATATCAAGTCCACATCCAAGTGTGCCCTTACAGAATGCACACGCAGTGCCACAAACAGAGAGATTAGAGGAGCATCGCCACAAAAGCCGCTACCAACTTAGCGGACCATGACCACAACCACTCCGTCAACCTTAGTATTAGAAAAAAGATGTATGTATATATAATTAATACAAACATATATAATTATATATACAATAGGTAATAAAAATCCAAATCAAAACTGGGTGTTTTATTTTTATCGCTAACTCCTTAAAATCACTAGAACTACGATGGCTGTCCTTTCGCTAACTCAAATGAAAGTGAAAATTACATCCACTTTTCATTTGAGCTAGCGAATAGGGCCATAGGGCCAGCTGGCAGCTGGGTAGCTTTAGTACAGGCTACTATGATGACACCAATTTACAGAGAGCAGCACTGTCGACAAGATGGCGGACATTCAAAAAATTCGACTTTTCATAAAAATTTAGCAACTAATCGGGACATTTTGTATGGAGAGTCGAAATATTTTTTTCATTTCCTGATGGCCTGAAGCCATGTTTAAAGTTTTTGCAACGGTGCCCCTACCCCTAACACCTTGTATACCTATATATATTCACTAGCTGACCTGGCAAACGTTGCTTTGCCATATAAATTACTAGCTTTCCGCCCGTGGCTTCGCCCGCGTGGACTACACGACGTTATCCCGCGGGAATGATATAATTGGCCGGGATAAAAAGAACCCTTGATCCTCTCCAAGCTAAAAAGTATATGTGTCCCAAGTTTAAGCCAAATCCTTTTAACCGTTTTTGCGTGATTAAGTAACAAACATCCAAACATAGTAGGATAGGATAGAGTACTTCGTATCACCATTATTAGACAGATGAAAATAAAAAATCACGAAGTACATAGACTTACGTGACAGATAAGTCTGCGCGTATGTGCGTCTGGGGCATTTTTGGCGCTAGTTACAGTACATTTTTTTTGTTCTAATCTTATGGAAAAGATTAGTACCTATTCGATTTTGACCGCGCGCAGACGCGGAGGCGGCCATGGAATAAATGACAGTTTGGTATCGTACGACAGTCAAAACTATTATCCATACAAAATAACCTTTTTATTTTATAATTTGCCGTAATAAAAAGTAGCCTCTGTTACTCATCAGCTTCCAAACTATCCCCATACCAAAAATCACGTCGATCAGTTGCTCCGAACAATCAAACAAATAAACAAACAAACAAACACAATTTCACATTTGTAATATTAGTATGGATTCTTCATCTATACCAAGAGTAAAGATTTTATTGTTTGTTTGCATCGAAACTACTGGACCGATTTAGAAAATTCCTTCACCGTTAGAAAGCTACATTCTTCCCGAGTGACATAGGCTATATTTTATACCGATATTCCCACGGGAACGGGTGCCACGCGGGTGAAACCGCGAGGATCCGCTAGTTATAATAGAAACCATTAAACCAAGCACGTGTACTTTTTAGTAGGTACCTTTGTTTTTTGTGTATAGGCACATAATAATTATATCATAGTGGTATAGGTAATACGCATTAATGCCGCGCAGAGAAAGTACATACCTACCTATATCTGATATTATATCTATACTTATAAATGTTCATCGCGCGAAATTCGATGATCAAACTCTTAATATCGTTATAGGAAAAATGTGATAGTAAAAAACCACGAGCCCTATAAGTAGCTTTCAGGCGGGATAGCTACTTATAGGGCTCGTGGTTTTTTACTATCACATTTTTCCTATACTTACAAAAATTGCATTGTGAATGCATAAAAATAATTTAAAATCTTATCTTAATATCGTTCTTTTTTTTGTTCAAATTTTTTTGAAAGAATAATTGTTTTGGTGTGTAATTACACTATTTATGCAATAGCTTTACCGCGGCAGTCCCCGAGTGCCACACGTGTTTTTTTAGTGTATGTAACATTACACTATAGACTTTTATATGTTTTCCTATATTATTTAAGTAATGAACTTTTCGAAGAGCCCGTGACGTAGTGGTAAACGCGCTAGGCCTTCAATCGTTGAAGTTAAGCAACTTTTGCGATGGTTGGTCACAGGATGGGTGACCAAACGTTAAGCCGTTGGTTCCGGCTGCGTTTGCAGTAGTTAATACTCACCAATCCGCATTGGGCCCACGTGATGGGTAGTGCATTCTCCTTATCAATTCATAAGTTAGGCCTGTGCCTGTGCCCCAGCCCAGCAGTGGGAACTTATAATGGCTGATGCTGATGAACTATTTACTATTTATCTCAAAATTTTAGGCTCAGTAGTTTCGAAGATAAGGGGGGACAGGTAAATTTTCGTGGTTTATTCTTAAATTACTTAAAATTACAGACTGCCAAAAGTCGTTTGTTATGCCACACGAAACAGTTTAAAAAACTTTTTATTTATTTTATTTAGCCTCGCAAAAGTCAGTCCGTAGTTTAAAATTCAGTTGTTTACGTTGTTCCTCCGTCTTTAAGTCACGGAACAGCATTAACATACTTTGTTTCAACTCATTGGGTCTATAGTTTCGAAGCAAGTTGAAGGGAGGGAAATGGTAAATTTTCGTCTTCTTAAGAGGAGCGTCCTCACTAGGAGCATTCTCATCATTGTGATTATTTGTAAACAAACTGTACAACAACAACTTAATATTTTAAGCATCTACATGTTGCCGTTATTAACATCGAGCAAAACACAGCAAAAAATCACGTTTGTTGTAGGGGAGCCTTCCTTAAATATGAACTTCATTTTAATTTAATTATGTATTTTTAAAGTGAGTACCTATACAACTAAATATTCTGAAAATACTTATAACGTCTACCTATTGCCATTATTAATATCGAGCAAAAAATGGCAAAAAATCACGTTTACTTTATAGGAGCCCCCTTAAATATTAAGTTTGTTATGCCACACGAAACAGTTTAAAAAACTTTTTATTTATTTTATTTAGCCTCGCAAAAGTCAGTCCGTAGTTTAAAATTCAGTTGTTTACGTTGTTCCTCCGTCTTTAAGTCACGGAAAAGCATTAACATACTTTGTTTCAACTCATTGGGTCTATAGTTTCGAAGCAAGTTGAAGGGAGGGAAATGGTAAATTTTCGTCTTCTTAAGAGGAGCGTCCTCACTAGGAGCATTCTCATCATTGTGATTATTTGTAAACAAACTGTAACAGGACCTCCTCGTCGGCCAGCGGTACACTAGCCGGAACGTCGGAAGTCACCGCCCAGTAATCACATAGTAGATGTTGTAGTAATAAAAGATTATTTCATCACTTGGTGTTGTTTTATTAAACTATGGTAAATTAGAAATATGAAAGAATATGATAAATAGGAACTGTCACTATAATTTATTAAATAGTTATCACATTTCATTTATACATTTTGGTACGCTAGCTCGCACGTGAGCTCAGTGCCCCTACCATGAGTTGATGCAAACTGTTTACGTTACCGTAAACTATCGGATATACTGCTTACAGTCAGTGCGAGTGAAAGAGACAAAACGATAGTTTACGGTAACGTAAACAGTTTGCATCAACTCATGGTAAGGCCACTGTTCAGCTTGATTGTTTCCGTAGGACTGAATCAAAATGCTGAATAGGGCACGAGGAGCGAAGAATTTGAATTACGACAGAACAGTGGTAAAGCATAAAATTGATGACCAGAAGGTAAAGTTATGGACTTTCCAGCCATTATTGAGTTTCTAAAGCTGGATATTAACGATCAGTTTTGTCCTAAAACTGTGGCGTAAAACTGTGGCGTCACTCCAAATGGTTTTAAGCCAACTAGATTTCCCCACTGACTGGCGTGACGCCGGCTCTTCAGTTTTCGACCGGCCGGGCTGTTGAAAGACGTGTACTCATCGTGTACTACTTATTTTTGTCAAGAAAAAAAAGGATTCTGATTCCGAATAAGAAATAGAACTAAATATTACATGTTGCCGTTATTAATATCGAGCAAAAAACGGCAAAAATCACGTTTGTTGTATTAGAGCCCTCCTTAAATATGAGTTTTATTTTAATATAGGTAATTATCTATTTTTAAAGTGGGTATACAACTAAATATTCTGAGAATATTTCAAGCGTCTACCTATTGCCGTTATTAATATCGAGCAAAACACAGGAAAAAATCACGTTTGTTGTAGGGGAACCCTCCTTAAATATGAACTTCATTTTATTTTAATTATTTATTTTTAAAGTGAGTAGGTACCTATAAGTACAACTAAATATTCTGAAAATACTTAAAACGTCTACCTATTGCCATTATTAATATCGAGCAAAAAACGGCAAAAAATCACGTTTACTTTATTGGAGCCCCCCTTAAATATTAATTTTATTCTGTTTTGTTTTTAGTACCTATTTGTTGTTATAGCGGCAATAGAAATACATCATCTGTTAAACAATAATTGTCTAGCTATCACGGTTCATGTTTATACAGCCTGGTGACAGACAGACAGACGGACAACGGAGTCTTAGTAATAGGGTCCCGTTTTTACCCTTTATACTTCCTTTATACCAAAAACTATACGCAGCACCACCGCAGCACGCTCAACCACCGCACCACCGCGGGCGGGCGCAGCGATCGAACTGACGCGATTGCGTGGCGCGTCGTCAGTTAAAACTCTGGAGTGACGATTCGACATTCACGATCAAATTTTGGATTGACGCCGGAGTTTTACGCCACAGTTTTAGGAAAATTTGACCGTCAATGGCCAGCTTAACCATCCATAATGACTGGAACGAAACGGCATCGTTACAAAATAATCGTAGGCGAGCAACAATTGCTTCCCAGCGAGCCCAGTATTCACTTTCGAGCAAAACTGTTGATGAAATAATGAATCTGTTCAATTTGCACAACCGAGTTTTATTTAGATACAAATACAATACAATGATAGGAAAACACTTTAATAATTAAGTTAAAATATATGGAGACCCGACACGACATTGCGAGCGAACGAACCATAGATGAGAGAGAGGGGCATAGAGACGTAGTCTCACTAGTGATGGGGGCAGGGAGAGTGCTGTTCCAACAAAAACTATGAACGTTCGAGTCGAACATTCCCATGCGTGCTAGGAGCATTCAAAATATACGATTTCGATAATGTCCTTTATTTCTAAATGTCGGATAGAGCGGTTGTGGCTGTTCTTTGGTTTACAAGTGGCCAGTAATATTCCACTCATACATACTTATTCATTTCATTATCTGAGCACTCGCTTTCGAGCGTTTTATTTGTGTGAATATTTGAATGCGAGCCGTTTCCGCGAAAATCGTTGCGACGTCCATACCGGCCGAAGTTCGCGCTTGCGTGTAAGCTTTGTAGCACTCGGCTCAACGTCCACACCACTCGAATATTCGTCGTCGAATGCTCATTACACGTGAATGCTCTCAGTGAGGACGCTTCTATACATGAATAAATTAAAAAATCGGCCAAGTGCGAGTCGCACTCACCCATGAAGGGTTCCCACTTAACGTACCGATTACATACACCTAGCAAAAATACCACTATCATTTTTTGCCAGAAAAAAATAACTTTTTATTTTTTAGTGTTCGTATGAATAACTTTGTCATTCATACGAACACTATAAAAAATAAAAAGTATTTGCGTTTTTCGAAAATGTGTTATATCTCAAAAACTTGTAAAGCCTACTTAGCTGTGATAGTTTTCCTTTTAATTTCATCATATTTACAATTACCGTGAATTTTATCACGTATCCAAAAACAACCATTTGGCTGGAAGGGGGTGGGGAGTTGGGGACACTTGACTCTAACAACATTTTGCACTTTAAAGCATAATAATTCACAAACGGATGCCTCAATCAAAAAAACCGTTTTTCACAAACCCGCATCATTTTTAAAATTGCTATCCAACGACACCCAACACTATAGGGTAAACAAGAAAAAAAAATTACATCCCCACTTCACGTGTAGGGGAGGTGCCGGAAAAAAAATATATTTTCAAAATTTTACTTTACCACTTTATCGGCGTGATTTATATGTATATTCATACCAAATTATAGCTTTCTAGTCCTAAGAGTCTATGAGCTAGGCTGGGCACAGACGGACAGACGGACATGGCGAAACTATAAGGGTTTGAGCCTTGTTGACTACGGAACCCTAATAAAAACGATCTAAGAACTATAAAAAAAAATATCTTTGAAATCCGTACAACAAGACCTTTCTTTGAAAGGCCACATCACATGATACAATAATAAAATACAAAGTTTTTTTTATTTCTTTTATTTTACCTGCTAAAACTAACCACTTATTTACCTATTTACGTTATATTTTGTCTTTGGATCATAGAAAAGTTCTACGGGTAATCTAGTACCTACTTATATAAATATTTAATTAAAGTATCAATAATTTTACTCCGGCTAGTCTCCGCACAGACCGACGCAAACTTATCAGGCGCGGTGGTCAAATTTGAAAGTTTAAGCTTTCAATAATAGCTCCCAGACATTACGATATTTTTTTATTGCTAGTGGCGCCTCAACCATCGTGTCAAGTATTGTTGTGAGAATTTAAAATATTGGAACGTGTGGTCAACATTTGAGCTGATTCTGACAGTGTGCCGCGGAAATCGGCGGTGCGCCGCGCAACGCTGAATTTGGAGTCGCGCGCCGCGCCGCCGAATTCAGCGTTGTGCAACGCTGAAACCAGCGTTGTAAAATTTGCGGTGCGGCGCCGCACCGCTGACATGTGTTTTCGCCCTGACTCCTTTTTTTCGGCGAAGTCTTACAACTATACGCGTGACAACCCTTACAGAGCCCCTAGTGTAAGTTTTTATGTCAAAAAACGCAAACTATTTCGATTCCGTATTTATGTCAATTTGTATGAAAACTTTATTAGCGCCTCTAGCGGCGAGTAGCGCGCTTATATAGTTTTCATACAAAATGACATAAATACGGAATCGAAATAGTTTGCGTTTGCTTTACATAAAAACCAAGTCCTTGACAAGCGACCTTCGCCAATTTAATACCGAGCGTATTAAAGAGGCCATTGAGCGGAACAAAGGCTCCAAAGTGTTCGCTAGAGATCTGGCTATAGGGCAAAGTCAACTGACGAGGCTGCAAGCTGAGGACGGTAGCATCAACACCTGAAATCCTGAGGGAGATTGAGAGTTTCTATGGACAGTTGTACTCCAAGCAAACACCTGTTGAAAGTAAGGCTACAGAACCTAGAGCCAAACTTACCCGACACTATACCGAAGATATCCCGGACGTCAGCCTGTACGAGATTAGAATGGCTCTCAAGCAGCTCAAAAACAACAAGGCTGCGGGCGATGACGGAATCACAACAGAACTTCTGCGAGCGGGCGGTAAACCGATACTTAAGGTCCTCCAGAAGCTCTTCAACTCTGTTATCCTCGAGGGCAAAACGCCAAAGGCATGGGGCAGAAGCGATGTGATGCTGTTCTTCAAGAAGGGTGATAAGACTCTCCTGAAGAATTACCAACCCATCTCGCTTCTGAGCCATATCTACAAGTTGTTTTCGAGAGTCATTACGAATCGTCTCGCTCGCAGGTTCGACGACTTCCAACCTCCCGAACAAGCCGGGTTCCGAAAAGGTTATAGTACCATAGACCACATTCATACGCTGCGGCAAGTTATACAGAAGACCGAAGAGTATAACTTGCCGCTATGCTTCGCGTTCGTGGACTATGAGAAAGCCTTTGATTCGATCGAGACCTGGGCAGTGCTGCAGTCTCTCCAGAGGTGCCAAATAGACTATAGGTACATCGAGGTGCTAAGGTACTTATACCAAAACGCCACAATGTCGGTCCGATTACAGAACCAGAGCTCTAATCCTATCCAACTACAGCGAGGTGTGAGACAGGGAGACGTCATTTCTCCGAAACTGTTCACAGCTGCGTTGGAGGATATTTTTAAGCTACTGGACTGGAAAGGATTCGGCATTAACATCAATGGCGAGTACCTAACACACCTGCGGTTTGCCGATGATGTAGTTCTCATGGCTGAGACTTTGGAAGACCTGAACACAATGCTCGAAGATCTCAGCAATGCTTCCCAAAGAGTGGGTCTGAAGATGAACATGGATAAGACGAAAATCATGTCCAATGCCCATGTTGCATCCACTCCAGTTAATGTTGGGAACATTACACTCGAAGTTGTTGACCACTATGTCTACCTAGGACTAGGGCATCGAACCCGGGTTTACCCGGTCCGGAAAAACCCGGGTTTACCCGGGTTTTAAGCAATACAAAAAACCCGGGTTTGATTTTTAAAAACCCGGGTTTTTCGAGTTTTTCGGGTATTTTTAATACTTTGTGGAAAATTAAATATATGTAGCTTACTTCCGCAAAAAAACAACCAACAAACCAACACCAACACTTGGTGTTGGTTTTCGCATGAACTATCTCCTGAGGATGCCCCGTGTTGGGGCGAAAGCCGGGTTTTTCGGGTATTTTTAATACTTTGTGAAAAACGAAATATATGTAGCTTACTTCCGCAAAAAAACAACCAACTAACCAACACCAACATTTGGTGTTGGTTTTCGCACGAACTATCTCCTGAGGATGCCCCGGGTTGTGGCGAAACACGTGTAGAGTAGTCTAATCGGTGAAGGTGCAAGGTGTATTGCTGTCTTGCTAAATGCAGGTATTGTGCACTGGGATTTTAATGGTGTGCATGAGCAATTTTTTGCGGGCGGGCGGTGCATCATGCATATTGTGTTTTTTTGCGGAAGTAAGCTACATATATTTCGTTTTTCACAATGGTTAGGGACTTCCGCCAAGTGACGCCTAATTCAATCAAATATTTTTAATACTTTTGTTTTTGTTTTTTATTAAGTACAAACCACTTCGAATGCAATAATAAATGGAATAAAAACACACTTTGATAAATAATTACAATAAAAGATGCTTTGTTGCTGCGTTCGTACCAAGAAAACAAGCAAAGCAAGTTAAATGGAACGCGCGCGGTGCGTCCATCTTAGGACATGAAGAGGGTAAAATGTGGACTCCACATTTCACCCCATGGAACCACATGGAATTAGAACTAGTTCTCCGATCTTTTCGACTAGTTTGTCATATATTGCTCATGAAGACGACCCCGAAAATATAGCATATTTTCGGTCTGTTTGCGTTTCTCTTTGCAGAGAATTCACATCTAGATGTTACACGCCAAACTCCACCGAAGATACCTCGTGTTAGCTCTTCCATGGGTAATATTCACATTCGCCACAACGAGGTTCTCAAAGCTCTCCGTGGTCTAGGAAATAAGGTTAGTGGTCCTAATGGAATCCCGGCAATAGTCCTGCGTAACTGTGCACCCTAGTTGTCTCATATCTTGAGCCGCCTCTCATTTGCGACTGGACTTGTCTTGTTCCTCAGTCATGGAAGCGTGCCAATGTGCAGCCCATACCTAAAAAAAGGTAGCCATGCCAACCCCTCTAACTACAGGCTGATTTCAATCACGTTCATACTCTGGAAAACTAGGTACGGAGCATGTACTGAATAAACATCTATTGGCGTAACTTGAAACTAACGAGCTCCCTAGTGACTTCCAGTATGGTTTTTGCGGTCGACTGGAGATCTTCTCGTGTACGCCACCCACCTTTGGAATCAAGCGTTCGATTGACATGGCGAAGCACTCGCTGTCTCGCTTGATATTTCCAAAGCATTTGATAGGGTCTGGCATGATAGCCGAATTGGCAAGCTTCCCTCATATGGAATCTCTGACAGCCTCTGCATCTGGATCACCGATTTCCTTAGAAACCGTTCAATTCGAGTCGTTGTGGATGGTCAGACATCTGACTTGAAGATCATCAACGCTGGGGTTCCCCTAGGTTCGGTATTATCTGCAACATTCTTTCTTCACCACATTAACGACCTGTTGGTGCCTGGTACATTTGGTTATGACGATGACACCAGTTTGTCTAGCAGATATCTTTCAGATGCAAGGGCTACTAGTGATGAAGTTCAGTCTTGTCGAGAGTCACTAGTTGAGCAAACGAACCTGGCACTTCAGGCACTTCCGATTGAGGAAATGCCAACCTTGTCAGTTTCAACGCCTCGCCACGTAGGCGTGTCTTTTCTCAGATAAACGGAGTCCCTTTCAACTAGCTCCGACTTTCATGGGTGTATCCTTACCACTTTACCAGTAACCGAGAACCTGCAACTTGGCGTTACTCTATAATCGGAGCTGAACTTGAGTGGTGAGTAGTACTTGGTGAGTATATCGACTCAATTGGTAAAACTGCTGCCAAAAATGCGTTCCCCGATCATTCTTCTTCTTCTTATCAATACGGGTGGTTTCTGCAACTCGACGTCTATTGCGCCAATTTTGCGTCCGGAGGGTGCGCGGCCAGAACACTCCAGCCAGCGCAGCTCAGCCAGGAACGCTCTAAGAGCTTTCACATTCGTGATCGCTTCCTGGACGCTGCCCGGCGAGCCGAGGTACCTCGCCCGGTAGGGGCCACCCCCCTGCGTTCCAGCAGTACGTGGGCAGCTGTTTCTTCTTCCTCCATTCACCCTCTGCATAGGGGACTGTCGGTGACATCTAAATTAAAAAGATGTCTGTTAAATTGTCCATGACCAGTAATAGCACCTGTTACCAGGCGAAGTTGCGGTCTGCACAGTTGTATCAGGGCCCTGGATAGACGCGCGTCCACGTGCGGTTGTGCAAGTTTCGCCTGTCTGCACGAATCCAGCGAGCTCCAATTAAGTTGGTGTAATTCTATAGTGCGTTCACGGATCTTATTTGCAAACCAGCTTGTCGGGATAGGCGCGATCAGCTCGTCCCGAAATTTATGATGGCCAGTCCTGTCCTGCATGTCTGTAAAGGCGCTAAGTTAGTAATCTATACTTACTTAGTTTTGAGATATTCTGAAAAAATTAAAATCTATGATGACTTTTTTTATATTAGATAGGTAACTGTTTTTGTAATTTGTAAAATACTATTTTTCATTTATTTTAATCCTTCCACATTCTTAACATCTTGTACTCATTGTAAAAATTGATATAATAACACAGTTTCTTGTATTTAATAAAATTATAACAAAAAGATCGAAAAGCTCGAAAAACCCGGTCTACCCGGGTTTTGATTACTCTTAGACCCGAAAACCCGGGTTTTCAAAATTGAACCGAGTTTCGATGCCCTACCTAGGACAGACAATCCAATTAGGTAAGTCCAACTTCGAGAAAGAGATCTCTCGTCGAATCCAGCTCGGATGGGCAGCGTTTGGGAAGCTCCGGCATATATTTGCGTCCAAAATTCCTCAATGTCTCAAGACTAAGGTCTTTGACCAGTGTGTGTTGCCAGTTATGACTTATGGAAGGGAGACGTGGTCTTTTACTATGGGTCTCATAAGAAGGCTCAAGGTTACCCAGCGAGCAATGGAGAGAGCGATGCTTGGTATTTCCCTGCTCGATCGAATCAGAAATGATGAGATCCGCAGGAGAACTAAAACGACCGACATCGCTCGAAGGATTGCTCAGTTGAAGTGGCAGTGGGCGGGACACATAGCGCGGAGAACCGATGGCGGTTGGGGCGGAAAGGTTCTCGAATGGCGACCGCGAACCGGACGACGTTCCGTGGGCATGCCCCCTACAAGGTGGACCGACGATCTGGTCAAGGTCGCGGGAAGCCGCTGGATGCGGGCAGCGCAGGACCGATCGTTGTGGAGATCCTTGGGGGAGGCCTATGCCCAGCAGTGGGCGTCGTACGGCTGAAATGATGATGATGATTACATAAAAACTTACACTAGGGGTACAGTATTACAACTGTCTGGACATCGGCGGCATTTTCGCCAATGTCAAACGCGATGACTGACTGTATGTAGTAAGTAGACTGGTAGTAGTGTAATCATTTCGCACCGTTCTATGAATGAAGCCTTCTCTCTGTAATAAATACGTAGTAGGTTTTATAGGTACCTACATAAATTTTACCTTTCTGCATTCCTCTATGTTTATTATTGTGCCAAATGTAGAATAGGGTATCAGAATTTTCACTAATACTGTAGTCACTTCAGAGGGTAGTCCAACTCTTTAATAAAACCACGATGTATTCAATTCACTTGGTATTTATTCCTTGATAACACTGAGTTCGGACATAGTTTCCACTTAGTCAAGTGCTCACACGAGAATGATCGTTCCGAGTGCGGTGCTGGCCTTTATAAGCTTCCCCCACTACCACTAAGCGATACAGTACTACGAAATACGAATATGTCGCCAGATGGCGTGATGTTGCATTCAAGCGTTGTCACTGCTAAGCAACTAGATGGCGTGATGTGGCAGCATTAGTCAATATTGTTACAGTCGGCCATCCGACTCGAAATGAGTCCTCTCGTTTACAGTTACAAAAGTAGTTATAGTTATTACATCTATAAAAATCTAAACCTTTACTGAAAAAGATAATTAACTACATTTATAAAGAATCAAAATTATCATCTGATATTTAATTATATTTAAGAATCACAAATATTAATCTTTATAATTATATAACTATACATTACATTTCTTATTGTAAGTCATGTGAATCACAAAATCTTTGTTTTTTGTTACAATAAAATATTTTTATTTTGTTATGTTTTTTTTTATTTGTATAATCTAAGAACTCCTGTAATTTTAAGTATAATAATCATATTTCATAGGTATCCTAGTAATAATTAATCATGCTTCCGTACAGAATCAACATCTATTTATTAACTAATTCGAAATTCAATTCATGTCTAACCATTCCTGAACAATGTCTAACTCCCATAATATAGCCTATTCTTCCGTTGATTCATTATCGCTAGAGTTGTCACTCGTTGGGTTATTATCGAAACTAAGCCATGGAAAATTTTTATCAATAGCAACAATTCCCTCATAACGTTTACCTTTTCTTGTTAAAGGAGTATCTTCGATAACGAAACGATCATTAGGCAATAACTTTTTAATTCTACAGGGACCCTGACATTTGGATTCGAGTTTCTTAGATTGTCCCGCACTACCTACTATAGCTCTTATTACTCTAACAAGATCTCCTTCTTTATATTGGGTACTCTTCTTCCTATTCCTATCAAATCTTTCTTTGCTTCGATCTTGATTCTTATTGATTAATTCTTTAGCTCCACTTCTTAGGTCATCTAAACTTTCATTTATAATGCCTTCTTCTATTTCCTCAATAACCTCATTTAGTATACCTTGTGAGGGGTTGTTGACTTTCTTACCAAATAGTAACTCTGAGGGAGTCTTTTTCGTTATTTCATGCACCGTAGAATTAATTCCCATTTGAACATCTTGGACATAATCATCCCATTTATCTGGACTTTTACCATGAGACATTGCTAGTAAAGAAGCGAGGATCGTACGGTTGTAGCGTTCCACCTGCCCGTTAGCGCGAGGTGTAGCTACCGAATTTAAGATGTGTTTGATTCCTGATTTTTGTACAAACGATTTAAATTTCTTGCTAGTAAAACTAGTTCCCCTATCAGTTATTAAGCGAGTAGGGGTTCCAAAATAGCTAAAAAGATTTTTGAATACTTTAATACTTGCTTTACTTTTAGTGCTACGTACCGGCGTCAAGTTGACATATTTTGTGAAGGAGTCGACGATTACCAACAAATACATGTTTTTACGCTTACTACGCACGAACGGCCCTAAATGGTCGGCATGTATTGTGTGGAAAGGAATCTCAATTTTTGGGATGGGGTGAAGCTCCCCTTCCTTTGCTCCAGATGGGAGTTTGTGATGTGCGCATTCCAAGCAAGCTGACACGTATTTCTTGGTAAACCGTCGCATCTTGGGGAACCAGTAATAAGCGCGAAGCCTTTGCAATGTCTTTTCAAATCCGAAATGACCCACGTCGTCATGGTTTGCTTTTAATAATTGCCAACGGACACCCCTAGGGACGACCCAGCGTATTGTGTTGTCATCAATTACGCGAAAAACTTTGTTGTTCTTTAATTTATACTTTTTATGTATCTTAGCAACTTTGGGAGTTGAAGGGTCTTCCAGTATTTCCCTCAACAATTTGATTTCAGAATCTCCAGACTGGACAGTAGTTATCCAATCAGTCAATCAGTACTAACCGATAAGATATCTAATGTATGTGGTTGTTCCGTTTCCGTGGATACGGGCATTCTACTGAGTGCATCCACGTGAGCTATTCGCTCTCCCGGTCGGTATTCAATTTCACAATCAAATTCTAAGAACTGAATCCACCACCTTGAAATACGTGGTATTAGGTCACGTTTAGTGAAGGTTGAACGCAGAGCGTTACAATCTGTGACGATTGTGAACTTGACACCGATCAGGTAAATTCTGAATTTGCTCAACGAACTCACCACAGCTAAAGTTTCGAGCTCAAAGGAGTGTAATTTTTGCTCGTCAATAGTAGTCTGCCTGCTATAATAAGCCACGGGTCTCCAAGGATCTGAGCCTAAGCGCTGCATTAAGATGCCTGCTAAGCCCATTTTGCTTGCATCTGTGTGTAATTGCGTCTCAGCTCTGTGATTATACAAAGCAAGTATAGGTCTTTCCACCAAATGGCCCTTTAAAGTCTCAAAAGCGTCTCCTTCGACAGGAGTCCATCTCCAGACGGCATCCTTCCTCAAGAGACTCGTCAAAGGTCTCGCTATCAACGCAAAATCTTTAACGAATCTTCTAAAGTAACTCGCCAAGCCTAGAAACATACGGATTTCATGTTGGTTAGTCGGAGTTGGGAACCTGGACACAGCTTGGACTTTCTGGAACCCGGGCTTTATACCTTCCTTGCTGATCTCATACCCCAAAAAATCTATGTTAGCTTGGAAAAAGTTACACTTGTTCATTTTTAAAGTTAAGCCACTTTTTTGAACAAGAGTAAGCACTTCCTCCAAACGAGCTAATCCCTCCTCAAATGAACTAGCTGGTATCAGGATGTCGTCCATGTAAATTACCACATATTTAGCACTGGCAAGTACTTTATGTATAACCCGTTGGAAAACTGCAGGTGCGTTTGCCAACCCAAAAGGCATACGAACAAATTCGTACTGCCCATCAGGTGTGACAAACGCGGTCTTCTCTATAGACTCTTCTGCGATGGGTATCTGGTGATAGCCTGACGCAAGGTCAAGCGTAGTGAATAGTACTTGTCCTGATAGTTGGTCAAGCAGGTCTTCGATTCGTGGAAGAGGGTAGTGGTCCCGTTTGGTCTTGTTATTAAGTGCGCGATAGTCGACGCAGAGTCTCTTCTCACCAGACTTTTTGTTTACCAAAACGATAGGGCTCGCATACGGTGAACTAGACTCGCGAACTATCCCGCACTGAACCATTTCATCTATCATACCCTGTACGTGAACTCTTTCCGAATGTGAAATTCTGTAGGGTCGGTAGACTACTGGTCGTGAATCCTTAAGTTGGATCACCATCTCCGCTTCCGAAGTATAACCCAGATCCCGCATACTGGTAGAGAAACAACCTTTGAACTTATCTAAGAGGTCAGCGAGTCTTTGCCTCTCAACAAGAGATAGACTCTCCCCACATGAGATAGCCGAGTCGTCGACCTGGGATTCCTTGTCAGTTATCACTTGGAGGATTTGTTTGGTTGCACCTAAGTATCTAGCTCGAGTAACTAAGGTATCCTTCATTACAGACACAGGTTTAGTTCCCAGGTTTTGCAACAATAACAAGCACGTCCCTGAATTAATTTCGTATTCGCCCGGTAAAAGATAATGTTCTTGTCCCAAGCATCCCCTGACCGAGCCACCAATATATACGTTCCCATTAACTTCATCATCAGTTTTAACCCGTATTGTTTTCATTTCACCTACCCCTATAGTTGTATCGATTTCAGACTTCAATAAAATTTTGATGTTATCAAATGTTACTTTTTCAAATTTTAAGTCTGTTGGCGTCTTAATTATACGTACACTCGGCCGCTCGGTAAAGGTATGCCCCAATAGCACTGGACTGTTAATCAAATGGTCATCCACAACTAATGCATCAACGTGCTTTTCAAGCACGCCCTGTACCTCTATAGTAATTTGAGCCATGCCTAATGGTGAATATGGTACGTTTCCTAAGCCGCGTAGTAATGGATCGTTAACAGTCGACCAAGAAATTTGCAGTTTTTCAGCGTTTGTCTTACGAATCAGAGTCGCTTCGCTACCCAAGTCTACCTGACAAACGATTGGCTTCCCGTTGATTTGGATTACTATTTTATACTTGTTGTTCGCACTGTCATCCGATAAGCCCGGTATTGTGCCCATATCATCAAATGCTAAAGCAGTTTTATCCTTTAAAGGGACAGGTATTCTGTCCGTTGAGGGTTCACCCATAAGAATTCTCAAAACAGTTTTGTCTTTTTCGGATTCGAGTTTTGAGCTTTTCTTGGGACATTCGGAAATAACATGACCAATCAGGCGACAATACGAACACTGAATGATAGGTTTCGGGCATTTAGAACAAGGGTGCCCTTTTTCCTTACAGTTGAAACACGTGACAGTGTCGGAAAATTGCCGAGGTTTAAGCTTATTAGAAATATCGCTTATTTTATTTACTGGTCGGTTCACAAAAATATTATTTCCAATAGCGGTACGCTTATCTTTTCTATTGTCTAGATTACTATCCTTTACGGGTATTTTAAGAGTTTGAAAGAACTGTAAAACTTGCTCAGGTTTTTCAAATTTAGCTGCTTGGGCACCTACTCTAACACCTCTATCGTCTAACCCATGAACTAAACAATCTATTGCTTCCTTGCCGAAAATTTTGCAGCGGTTTAATAAGTTAATTTTAGAGTAGTAATACAATTCGAGTGACTCCCCAAATCGGGCCCTCTTAGCTAGCATCTCACTTAGTAATTCTGCATAATTTTCGGTTGCCGGAAAGGGTTCTGTGAGTAAAACCTTCCATTCAGACCAGGATCTTTTAAGAGACGGTAAGCCTTGATACCACAGCTTAGCATGTCCACTAGGCTTGGGCAAGGCATAATGAATGGTTTGTCTTTCGTCCCACCCGTATATCTCAACACACTCATCAACCTTGCCAAGCCAAACAGTGATCGGTTGTTCTTTACTTAAGGGATCGAATTCTGGCAAGACATTGTTCAGGTTAGGAAAACTGCTACGCTCGTTACCATGACTTTTAAATGCTTTTAAAAATTCTTCAAGGAAAATAGATGTTGACCCACCTGATCGGTAATTGTCCCTTACTGGGCTCCGACGTGCGTCCCTGCCAGGGCTCCGATACTTGTCCCTTCCAGGGCTCCGGTACTTGTCCCTTCCAGGGCTCCGATGCTGGTCCCTCCCAGGGCTCTGATACTCCTCCCCTCCAGGGCTCCGGTACTTGTCCCTTCCAGGGCTCCGATGCTGGTCCCTCCCAGGGCTCCGATACTCGTCCCCTCCAGGGCTCCGGTACTTGTCCCTTCCAGGGCTCCGGCTTCGATACTCGTTCCTCCCAGGACTCCGATATTTGACTTGAAAGATCCGATTGTCACCTAGCCTTCGTCTCCGGTCGCGGAGCTCTGACTCTCTCTCTCTTTCCCGTTCCTGACGTTCACATTTGAGCTGACTTTCTAAAACGTATAAACGCTGTCTTTCCAATTCTAGCTCCTCACGTATTTCCCGGTTGGACAAACTGCGACTTCTCGTACGGCTACGACGTCTCCTTGAACGGCTACGTCCACGATCATCCTTAGAGTTTCCATCATAACTTCTCCTCGGTGTGCTCAAAATTTGACCAGACCTAAAACTCTGGCGGTTACTTCCATGTATGTCAACAGTAGTAGTTTCAACTCTTTGTAGTATGGGGCTCCCTGAAGCAACTGGACCTTCATCACACACATTTTCCATATCCATGTTGGTCAGTGTAGATCTGAAACTTTCAAAAGCGGTATTAGCAATCTTGTTGCTTAATGCAAAAATAAGTAATGGTTCAACAATGATTTATCCGACTAGCGACTAGAGGTAGGCTAAACATTTTGACTATGTAAGCATATTGCTTGAAGGTTTCTGATTTGAAACGTAGTTAATGTTCCACGATAAACAAAAAACTTTGTAGGCATGTAGGTACGACAACGTGGCACGCTTCAATTCAAATGAGTATATAAAAATCTGGCATAGTCATTAGTAAGTTGAGGGGTCAAAAATATAGCATGTAAAAAAATATCAATAAAACTTATACCTAGTTTAACTAATTCATAACATTTTTAAAACACTAAGGCCCACAAACAAATATCTTTTATTTAATTTTATTTTCATATGGGTACATTTATTTTCACTTCTCTGATGAAAAAGTCAAAGGAATGAGAAATAAAATGGCAGTATTGTAATGAGGGCCTCCAAATGAGTTCAAATGACCAAAAACTGAAGGCTCGATAGACGGCGCCGATAAAAATGCGACCGACAGCTGTAGACAACGTAGGAAAGAAATTTTTCCAACGCCATCCAGCGAGGCAAATAGTTACTATATATGTTTTTGTGTAACCTTGAAAAGCCCTCACTAAACACAAATAGGACAATAGTTCTTCAATACTTATAAGAAATAATAATATGGAACATGATGAAATATTATGTATTTGTAATTATTGGAGTTGTTAAATAACACTTGTTGCATGTTTGGTAAAGATCATCCATTGGATCAATAGTTTCTGGAATTTGTTTCTACATTTCATAGAATTTAAAATTCAATCAATCAACGTCATCACATCATAGTTCCACATGACTTTCTCTTTTTTTGAGATGCTGAGCATAATAGATTCAAAATGCTCAAATAACCAATATAGGAGTCTTCTCAGAATCCCTAACGATTTGCGAAAATGAAAATAAAATAACACATTCACTGAATAAATCTAATAATGTACCTACTAGACGATTAAACAGAGAAAAAAGGAAAAAAAAAACACTTTACGTACCTGGTTATCGTATCCCGCTTCTGAGATGTAGAATAGGGTATCAGAATTTTCACTAATACTGTAGTCACTTCAGAGGGTAGTCCAACTCTTTAATAAAACCACGATGTATTCAATTCACTTGGTATTTATTCCTTGATAACACTGAGTTCGGACATAGTTTCCACTTAGTCAAGTGCTCACACGAGAATGATCGTTCCGAGTGCGGTGCTGGCCTTTATAAGCTTCCCCCACTACCACTAAGCGATACAGTACTACGAAATACGAATATGTCGCCAGATGGCGTGATGTTGCATTCAAGCGTTGTCACTGCTAAGCAACTAGATGGCGTGATGTGGCAGCATTAGTCAATATTGTTACACAAATCTAATTATTTCTTTGCTTTATCAACAAATGAGTGTGAAGTTTCTAACGCCAAAATTTAAAAATTACTTGTAATTAAACCATCTGTTTCTCATAAAAAGGTTAGGAATCAGCGTACTTATATCAGACGGCTCCTGGCCTAAAATTCTTAGAACAGAAATGAAAACGATCGAAAGCGCAATTAAAGTGACTCTTAATAACACCAGCTCTTAAGTTCAAACTCGTTTGCAACAGTGTAGCGCACGGAACGGCAACGCCGCACTTAGCTGCGTCCAAGACCATTATTTTGAATTTTTGGCGGGAAAACAGTTTTTTGCCTATAATTTTGAAACTAAGAGGCCCAGAGATTTGAAATCATGCCTCGTGTTTGCACCAACTATAAGGTTTTTTTTTTATATATAAAACGACACTCTTACTTATACAGTTACAGTGATTCACCATGTGTCAGCCCGTGTTACGTGTCACCAGCTTACACATACTTATCGGTTCGTAGCTCCAAAACTATTTTACCTAAAGATTTGATAAATTTGGTTCTTATTGCATCAATTTTGCAGCAACTTTTAAGGTATAACACATCATCGTACCTTATATAATTACGAAGATACAGATGTGCAAGCCAGAGACACGGTACTCCAGCTCGCACACACTTTTATGATCGTAGTTTCAACAGTATTAGAGTGTGACGGTTAGTTTTTCTGGTTCTCATTGCACCAATTGTGCATTAACTATTGGACTATAGTCTAAAACCCTAACCTCACTGGTTTGCCTTAACGGCATGTGTAAGCTGGTGACACATTTCTCCAGCTAACACACAAAAAACAACTCATAGTAACGAACTTGTGGTTGCACTAAAATTATTACTGACACGTTTGATTGCATCAACTTTGCATCAAAATAGAGCATGCTTAGAATTTCTCTATGTCTTATGAGGAAGCTGATGACCCACACATTGCAAACGTTAATAGTTTAGTAATAATTGGAATTTTTTATTTTGACAATTGATGAACTGAGGGCCTGACGTTTTCGGTTCTACTGACTAGGCTTCGCCACATAGATTAATGAAAGTAAGCTTACGTTTTTTTACGAAATCTTTACTAGAAGTTGACATTTAGGAAAGTTTGTGCTTTGGCAAAATCTAGGTATATTTCAAATAAAATTAAATCATTTGAAAATAAAATAAAAGCTACCTGGAGTATTATAAACCAAGAAACTGGCAAAACAAAAAGCAAAATTAATACATTTAACTTAAAAATTAGTGATCAGACTTTTGAATCGGATATTGAGGTGGCTGGTGCTTTTGAAGGTTTCTTTGCTCGAATACCGTTAGAAACTACTAGCAGACTTAATTCTTGCCCCAACACCGCTGTCTCTCTTATGGAATCTAGTGTGAACAGGTGCCAGGAAACATTTAGTTTTAGCTATGTCACTACCGAAGATATTATTAAAGCATTCAAAGCAATAAATATTAAGAAAACAGAAGATCTCTGGGGCATATCTACAAGTATCATCAAATGAATAATTGATGTGATAGCTCCATCATTAGCAATAATTTTTAACCAATGTATAAGTGAAGGGGTCTTTCCTAATTTAATGAAGAATAGTAAAATTATTCCTCTGTTTAAAGCTGGTGACAAAAGTGACCCAGCAAATTTTAGACCTATATCCATACTACCAGCAATAAGTAAAATATTTGAGAAATTAATTTATGCTCAACTTTTAGAATATTTTAAATTAAATAGTATACTGCATGAGAAACAGTTTGGTTTTTCACAAGGTAAAAGTACAACTGATGCTGGGGTTGCATTTCTAAAACATGTACTTGATGCCTGGGAGGACAAGCAGGATGTAATCGCTATTTTTGTGACCTTTCCAAGGCATTCGATTGTGTTGATCACCAAACACTATTAAGAAAGTTAAAACATTATGGTGTTTCTGAAATGTCAGTAAGGCTTATGCATTCATATCTGTATGAAAGAACTCAGAAGGTAGTTATTAATAAAACTAAGTCTACCGGAGCTCCCATTACTATGGGCGTACCACAAGGATCAATATTGGGCCCGCTGTTGTTTTTAATATACATAAATGACCTTCCTTACTACGCGAAGAATTTATGTGAGACGGTGCTATTTGCCGATGATACATCTCTAGTCTTTAAAGTAGATAGAGGTGATGACTGTTCTGACGAAGTAAATAGTGCTCTTTCAAAAGTGTCACATTGGTTTAATAGTAATAATTTATCATTAAACTCAAAGAAAACTAAGTGTTTAAAATTTTCGTTACCTAATGTAAGACAAGTTGATTTTCATGTTAGACTAGACGGCGATATGGTCGAATTTATTACCAATACAAAATTTCTAGGTATTATATTAGACTCGCGACTACAATGGGATCCTCATATCGAAGCCTTGGCGAGTAGACTCAGTTCGGCCGCATTCGCAGTTAAGAAAATAAGGCTCTTAACCGATATTGAAACGGCTAGAATAGTCTATTTTAGTTATTTTCATAGTGTTATGTCCTACGGCCTTTTGTTGTGGGGCTCAGCCGCTAAAATCCAAAGTATATTCGTGCTCCAAAAAAGGGCTATTCGCGCCATTTACAACCTCCGATCGAGAGATTCTTTAAGAGATCTATTTAAAGAAATAAACATTTTAACTGTTGCAGGACATTACATCTATGAAAATATAATTTATGTGAAAAAGTATTATAATACATTTGTAAAGCAGAGCGATATTCATCGTTTTAACATACCTAAGAAATAAAGATAAACTTGTCGTACCCAAGTTTAGGCTAGAAAAATCCAGAGCCTCATTTCTGGGGAAAAGCATAGCCTTTTTTAATAAAGTTCCACAGCATTTAAATGAACTACCATTGCATAAATTTAAATGTAACATTAAAGAGTCGCTGATGAGCAAAGGATACTATAAAGTAGACGATTATTTGAATGACCGCAATGCATGGTCAGGATGCAACACATAACATAATCACGGTTTAATATGATGTATTTTTATACTAAGCAATTGTTGTTAGTGACGATATGTTTTTTCTTTTTGTAAATGTCGTTACCTAACTAAGAAACGCTGGCAAGTTTCTTGCTGCGCCCATTCTTCTTGTCAGTTAAAAAAGTCTTGAATGGGTGGTAGGAAAATATTGACGATTCATAAGTACATATATATTATGTCTAAGTGAATAAAGAATATTTTTATCTTTATCTTTATCTTTACCTAGCATCCGTTTCTCTAAGGTCCGGTTGCTCGAAGCTTGGTTAGGGTTAAATTATGGTTAAAGTTAAATTAACCGGCGGTCAAATTTAAAAAGCGTTGTTGAAGCAGCGGTTACTTTAACGAGCAGTCAAATTACAGATTTAACGGCGGTCAAAATAACCGACAGGGTGGGGGTGGTTTAAATTTTAAAGGTTAATAAAATAGTACAGACAACACTTTTAACTCTAGATAAACAACGTATTTTTCTTTTACCGATGTCAAAATTGACAACAGTTAAATTTTAACTTTTGTCAATTTTGACCAAAGTTAAATGTACGAGCAAACGGACCTAAGTACCATACTTTCAGAGATTGAATTTTTAATTTTTGTAAGAACAAAATTGACAGATGGTGACCATCATTTTTTACTTTTTTTAAGGCCAAAACATCTAAAGAATACTAGAAAATCGAAATGAGTAAAAAAACTAACTAAATAAACGTCATCTTGAAATTCTTGAAAAAAGTGACAGCCTTAATTTTAGCCAATGGGGGCACCCCAACAAAATGGCGGTCTTAATTATAGCCAATGAATGGGTATCGGGGCTACCGGCCACTAAGTTTTGACCTATTCTATGGGTGATTCCAAAGATGTACTAATAAACGTAGATGGAGAAAAAAAAGCGCGGGAAACCTTGAAGTTGGCGGTCGAGTTTTTTAGTGTCTTTAATTTTAAATTGATTTTAAGTGTAAATAATAGGATCATTTAGGTTGTAGTGTATATAATTAAGTATATTTATTAATATTTAGTGTTATTTGTACATATTTGCAGACCTTAGGTAAGTTTTTTTTTGTGTACCGATTTCTTTGTGATGGACGACGATCCAGACGACCCTGGAGGAGGGACACCTCCCCAGGTTTCTCTTGTAGTGACGGTGCCCCATGATTGCTCGGAGATGGATACGGAGGGCTCCCTCCTGGATACCGATGCTTCTGAGAATAAAATTAATCCTTGCAATTATAAAAGAAAACGTGTAACATCACGTAAAATATGTAGGCACTGTAACAAAAAACGGAGGCGTCATAAGTCATCTTCTGATATACTTTGTGAAAGTGATTGCCATTGCGAATCCAATTCAAAGCAACAAACCTCAAAAGTTTTTAAATCACCAGAATTAACTCCTATCTCAATGTCACAACCACAACCCTCACAATCCCAACCTAACGCTGATGATACCAAACAGGCTGACCCTAGCACATTTGTAGGTAGGAAGTTGTATGAGGCTAATGACTCCGCGCCATACACAATCCACATCCAAAAGGTACAGACAAGTCCAAATGACAATGTTTTTATACACCCAATTTCCTTTGGTCATTTCTTGAAAAAGAATACTGTAAAGAATATTGTCAATGGTAGTCTTAAAAAGATAGGCAGGAATAGAGTTGTGATTTCTTTCAATAACTTTACAGATGCAAATTCATTCCTAGAAAATAAAACTTTGCAACAATTCAACTATAAGGCCTTTATTCCAACCTCATCAGTCACTCGGATGGGTGTTATAAGAGGAGTGCCAACTGATTGGTCAGAAGATGACATATTGAATAATATATCTGTGCCTATTGGATGTGGCAAAATCTTAAAAGTAAGACGTATAAATAGGAAAAATGTTACTGATGGTAAAATTAGTTATATTCCAGTCGAGACTAGGGTCATTACTTTTGATGGGCAGGTGTTACCTAAAAGAATATTCTTGTGCTACAACTCCCTTCCTGTTGATCTATACATTTTCCCAACTGTCCAGTGCTTCAACTGCTGCCGATATGGACACATCAAATCACAGTGCCGTTCATCTCCACGGTGTTTTAAATGTGGTAATAACCACACAGGGGAAAGCTGTAATATAGATGAAGATGAGGTTGTATGTTTCCTATGTTCTGGATCCCACTTTGCCACAAACAGGAAGTGCCCAGAGTTCAGTCGACAGAAATCCATTAAAGAAACAATGGCCAACAATTGCATTTCCTATGCAGAAGCATTTAAATTACACCCTCCTGTAACAAAATCATATTCAGAAGTTTTGACTTCTGTTGCAGCTCCTTCATCACCTCTAAGACAAACTTTTGAGTCCTCTAATAAAGGTAATAATAGAAATAAACAAACAACAAGTTCATATAAAAAAACAGTATTTATTAATAAAACCAATAGTTCTCCAAAACATAGTATAGGATATGACAAATATACACATGCTGCCTTAACTAAAGATTATGACATACCCTTGCCATCCATTGGCACAATAAATAAAAATAATAATTCCATAGCTAATATGTCAACTAGAGACCTGATTATCGTTTTACTTAATTTACTAACAAAGAATATGTCTGAACCGTCCAACGCTGCTGTACAAAGTATTAGTCAACTCTTTAACACCAATATCAATAATGGATCACCTGTCAACAATCCTTCAGTGGAATTGTCGCAGTGTTAATTCAAAAAAAAGTGATTTACTACATCTTATTAATGTGCATAAACCTGTTGTTGTTGCACTCCAAGAAACCTGGTTGAAGCCGGGTTATAACTTTAAAGTTTCTCAATATTTATGTGTAAGAGAAGATAGAACTGATCGCTATGCTGGTGTTGCTCTATTAATACATGATACAGTTCCTTTTCACCACATTCCTATTGCAAACCATAACGTTGATTTTTCTATAATAGCTGTATCTATTAATAAAATATGTTTTGTTTCTGTCTATATTCCCCACCCTTCATCATGCATTTATAACGAAATAGAATCCATTATTTCACAACTTCCAAAACCAATTCTAATTTTGGGGGACTTTAATGCTCAGCATCAAGCTTGGGGTAGCACCAATTCTAGTCACTACGGCTCTAGAATATTAGATATCTTGGATTCTAATAGGTTCTGCATCTTGAATACAGGCGTTGCAACTCGACGTACTAAACCACATGAAGGAATCAGTGCCCCAGATCTCTCGATAACTACTCCTAGTTTAGCATCCACATTGACCTGGAGAACTCTGCCCTCCACTTTCGATAGTGATCATTATCCCATAATAATAACTCTGCCAAACCAAATAAACAATAGTATCGTCGAAATAAAGAGTGAAATTACCGATTTAAGAACCTCAAATGAACAAACGAGAAACTCAATAACATCTAATGTAGCCGACATTTGTGCGCAAATTCAGGAAATCAAGTCTGAGACGTCGAAAATATCGTCAGAGCAAGGTATTACAAAAGCTCAACTATCTCACTTGGAAACAAAGATATCCCACGGCGAAAATAAATTAAACTTGCTTGAAACTGATTTCAATAATTTTAAAATATCAAGTCCTTCATCCAAACAAACCTCTCAATTATGTATAAATGAACAGCTAATTTCTGAAGTGCAAGAGCGTAAAAAGCGAGAAAATAATATAATTATAGTCGGCATAAGTGAACAGACTTCCGCTAGCACCCAGGATCGAATTATCAAAGATGAGAGCGATGTTCTTAATATTATTTCTACGGTATGTCATGACATCCCGAAACCTAATAAAGTCTACCGTATTGGCAAGTATAATCCAGAAAAAACACGAAGAATTAAGGCTTGCTTCGATAAACCTGAACCAGCATTATCACTCCTACGTAACAAAAACAAGTTACCTGAAAATATAAACATCTACTCTGACCAAACACCAGCGCAGCAAAAATATTTTCAGAGCATAAAAAACGAACTTACGCAACGAATGAATAGCGGAGAGAGCGATATCACTATTAAATACGTCAACGGCGTACCAAGCATTGTCAAGTCAGTTCCAAAAAACTCCAATCAGCAATAAACAAAAATACCTTACCTGATACTGTTACCTATCAAATAGTGAGTGACTACCAACAAATAAACTCAAAAAAGTCACGTTTGTCATTTCTGTACTTAAACGCCCGTAGCATCAGGAAGAAAGGAAAACTAGACGAACTTAAAAGTATTTTACAGTCAATACCAACAACAGTGCACATAATTTTGATTACGGAAACTTGGATACGAAATGAAAATCAGGCCTTACAACAACAAATAAACAATTATACCCATTACTATAACTACAGAACCGATACTAGAGGTGGAGGAGTATCAGCATACGTACATAACAATTTGAAACACAGCCTTACCGAGTCAACGTACGAAGGTGGTAATAACTATCTATGGATACGCATCGAAAACTTCTCCCTCTACAATCCTGGTAATACAAATTTCAAAAACTTTTTAGACGTATATGATTCACAATTACAGCAAAGAAAGAGGGCGATAGTGTTTGGAGACTTCAATATTGACCTGCTCACAAGAAACAAAAATTTAAAGCTGTATAAGCAAACAATAAATCAATCAGGACATAAATTACTAAACAAGATCCACAAAACATACTACACAAGAGCCTCCGATACGAAGAAATCTATACTAGATCATATCAACACCAACTTAAAAAAAGAAAATTTCAACATGGCTTTAATAAATTCGTCTATGTCAGACCATAGACAAATGTACTTACAATTAAATTAATATAAACCCCCTCAAAAAGTACGAATAGACTATGAAGCCATAGACTACAAAAAACTTATATCCTCCGCTGAATCACTTACGCCAAGAGATATACCTGCAAGCTACAATGAACTTGAAACTCAAATAAAACAGTGTGTGGAAGATAGTAAAGTATTACGGAAAAAAATATTGAATCCACCCCGAGAAGACTGGATTAATAATGATATAAAAACTGGAATCTGTCGAAGAAACTATTTATGGACACAACACAAGAACAATCCCGAAAATGAAGCAATAGAAAATGATTTCATAATAGAACGAGAAAGATTAGCTAAGCTCATTCAAAATACAAAAAATTCCTACTATTATAAATTATTTACAAATTGTACTAATCCTAAAAAAATGTGGTCACTTATAAATTCACTAACTAGCAATAAAATAAAACAAAGTAGTGCTCCCTCAAAGCTGGAAATAGATTCTAAATCAGTTACGGACTTAGACGAAATTTGCGAGATTTTTAATAAATATTTTTCATCAATAGGATCCCTACTAGCAAACAATATACCAAAAAAATATCATCATGGCTCCAGCAGTTTTGTTATTAGAACACAAGTAGCAAATGATAACGAACTCTTAAAATTAACGCCCTGTGACGCCGATGAAATAATTAAAATCATACAGAATCTTGATCATAATTCTAGTAGAGGTATAGATAAAATTAACACAAAAGTAATTAAATGTCTACAAAATATTATCTCAAATAATTTGGCTCATTGTTTTAATATATTAATGAATGATGGAGAATTTCCAGATACTTTAAAAGTGGCAAAAGTAACACCTATCCACAAATCAGGATCTAAAACTGACCCTGGAAATTATCGTCCAATCTCTGTACTGTCGGTCCTATCAAAAATTTTTGAGAAAATTATATACATCCGTTTATTACAATACCTAGAATCATTTAATTACATATCCAAACACCAGTATGGTTTTAGATCAAAAAGCAACACTACAGCAGCAACAATTGACCTTATAACAAAAATAAACGAAAACATAGACAAAAAAAAGGTTGTATTAGGCGTATTTATTGATTTAAAAAAAGCCTTTGATACCGTTTGCCACAAAATTCTTTTACAGAAGTTAGAAAGCATCGGTATCAAAGGCAGTGCTCTAAAACTACTGAAATCCTATCTTACAAACAGATCGCAAGTAGTAAAGATTGATGATCGTCAAAGTAGCGCTTTGCCTATTACATATGGTGTTCCTCAAGGATCCATACTCGGACCACTCTTATTTTCAATCTACATAAATAACATAGAAGATCTGGGACTCCGTGGCTATATTACTTTGTATGCGGATGATACTTGTCTTTTCTATTACGGAGCTAATGTGCATGATGTGATCCAACAAGCACAAGAAGATTTAAAAATCTTGTCCGAGTGGTTCCAATACAATCTGCTAACAGTCAATGTCTCAAAAACCTGCTACATTATATTTAAACCAAAAAATAAAACCATTCCTTCACATGAACCGTTAACAATTGACAATATACCCCTGGAACAGAAAACTGTTGAAAAATACCTTGGATTGAGAATGGATAGTAATTTAACATGGAATACGCAAATCGATTATATTAAGAGCAAACTTTCTTCGCTCACTGGTTCACTACATAACGTTAGTCAATGCATCCCTAGGAGATTACGCTACAATATTTATAACTCTCTCGTTAAATCACATCTACTATACCTTATTGAAATCTGGGGCACTGCCGGTAAGACAAGGCTACAGGAGCTTCAAAGAATGCAAAATAAAGTAATAAAAACACTTTTTCGTTACCCCTATCTAACACCTACCGAAAAAATTTTCAAAGAAACCAAATTAATGAACATAAAGCAACTTTACGTGTATAGCACTTGCCTTTTGATTCGAAAAATTATTAATAAAAACATTCATACCAACATAACTTTCACCAAAAAATCTCAAATCAGCAAACGCAGTCTTCGTCGGCCAAGCTTACTTGTCTTGCCATGGGCACGTACAAATTATGCTAAAAAAAGTTTTACCTTTGAGGGAGCAAAACTGTACAATAGCTTACCTTCTTACATAAAAGATATAAAATTATATAACAGCTTTAAGTCCAAACTGTCTTCATATATAATTGAAAATTTCGAACTTTATACCTAAGTTTTCTTTTTGTAGTTAAGTACCTATAGGTACCACTAGTATTTAAGGCTTGGTGGTGATGTATAAGAAAAATAACTTTTGTATCCTTTTTATTTTCATGTAAGTGACTTATGTAAGTCTTTGTTGAAAATAAAGTCTTTAAACCTAAACCTAAACCTAAAAACAATTATCAAAACACAATCCCGACGCCCACCAAGATTAAAATACAAAATTATTAATGACATTGACAGTGACAGATGGAAAACGTTTAGTGAGCGAGTTGAGCGGAAATTATCCATTCTCCCCGATATTCATACAAATAATTCATCGACGTGTGCTGATGCTTTTGCACTAGCCATGTTAGACGCTGCAAACGAAACATTCCCGACTAAAAAACGATATAACATTCCGTCTCCCCCCTGGTGGGATAATGAATGTACTGTAGCAGTGCGGCAACGGAAAGAGGCTGAATTAAAATATAAACAGTGTACCACATCAGAAAACTTTAATAACCTTACCCTAATTAATAACCAAACCCGTAAATTAATAAAAAAAAAGAAATGGGATGGTTGGAGACATTTTTGCTCATCGCTGTCCCCTGACGTTTCTCCATCAGTAATTTGGCAAAATATTCGTAGGTTTAGATCTGCGTTTAAGGAAACAGTGCCACACTATCTTGATGAAACTGTAGCAGATAATTTTTTAGATAGGTTAGCACCTCCTTTTGTTCCACGAATGTCCATCTCATCATCTCACATTCCTTTTCAATCACCGGCAGGTGATCTAACCAGCCTTGATTCTCCTTTTTCTCTAGTGGAATTGAAAGGTGTGTTAGCGTGTGTAAGGGATTCTGCCCCAGGTAACGATGGTATTCCTTATTCCTTTCTTTCAAATCTGAGTGATGCAAGTCTTAATTACTTGTTGCATATAATTAACTCCATAATGAGTTCTGGTGTAATCCCTACCTCATGGAAAATATACGAAGTTATTCCTATTCTAAAAACAAATAAACCTCCGTTAGACCCTAACTCTTACAGACCCATAGCTCTTGCCTCAGTCCTTTCTAAATTAGCCGAACATTTAGTTAAAAATCGATTAGAATGGTATGTAGAAAGTGAGGGTTTACTATCTCCAAGTCAATATGGATTTAGAAAAGGAAAAAGTACCATGGACAGCTTAGGGATTTTTATTACAGATGTGAGATTGGCTTTTTCAAATAATGAATCCATGCTTGCTGTCTTCCTAGATATTTCCTCTGCTTATGATAATGTTGATCTTAATATTTTAAATACTAAACTTCATAAACTAAAAGTGCCTCCTATTTTCTGCAATTTTATCCATAATCTTCTTTCGGGGAGGCAATTACAAGTCGAAATAGGCGAGTCCAATGTTAAAACAAGGCTAACCTGGAAGGGACTGCCCCAAGGTTCGGTGCTGAGCCCACTTCTTTATAATATATATACCTCTGACCTAGAATTTCACATCGCTGGTAAAGCCAATATTTTACAGTACGCAGACGACTTAGTTCTGTATGTTCCAGGACGTTCTGTAGAAAAAATAAGTTCATCGCTAAATTTTGCTTTAAAATTTCTTAAATTATGGTTAGATAATAATTCCTTGAGTCTTAGTGTAAGCAAAAGTAACGCCGTCTTATTTTCTAGAATGCGTTTGCCTCCGCCATATACAGTTTTGTATAACAATCAACAAATCCCTGAAAATAATGAAGTCAAATTTTTAGGTATCCTACTAGACTCTAAACTGACAGGTTTATCACATTGTTATTATGTCGTGGCTAGATGTGAACGTTTGTTAAACATAATGCGATGTCTTTGTGGAGTTTGGTGGGGTTCCCATCCATTTACATTGAAATTATTGTATAATGCTATTATAAGAAGCATTCTAGATTACGGTACTTATTTCTTAGAACCATGTAGTGTAGTAGGTCTATCTAAGTTAGATAGCATTCAATCTAAAGCTTTGCGTATCGTAACAGGAGCCATGAGGTCTAGTCCCATTAATGCGCTACAAGTTGAATCTGTAGACCCTCCTCTAAAACTTCGTAGACAGTTTCTGTGCGATAAATTTATTTTTAAAGCCCTTCAATTTTATAATCATCCACTTTATCAAAAACTTTCTACTCTTTCAGACAAAATAGAATACTCGTCTTATTGGTCCCACAAGTCTCCTCCGTGCTCTATTATAAGCTTTCGTAAATTTACTTCACTTCAAGCTCCCACTCACCGCTCTCAGTTTCTTCCAATATTTTCTATCAATTACGAAGCTCTTGTCATTTCCCCAGTAGTACATTATAATTTTGAAACATTAAAGAATGACCCTAATGCTAACGCTAACCTGAACTTTGTTGTCGATAGGGACTGGGCAGATAGGCATTACATATACTGTGATGCTTCTAAACACCCAGTTTCAGGTATGATCGGGGTAGCTGTTTATCATCAACAATATAACTTACATCAAAAAATAAAATTACCTCCTGAAACATCAGTTTTTTCCGGAGAATGTTTTTGAATTTTAAAGTCCCTAGAATACATCCTTCTTACCAAACTTAGTAAGTCTGTTATTTTTACTGACTCGAAAAGTGCTTTACAAGCACTGCAGAAATTTCCTTGGTCAGGTACAAATAATTGTTCTTATGTAATAGAGTCCAGGCAAATCCTATTAAATTGCAAATTAAGAAATCTAGATGTTCTTTTGGTGTGGATACCTGGCCATCATAACATTCGCGGCAATGAGATAGCAGACAAATTTGCGAAAGATGCAGTAGACAGCGGTGATAACTTTCCTTACAAAAATGTCGTGTCTGACCTTCTCTCACTTCCTAAAGATCATTTATATAACGCCTGGGAAAACCTTTGGAATATTTCGAGTTTACGTAAAGGTCATTATTATAAATGTATACAACAAAGAATACCTCTTAAAGTATGGTTCACTAAATTAAAACTGTCTAAGCTTGCAACTTCCAGTTTAATAAGAATGCGCTTGGGTCATGTCTGCACAGCCTCTCACCTTGCAAGACTTGGGATCATTAATAGCGGTTTATGTGCTTGTGGTGCTTGTGAGGAAGATTTAAACCATATCTTTTTTGCATGCCCCCTCCGTGACAGTTCCTCATTTATAAACTCCCTCATAGTCCTCCGTGTCCCTCTTCCTACATCAATCCCTACTTTATTGACCTCTATAAATTTAGATATTTACAATTTGCTATCAACTTTTTTAATCATTAATAATATTAAAGTTTAAATTATTTCCTAACTCCAAGTACCTACCTATACATATGTTTATGTAGTGTATCCATTAATTTTTATTGTATATACATTACTACCACCTAAACCTGATCCATACCCTGTTTTCCAAATTCCGTTCCTTTAACTTTTTATTTATAGTAATAAAATTGGTTTCCCTACCTTTACTCGTAGTGGCAAATGCACAAACCGTGCGAGCCAAGCCAAAAAAAAAAAAAAAAAAACGTAGATGGATAGTAGAAAGTGAAATGTACAATGCAGGTTGCATCTCTTTTTAACTCACTATGGAAGTCATTTGAAAAAAAAGAAACAAACATAGTAGCTTTTGTTATAATTATTGAGAATTAAAGTTATCTAATAGGTAATAAAAGGAATCAAAATTTAATAGAACAGTGTATTGTCTATGTTAGTCAAAGTCCACAATCTGTAGTCGTACTTTTTATTGAAAATGAAACAAATGTCGTTATTAAAATTAAAATGCATTCTTTATAAAGTTATAATCATATTTAAACATTTGTATTCATAATTTAAATTAGTTTAGGTAAATAAGAATTATTACTAACTGGGCGGAAACACATAGGCAGAAAGCGGTTGTGTTACCGCGCCATTTTGGTTTAAGTGATGTATAAATACGGTAGTACGGTCCCTGAGCGGCTCTCATTCTGTATCGGGAATTCAAAGCAAAGCTAAGTATTCTATTACCTACATCGATGTGAGATTATTGGTGTTGTAAATTGTTAGATATCTAATACGAAACAAACTTGAACTAGCATCAAATAGTTTCTGTTGGAATTTGTTATTCTTTGTCACAATATTCTATTGTTGTAAATGTATTAAAACTATTATCAGTATGGTTATAATTCGAATACACATTGTGCATTTCACACTTAAAAATGTAATTTGTCTGACGTGTTTTATGATAATAAAAGTGTTTGATGAAGGGAGAATTGCACCCCTTGGCGAGTTTCTTGCTGGCTCTTCTCGTTACAAGGTCTCCCGCCGTAGGGTTTTCTGAACCAATAGCGTAGCATCCTTGACAATCACAAAGGCTTAATAATAACTTGAATAAATAAAAATGAATATTAATTAATGAGTTATTTATTGTAATACCTGACCCATAATCTTAACAATTTCAGAAGTGGGATCGACAGCTACAATGTTCCAGTTGGTTGGAGAGCTGAACAACCATCAAAGAAGAGGGCGACCTTGGAAATGCCAGGTTTCTGCTTTTGGTCACTCTACAATGGATAGTGAAGATGAAAGCCTTGAGAGTAAGGGCTTGCAAGGTAGGAATGTTCCTTATTATGTTAAAACGTGACTACTTCGCCCGATGAAGTGTTAAGTTAATTTTTGACCTTTAAAATCCCTTGCACCTTTGTTGCATTTTGCTCAACAAAATGGAGCTGTTGGGTTCTGTAAATGGCTAGTTGAGAAGACGAACTCTCAGTTTTAAATGTAAGACAGATCATCAGACAGAACAGAATCAGTATCATTTACAACTGTTAAGCAAGTTGGAAAGAAAGAACATTAATAACATTTTAAGCTTACATGGTCATAATGAGTAAAACTATTATGTATTTAAATACTTCTAATTTAACGTCACTAACTTTTATTGTAATTTAAACATAGTAAAAACCCCGTTTTCAATAATGGTTTTATATTTTTTGTGAGCCCCTTCTTGATATAAAATATCAGCGCCAGGAGGCAATTCCATTTCAATTACAATTCAGACTAAAGGTGGAAATATGAAGGTTACATATTTATGACTTAAAATTTTAGAGCTACACATATCCAGAACAAATTTAGTATCAACAATTTATTTAACGTTTAAGAATCAATTTAAATTTATAGTTAGTCTAAATAACTGACCAACTGACTGATCAAGCTTGATAGTAGTGGGCAAATAATATTACACTTTAATACCATTTTATCAAACCACTGTTCCGGTGTTTATGTTACCCGATTGAGCATAGAAAACGAACAAGAAAGAGGGTAGACAGATTTGTCCGCTCCTAACATCCAACCCGCATTAACTTTCTTCAGTTACTCCGTGATCATGGCGTGTGCAACTGCGCTAAAATATTGGGGACTCGACAACCAATCAAAACATTGTAAAAATCCCGTTTTTTCGTAATATTTACTGTTTATGTTACTGTTTATAGTTGGATCCGTCCGTATCATTTTTATAACTAATAACTATGTTTATTTCCTGATTATAAAATATTCTTACAACATTTTACATATTGAATTGAGGGATTTCTTAATGATCAGCTAGGGATATCTCCATACCATAGTCACCGCTATTATTCGGTTTTAACTTTGCAAGTTTTTTATCAACTCGTCTGTAGCTGCGGGCTTTTAATAAATACTATTTTCTACAGTTTAAGACAGTTCTGAGGTTTATTGTTCTATTTTTATTTTACAAGTTCTAGAAATACTTTCAACTACTTATATGTAACACGTTATCATCGGGATATTTACTGGGGGCCCATTAAATATTTTGTCAGATAGGTCATTAGTTAGATTTTCTTATAAAAGTTTTCAAAACCAATAAAACAAGAAAAAGTGTAATGATAAGAATTTCAGATAGTTTTGCTACATTTTAGCAGAAGTAAAATAATGATGGATATGGACATATTGAATAAAATTTGATAACATATAAAATAAAGTTATTAAGACAGAAATAAAATTTACGACATCTTGCCTTATAGTTTCTTTATTGGCATTATTTGTGTCTTTATTTTAACTTTTCGGTGAATCAACAGCTTATTAATCCTAAAATAAGTAACAATATGGAAACATGAAAGCCAATCACAGATTTACACACATAGAAACGAGAAACAATACATACACTAGAAATATTAAACAAAAGAAAATAACATTGTTTCATACAACTCAAGACAAAGTATTGAACACAAACAAACTCGAGGCATAACTTATCCATCTAAAAAGGAATTGGTTGATGAGTTATATCATTATTATTCCATAATCTTAGTTAAATGGTTTGGTTGTGGCTTTTGCGTTATCAGTTACGGTGTCATTAACAAAAATATTGTTGATGGTTCATTATAAGTCTTTCACAGATGTAGTACCTACCTATAGTAAAGTATAGTAAAGTATAGTAAAGTGTAGTAAAGTATAGTAAAATATAGTAAAGTATAGTAAAGTATAGTAAAGTATAGTAGAGTATAGTAAAGTATAGTAAAGTATAGTAAAGTATAGTAAAGTATAGTAAAGTATAGTATTGTATAGCAAAGTATAGCAAATTATAGCAAAGTATAGCAAATTGTAGCAAAGTATATCAAAGTATATCAAAGTATATCAAAGTTTAGCAAAGTATATCAAAGTATAACAAAGTATAACAAAGTATAACAAAGTATAACAAAGTATAACAAAGTATAACAAAGTATAACAAAGTATAACAAAGTATAACAAAGTATAACAAAGTATAACAAAGTATAACAAAGTATAACAAGGTATAACACAGTATAATAAAGTATAGTAAAGCAAAGTAAAAGTATCATTAATTATGTTCTATGCATTAACAATGGAAAATTACAAGAGGTTTCCTCAACCGAGGTGATGAGAAACAACTGAAAGGGGCTGACCCTGCATACAAATACAATTACGAATTGTCTTTATTGTGAAATGTAGCTAGTTACATTGTTAGTGTACAAAGATTGTTAAATAGGTTTCAAGTCTCACTACACTTCCACCTTTTACAAGGTATACAATAATCAAAAATTCAATTCAACATAATTATAAAAATACAATTATCATATTAGAGCGATGTCAGGAACTAAATTAAGAATAGGTACCTAAAATTAAATTGTGTCATAAATATGTCAAACAAAAGATAAAATTAAATTGTGCCATCATAATATGTCAATAAAAACTTAAATTAAGTTGTGCCCTAATATGTCAATGAATGAGTTTATTTAAATATCCATTTCATTTAAGGAAGAGTCAGTGAGGAAGTCTACAGTAATTGTGTAATAGCTTTATCAGTAGAAGCTTCAATAGCCTTTCTGAAGAGGTTAGTTGTCAAGTTTTGCAATTAGAAGGGATGCTATCATGGATATTAACATGCTCAGCTCGTGTTGCAGCTTGTAGCTACAACGCTAAAGTTCAATACGACCTATTAAAAAAAAACTTAAAACAACACAATAGAATAATTTGTTGGACCGAACTTATGATAAAGTCTTAACTATTATTTATGGCATGGAATTAAGACAATCGAGTTTTTTTTTTGTAAGTTATTGTTATTACTAATTACATACATATTTCACCCTTTGACTTGACCCGTGATTGGGATGTGAGGCTAAGGAATAACCTGATATCTGTGAAATATTAATATTGTATTTTGAGGAAAGTTTCTATTAAACAATAACTGACCATATCGCTGGTACTTAAAACAACTTTTATTTCGGTAAGTTTTGATCATCAATTGACATATTACTGGTAATTGAAATAACTTCTAATTGACTTAGTTTTGAACTAAAAGGTTGAGAATTTTAGTGGCAGAATGAATAATGGGTTCATTATTTTTATGAATATTTTGATACATTTTTATTGAAGTCCTGGGCTATTTTTAATTAAAATAGACTTAGTTTTGTTCTATAAGGTTGAGAATTTTAGTGCAGAATAATGGCTTCATTATTTTTATGAATATTTTGATACATTTTTATTGAAGTGTTTATAATGTCTACCCTGGGTTATTTTATAATTAAAATAAGTTAAATTTTATTGCACAGGGTAATATAACAATAAATACAGAGAAATACAACAAAGAATAACACCCAATATATGCAGCCTTATGCAAGATAGCAGTTTCTTCCAGGCAACTTTGGGCTGGAGAAAACAACTAGGGTAGTAGGGAATGGGTGCATTATAAACGGAATTAGAAATTGAAATTAAATCAATTTGATTGCGCATGGTAATCAAACAACAAATACAGGGAAATACAACAAAAATAACACACACTAGTCTAGGTAGCTTTATGCTAGACAACAGTTTCTTTCAAGTAACCTTGGGCCAGAGAAAACAAATAAATAGGGTAATAAATGGGTACATTATAAACAGAGTTAGAAAAAGAATATAATTACAACTAAATAATTATGGAGGAAGAAAGTAGATAAAATCATAAATTAGGAGAAAGAGCTACGAGATTACTTTTGACTCGATCACCAAAGGTTTTTTGATCTTTTATATTAATTTACAAAGATAAGGATATTTTATAGATGACAAAATCTAACGGAGATCATAATAATATCAATAGGTACTTGTCATTATCATATCATAAAGAAGTAAGGTATCATTGTAGGAAGTAATCTTAGGAACTGCTGAACAAATTTCGAGAATTCTTATACCATTAGAGAGCAAGGAGATATTAATGACTTGCTGGAAGGCAATAAATAGGTGAAAAATTACGGAGAAATTAACGAAATTAATGACTTTCTGGTAGGCAATAAGTCTACTTATCTCTATAGCATCTATGCTACAAGAGCCGTCGACTAGACGACGAAATAAGGGCCGTCACTTAGACGATGAAATAACGGCCGTCACTTAGACGATGAAATAAGGGCCGTCACTTAGACGATGAAACAATGGCCGTCACTTAAACGATGAAACAATGGCCGTCACTCAGACGATGAAACAATGGCCGTCACGTAGACGATGAATTTAAGAACCATCGCATTTGGAATAAGGCAATCACAGTGTACTTTGCATACATGGTGTCACTTTTAGGGTAAAGTGTTACAATTAAGGTAGATGGATATACAAAAACAAGGTGTTCATAGCTTGAGAATGATGCATTTGGGATAAAACAAAATGACCCTAAATGCTAAGGCTGATTTGAAACAGCTTTTACGTGGCTGACGAAATTGCTAAATGCAATACAGTCAAATAAATAGGACATAACTGGTTCAAACTTTGTAATGAATGTAAGCTATTAGAGATTTTCGATGTTGATATCAAATTGGACGGGGGTCAAGTGTGTACAATTTTAACGATGAAGTAAAGGTGGTTAGGCTTCGAAAAGTACTAAGAGAACATAATTTTACTACTATTAATAATGTTTAGCCGTAGTAAACTATGTGAAAATTGTTTTGGTCTGAATTTTGTTATTGTGCTAATAAGGAAAAATAAAATAAATAAATAAACTTAATGAAGGAATGAGCTTGTCAACTGAGGAGGGCTATCGGAATGTGATCGTACCATGTTTAACGCAAATAATTATCAAATACAACTTATTATTAAGTCATGTCTTCGAGTAATGGACCAATATACGGGTAGATGATGATGAAGGTAATGATAAATGTAATTAAAAAAAAAAACTATTCATAAACTTCAATTTGTCAACATCATCAAGGTTATGATGATGTTAATGATGTTGGTTATGATGATGATGATGATGTTGGTGGTGATGACGATGATGATGATGATGATGATGGTGATGACGATTATAATGTATTGTTTCATGCAAATAACAAGGCTTCTGTATATATTTGATGAACTTACTACCAATGGCTAATTATTCATTTTATTACAGTTACCATGGGATGGAGTCGAGAATTGGTATCAGTAGGCCATGGAGCTAATACAATAATAATAGTTTTGTATAAATTACTTGATGTTACCATGGGATTGTGTCGAAATGTCGCTGTTGACTCTTAAGCAATTGCAATCATATTAGTTACGATAAGTTATAATAAGTTGGTTAGTTGATTAAAAGTAAGTAATCAAACATATTTTCATTACCATATAGCAAATTTGTGTGGTATCAAATTTTGTCAGGATGGACGAATGTTATAATTATTGAGAATTAAAGTTATCTAATAGGTAATAAAAGGAATCTAAATTTAATAGAACAGTGTATTGTCTATGTTAGTCAAAGTCCACAATCTGTAGTCGTACTTTTTATTGAAAATGAAACAAATGTCGTTATTAAAATTAAAATGCATTCTTTATAAAGTTATAATCATATTTAAACATTTGTATTCATAATTTAAATTAGTTTAGGTAAATAAGAATTATTACTAACTGGGCGGAAACACATAGGCAGAAAGCGGTTGTGTTACCGCGCCATTTTGGTTTAAGTGATGTATAAATACGGTAGTACGGTCCCTGAGCGGCTCTCATTCTGTATCGGGAATTCAAAGCAAAGCTAAGTATTCTATTACCTACATCGATGTGAGATTATTGGTGTTGTAAATTGTTAGATATCTAATACGAAACAAACTTGAACTAGCATCAAATAGTTTCTGTTGGAATTTGTTATTCTTTGTCACAATATTCTATTGTTGTAAATGTATTAAAACTATTATCAGTATGGTTATAATTCGAATACACATTGTGCATTTCACACTTAAAAATGTAATTTGTCTGACGTGTTTTATGATAATAAAAGTGTTTGATGAAGGGAGAATTGCACCCCTTGGCGAGTTTCTTGCTGGCTCTTCTCGTTACAAGGTCTCCCGCCGTAGGGTTTTCTGAACCAATAGCGTAGCATCCTTGACAATCACAAAGGCTTAATAATAACTTGAATAAATGAAAATGAATATTAATTAATGAGTTATTTATTGTAATACCTGACCCATAATCTTAACACTTTGTTGCTACTTAATATCGAAGTGGCACCGTTTTGTCTATACATACTTACTTATTATGATATAGAGCTATAGTGATGCACCATTCGTAATGAAAAGTATCGATAACTTCATTTTATCAGTTAACAAAATGAAGACCTCGTAGCTAGTTAGTCCTTTCTTAGACTGTCTTTTATCCCGGAAATTTCAAGAGTTTCCTCGGGAATTACAAGCGGAAGGGCAGCTAGTTTTCTACAATCTAAAACCTTTTTTGGATAAAAATAACGATGCAAAGGTGAATTTGTGTATCTGTTTATTATAGGAGATGTAGAGGAAAAAGAAAATAAATAAAAAAATACTGTACTGAACTGTACCGTTTGTTTTCATAATATAAATACTTTACTAATGGAAACTCTAGTAATGGAAAGATAAAACAAACATCAGTTTATTTTTTACTTTTATGTTTAAAACAAATTTACATCTTCTCAATCTTACTTAATTATTATTACAGTTATATATATCGCAGCCAAATGGTTGAATTCGCCATTCAATTAAACGCCTACCAGGCCGATCATTTTCCCGTAAGCTATTTTATCTTCCCATAAGTTGACGGAGTCATTAAAAAAATAACCGCGAAATTAAGGACGATCGCTTCGCTGCGCTTCGCGATCGCCTAAGATTTCTAACCTATCACGTGTTCTACAGGACTTTCGAGAGGTACATGCTGCTATACTTAACCATCCGGCGGATTCAACCATCCGCCTGCGACATATACATTATATGAAATTGTCTCTGAATGGGTCCGCTTTTTAGGTTTGTAAAATAAATAGTAAAATACATAAGTTTAAAATAAGTATGTGAGCAAACATTACCAAAATTTTATTCATAAGAAACGAATTAGAATCTTTCTGGGGCTTGCTTGACTATGTGAAGAAAATCTGGTAGGTTCCGAAATGGTCGATGTCAATGTTCTCATTGATCGTGGTACTCGTGATCGTGTGTCATTATGTTTCCTGTTAACAGAAAAAAGTTAGACATAAGTATGTATAAAACATGTTACAAAATTAACCAAAAATCAAAAAAATTGCAGTTACCTACACTGCAACTCTAGTGACGATCAGTCAACCTGACGTGAGTGAGCCCAATACAAGAGGGCCATAAGATAATAGAACCAATCTTAGTTAAAACAGAAAGATTTTTTAAAATATTTAAGTGCCGGATTGGAAAAAGTTATATTTTTATACCTAAAATCCTTATTTTAGGTATAAAAATGTAACCTTTCTAGTTCTATTATGTGAGCAGGTTCCTTACTGTCATGATTCTAGAAGGTTTTTCATAATTTTTAATGGCAACTCTGGTAATGGCTGTCTGTTGACGCCATTTTGTTAAGTTTAATAGGCTAATCTGTGTGGTAAAATAGGTGGGGGATAGCCAGTCTTGAGTCCGAACGACGAGTCGGGCTCAGTCTTGAACCTGGCCCCGAGAAAATAAGATCTCTAAGACGACTGTATCGATTGTTGTATCTGAATCTATGTAAGTAGTAACCAAGAATTATATGAGTGTTATCTGGAGTCTGCGTTTTCTTCACATTACTATGTCAGACGAAGGCACTTTTTATTACTACCTACACCCATACCTACGTGCCAAGCTACGCCTAGTCCGACAGCGAAACATAAAGGATACTAAAAGATCGGCCGTCCATGCAAAGTAGCAAAGTTGTGCAAACGAATGGGTCCTCCGGGCTATGTCAGTAGGTGCTTTAGCAAGTACTTTATCATTTTTTTACTAAAAATAACTATTATTTCTTAAAACAAAATACGGGTATTTTTTGTAAAATCTTGTTTATAAAATAATCATACATTATCTATACATACCTATGTACCTACATCATATACTTAGGTACACTTCTAAAATGAATAGCTTAGGTACAGAATGAAATTTTATACATAACATAAATTCAGAATACAAAAATTACCTGCTGAACGTTTGCTGGTTGATTTTTAAAAATCCGTATCAGCATAAATCCGTGCATATTGTTTGTAGCACTCGTTTTTTTTCATAATGCTAACTGCATAGGTACTCTTGCATTTTTTTGGGGGAAGCCAGTCTGCTCTTCCTATATTTTCAACCACCTCAATTTTAAATCGGAGTCTGACGGAAAGCTGAAAATTATACATATTGTTGTTAAATTAAATTTGCCAAACGAACGAAAAAATAGGTACTTACAGACATAAAATAAAAGTACTATGATTGAATACTGAGAACGAAAAACTATTGATTCGATTATCGATATCTTATTCGTAAAGTACCAACACTACAAGACCAATGGCGAGTAAATGAAATGTCAAACAAAATGTCGATCGATATCTAACAAAAGATTTTCATCTATTTGTTTTATCATCAGGTATAGTTACGTGTATGAAAATAAAAGATAAGAGTTTTCTACAGTATTTTTGCAAAGAAAGGATTACCAAAAATGGCCTAGTTATTTGAAAAAACGGAGGTTCACTCACCGATGAAAGGATATTATTCCGAGTTTGTCCTTTAAATTACTGAAGGAACTTTTGCAGCTCTTTACAGCACAAGCCATGGTGTTTTGGCAATACACACAGAAAGATTTTTTTCACTAATCTTGCATAAATTAACCACAATTAATAAAAAACCACGAACACTGATTAACACTGATGTAGTCCACTCTGGCCTACAGAAACTCGGCTGGTGGCGCGCTAGGTTTCAATACGGAGCGTTGCCTATATTGCTATCTCTTTTCAATGCACGCTGAACTGTCATTTAGGAGGATAGGAAAGATATATCGTTTCGTTGTTCAACTTTTTAGTATCCATCTATGTTTAATACATAAACCATAAAGTTAATATACCTTAGCGGAATAGAGAAACAAAGGGCTGAGCGAGCGGGATGTCACTAGCAACAACACTGTGAGATAAAAGGAGATGCGTGATGCAACGTAACAGAACCGTTTTTGGCTACTGTTTGACAGTTCGTCAGCACTTATCAGCACGCTGAGAATTTAGGTATTTTATTTTTTTCGGATTTTACGTGCAATCTTAGATATTTTTAGCCAATATTGATATGGAAACATGGTGACTTGCTCAGTTATTGATTGTTGTACAACACAATGAAATAATCCCGCAAAATGTTCAGTTCACAGGTAAATTATTCCAAACCGACACCTTCCTTCCTAAGGTTTATTTTTGCCAATGCGCTTCGAATTTAAAGCAAGAAGTGTGATAATGCTCTTCAACAAACATTTATTTATGTAACAAGCAAATATTGATTACACATAATGCAGTATTTACGAATATTTTGTGTAAAGAAATAATTTTCGTTTTACACTAGGGCTGCATCAAGTTATCGATATTTCGTGTCCACTGTCTATGCGGTAAAAAATGAATATGTATTAGGTACTGTAATTAAAGTACCTGTAAGACGTTTAGATATGAATTACCTGGGAATGTAATTCCATTTAAGATACTTAACTGATCCATAGGTATCAGTTTTTGACTGTTAGAATAGGTACCTACATATACTATCATTAGTAATATACGGCCTTTTGTTGTGAGGCTCAGCCGCTAACATCAAAAGTATATTCGTGCTCCAAAAAGGGCTATTCGCGCCATTTACAACCTCCGATCGAGAGATTCTTTAAGAGATCTATTTAAAGAAATAAACATTTTAACTGTTGCAGGACATTACATCTATGAAAATATAATTTATGTGAAAAAGTATTATAATACATTTGTAAAGCAGAGCGATATTCATCGCTTTAACACAAGAAATAAAGATAAACTTGTCGTTCCCAAGTTTAGGCTAGAAAAATCCAGAGCCTCATTTCTGGGGAAAAGCATAGCCTTTTTTAATAAAGTTCCACAGCAAATAATTGAACTACCATTGCATAAATTTAAATGTTACATTAAAGAGTCGCTGATGAGCAAAGGATACTATAAAGTAGACGATTATTTGAATGACCGCAATGCATGGTCATGATGTAACACATAACATAATCACTGTTTAATATGATGTATTTTTATACTAAGCAATTGTTGTATTATTAACGTTTTTTTTTTTTTGTAAATGTCGTTACCTAACTAAGAAACGCTGGCAAGTTTCTTGCGCCCATTCTTCTTGTCAGTTAAAAAAGTCTTGACTGGGTGGTAGGAAAATATTGACGATTCATAAGTACATATATATTATGTCTAAGTGAATAAAGAATATTTTTATCTTATCTTTATCTTATCTTTACATACTAACTTGGATACCAGAAACTTACTGGACTAAATTGATTATTATGCAGTAAGCATTTTGATGAAAAAATTTTCCAAACGCGAGAGGTGAAACGTACTATCACTGTGGAAGCACCAACAAATTGTTCAAAGGATTGTGCGACGCATGGCCGGGTCGCTAGTGTATAATAAATGATTTAAAATCTCTGGGAGTTTTTCTTAAATATGCATACTTCACCGCAGAATCGAAGTTTTAGCCATGCAAAATCCCTTCCTAAGATGGGAATTTTAGTTATATTAATAATATTACTATATATTAATATATTATTATTAGATGACCTCCGTGGCCGAGTGGTGTACGCACCGGTTTCAAGGTGTCGCTATCTCTAGAGGTCCCGGGTTCGATCCCTGGGGGGTACCGCGTAACTTTATGGATATGAACTTCATACGTTTTTTGAAATTTTAAGTCAATTTTATAAAGAAAATAGCTACTATCAGTTCCTTGTTTTGTGACGTCGCTCGGGTATAACGATAGCTAGCTAGCAACGTTCAACAGAACAAAGCCGCAAAAATCTATCAAAATAAGAAATTCAAATGACAGTTGAAACCCATGTCCATATCCATATTTTTTTGCCCGTAGCCCCCCTGGGGGGCTACCGGCAAACTTTATGGATATGAACTTCATACGTTGAACTTTAAGTCAATTTTGTAAAAAAAATAGCTACTATAAGTTATTTGTTTTGTGACTTCGGGTATAATGATAGCTAGCTAGCAACGTTCAACAGAACAAAGTAGCAAAGTCTATCAAAATAAGGAATTCAAGTGACAGTTGAAGCCGATACCCATACCCATATTTTTTAGCCGGTAGCCCCCCAGGTCGGGTAAATGTTGAAAACTAATTTTTCTATATTTCCTCGGGTCTGGGTGTATGTGGTAATTACCCGTCGTTGTTTCTAATTTCCATAATAATAGTGCTTAAGCTACTATACTTTGGTATTGGAACAATGAGTGTGATCGTGTCCAATATATATTTATTTATTACTGTAATTATTTAATATTATCGATATCGATATTAATCTGAAAAGCGACATGACGCACATCACTGACACGCATACATAAACAATTTTACACACACAAATGCGATCCAATTTCGGTTTCGTTTGACAGCTCGTGGTTGTTCCTCTATTCCGATAGGTATATTAACTTTATGACATTAAACTTATTTATACAAGGGGTAATAGACGGACAATGGTGCGAGTGACAAACCAGTCCTTACGGCAGAAGCTATGTGCGAGAAAGAGTTGGAAGAAAATGACAGCAGAACCCGATTTGACTTATTTAGCGTCTTTTATCATCTTGATGAAAAGCGTCCACTCGATTATTTTATGATTTTTATCGCGATCGCGTCGATTTGGCTCTTATAACTATATAAATCAATAATGGTGTAGTGTTCTGTGTTGAATTGTAATGTTACTTACGAGAATAAACCAAATAAACACTAATTTCACAGGTAAATAGGATTGTACAATTACCATTTTCATAGTTCATATTTTAGTTGAATATATTCCCAAATACACTAAGTGACACATTAATATCATACTATTTACCGCCTATTTTCTAAATAAAGGCTGATTTTTAAACTTTATGTGTTAGATAAAAAGATATTATATCCGTGAACTTGAGAAAATATGACGTAGAGGTTGATCAAAAATTATCGATACCTACTCATGTCGATGGTTTCCAATATAACTTTGTTTGTCTTTGTGAACACTGATAGTTTTATTTAAAGCTGATTTTAACTGACACTTTTTAAATAGTAAATTATACCCACTTCAGTACTTAGGTACCAATAATTTAACAATATTTTCAGGTTTCCTGTAAATCCAGTGATTAAGTTAAACTGGATAAAATTAATAAATAGAATAGACTGGGAGCTTCGCCAAAACTCTGTGGTGTGCAGCAAATATTTCAAGCAAAACTGCAAAGAAACCTTGAGAAATGATTTAAATAAAATTGTTCTCTTCAGAGGACAGTAATTAATGTGTACCTAAATGTTCAATGGGTTTGGGAAAGGTATAATTGTTTATTTATTTTTGAAATATATACATTTTAACTTAAAATATGTCATTATTTTTTTTACCGTAGCCCTTCAAAATACTTCACAATGAGTTTTTAAAGATTCGTAAAAATGACCACCAAGTTATTATTTTTTTAAATTTTTGCATGCACAATGCAGTTTTTATTATAGAAAAATTGAAAATTAAGTAAGTATTTAGAAAAAATCGACCCATCTCACAACCAGCTCCGATGGGACTCGATCCCACGCCCACGACCTTTCGCTATCCGGGCGACTGCTCTAACCACTGAGCTACGGAGTCGTTGATCGTTGTATTCATCGTCGTCGCCGTCGTTAACGACTCCGTAGCTCAGTCGTTAGAGCAGCCGCCCGGATAGCGTAAGGTCGTGGGTTCGAGTCGGGTTGATTTTTTCTAAATACTTCATTTTCAATTTTTCACGTGCTAGTGTTTTCGTGACAGCCACAATGCGTGCTTGAATAATACAAGAAAAGATTATTCAAGAAAATTATCAACATGTCTTCACAAAGTACCTAAGGTATTTAAATACTGTATTGTGCCTCTATGTACGAATACTTCGATCAAAACGCAGAATCAAAATATTTATTAGTAAAATTCGAAAAATTTGGTGCAATGCGATGAAAAGGGACTCCAAAAACTCCAGAACTAGTTTTATTAAAAAACAAGATTTCAACCAGTGCAGCTGTGCGAGTAGGTAAGTATGACCGGCCGGTGCGGTATACGGCCGGTCGGGAGGAATGACGTCGAACGTGGTAAAAGCCGATTGCTAGCGAACAACCGAGGCAATAGTGTTTTAAGCAAATTATTTTTTACAATAACTTTCTAAATACTTATCGTATTGGAGTGAAATGACCATTATTATTGAAAAATGGAAAATGAAGTATTTTGAAAATAAAATCCATTTTCCATTTTTCAATAATAAAAATTGCATTGTGAATGCAAAAAAAGGAAAAACTTAACTAACATAAACTAGGTATATTTTTATTTTCCCATGTCCATTGAAGTATACTTCATATCATATGAATTATTAAATCTTGTTTGTGTTTTATTTACATTATTGTTATCGACAACCTAAAATGGGCTTGAGGTCAGCTCTAAAACTCACAAACACGTTTACAAATTACACACACTAGCTCATGTCATTTTCGGTCTCACAACCAGGGACTTATATCGATATTTGAAAAATATCGATATAAGCATAAAATTTCGATAGTTGGACATCGATACGAAATAGCGATTAAAATATCGATAATTTTATCGATATTTTAATATCGATAATGTACGAAACGTGCGAGTGCGACGCGCGACGTTGCCAAACTTAGCAGGGCGAGAGGATCGGATCGGGGGATTATCGTCGGAGCGACAACAACGGCAAGACGACAAGCGTTTGATTTTGTTTTGCGTTTTGGCAAGCGGCAGATAGCTACCAACTAAAATGCGTTCTTTGCGTATTTTAGTAATTTACCCTATTTGTGTGGCTATTACGATACCAATACGAATGACGAATACATCGTAATTAATGACCCAATACGATAACAAATTACGATACGAATGCATTACGACTTCTTTTTGATAGCATTTGGTTGAATTTATTTGAAGCTTTGTTTGAATATATGTTTTTATATCAATACTAGCTGTTGCCCGCGACTTCGTACGCACGGTAAAGTGACTTTTGTATTTGTTTATTTTAAAATAAGTACTTATATTTACCTGACGATACCTGACGACCGATTTGGCGCAGGAGCAAACTACCTGCCTTCCGCGCCAGAGGTCTCGGGTTCGATTTCCGAACAAGACAAATATTTGTGTGCATGAACATGTATATTTGTCTTGGTCTGGGTGTTTTCTATGTATAATAAGTATGTATTTACAAACAAAAAATATTTAAGTACTTATATATTTATCTGTCATCAAGTTTACATAGACACAGTTTCTAGAAATTGCCCCTGCCGTGTTTGTATATTTACGAAGTTTCCAAATTTTTACGCAAACATAGCGAATTTTACACAAAACGACAAGATATTCCATCAAAATATCCGTCACGATACAAAAATAAGTTAATGTTGCCAAGTTGCAGATTAAAACTAATATCTAATAGTACATAACATTCATCTATTAAAATATATAATAAATTACCTCCTTCAATTAATGAAAATAAAAATTCTTTGTTTACTAACCAATTAAAAAAATTCTAATAAATAAATGCTATTACAATTCAAATTAATACTTCAATGTCATCATTAATACTTAAAACAAAAAATAACTTATTAATAGGCTACTTGACTCATACTTAATTTGATACATCGAATGAAAATTTCTATCACATCACCGAAAAAAAAATGAAAAAAAAAATATTTGGCTTAGGAAAACGTAATATAGCGATATAATGAAATAAAAGTACAAGATTGATAGGTAAAAATAATTTTAAAAATATATTTATTTATTTTTTATTTGAACTGATGAAAACACATTATCCATGTTAGTGTAGTCAATGAAGCTAGTTGACCCCCACAGTAATTCCTCAGTCAGAAAAAACTTTACATCATGATAAAGTATTAATAAATTAAAAGTATGGTATAAATTTCCAAAAAATTATAATAATAGAAGATTAGGTATTTTTTAATGAAATTCTTATTTCATTGATATCTTTTTTAGGAAAAATGCTCCGTCAAAATTTTCTTAACCGGACATATTCATGTAACGTATAAAAACAAAAATATGAAATACCCAAAAAAATATACCAGCAGAAACACCAAATTTTAATAAAACAAAATGGGGTGACTTGGACTGAAAAATGTTTCTGTCGAACTTTTTAACGGAATTATACCATTTTGCCAAGCATACTCATGTTTGAAAAAAGTTTTGGATTTTCATCAAGTATCACATACTAGTATAAATAGCTCATTTGGTAAAATAAATTTGGACTGAGAAATTACTCGGTTCAATATATAAACAGATTTGTATATTTATGTATAAATACCTAACTTCCGTGTGAGTTTTTTTTTGGATAATCATTTTAAAGTTTATGGTTCATGCTATTTTATAACTCAGCAAAGTTTTATCGACTGAGGAATTAGTGTATGGTTCTCCATACAAAGAATCTGTTCATTGCCTACACTATGTTGAGACGTATTGGATTTCTAATTTTGCAAACAAATAAACGTCACTTTCACTTTTACTACATATAAGTAAGGATGTATTCCACTTATCAAAGATGGATGTTGAATGTATAAAATTGAACGTCAAAGTCTTCAAATTTCTTTAATCAAATGCATATTGGAGAAAGATCTTTGTTAAGTGAAACTACCCTAAGGTAAGTAAACTACCACTTGACACTTGACACTGTCAACACTGTCAAGTGGTTGGTTACAAATTTTATGACGTCAGAACATGGCGAAGAGCGTTTTTACCGGTTAATAAAAAGCGAAATTTTAAAATAAAGTTTTGTAGGTTCTTATGATTTAAAATTTTAATTTAAATACTTAAATTTTTTGGTGTAATAGGACAATTATTAATCGTTTAGGACACGATGTTTAAATGAATACTTCCGAGACATTATTAATTAAAATAAAACATATTTTGTTATGTTTGTTTAAAATATATTTATTCGTAGTTCCACTTAAACTAAATACAAACACTTAACACTGTATGAACTATAAGTGCTATAAGTACGATGAACTGAATTGATGATTGACAGCGCGCGTCTAGTTATCACATAAAATCTCGGCTAACTAATTACATCGCGAGCCGGTGGCGCTAACCACACACGCAGGCGGGGGCGGGAGACACCGGGTCGCGGAAGGAAAGCAACAGGATTGGTCGCGTGACCTGACGCCGGGGGTGCGGGGAATCGTACGAGCGGGTAGGGTCTTCTCCGAAATACGAGACGAAAACAAGTACTTAGCGCTTGGCACGCTACATCCTCCCCCTTTTGACCAAGAGGGAAGCTCCCGAATGGTCAAACATGTTTAGCAACAATTCTTCCGAGGACGGCCTCGGCGACGTTTAGGAGCAACCGGCTCCGGACATTCTCCACCCCTGTCCTGGTAACCACTCAGGTCCGACATGTGGTACTTACCCACGACTTGACCGGTCTTTGGTGCGGTCAAAAGGTAGGTAGTAGGACTCACCTTCTTCGAGATCACATACGGACCATCACGTTTTGGCACGAACTTGGAGGTAACGCCTTTAGCGGCATTACTGAGTACGTGCGTCTTCATAAGAACGAGGTCACCTTTCTCGAATGAGTCTGCATCTCGGCGAGTTGAATCGACTTGAAGCTTCCGGACGTCCTGCTGATGCTCTACGTTTTCCTTAGCTTGCGAGAGAGAGTCTGCAAGCTTCAGCAGGTAAGGCGTAATCTGAGGGACAAAATTCTCGGACTCGATGACTGCCCGTAGATCAGCCTGAGCTGACAGAGGAGAACGGAGCTCGCGGCCAAACGTTAAATAAGCTGGAGTGGAACCTGTAGAAACGGTGAGTGAACTATTAAGAGCAAATCGGACGAATGGCAATACCTCAGCCCATTGTTTGTGGTCACCTTCAACGAGAATGGCGAGGTGAGCTTTAAGGTCACGATTTTTCCTCTCCACCGGGTTTGCTTCCGGGTGATACAAAGGGACCAGATTCTGCTTTACCCCCAGAACAAACAGAGCTTTCTGCATAACGTCAGCTACAAATTGAACGCCGTTATCAGAAATCATACGCCTAGGAAGTCCAAACCTCATAAAAATTTCATTGACTAAGGTTTTCGCACAGGCTTCCGCCGTGGCCTCAGTTAAAGCGAACAGTTCGACCCACTTACTTGCCGTATCCTCGACTATCAAGATCCACCTTTCACCTTGAGGTCCCTTCGGCAACGGGCCAAATAGATCGACAGCGATAACCTCAAACCGCTGAGCAGGTACCGGAGTCTGAAGTAAACCAGGTGGTTTCAGATTCGTGGGCTTATACCGCTGACACTCGGTACAAGTCTTGAGATAGTCAGTAATATAGCGTCTCATACCAGGGAAATAGAACTGCTGGGAAATGCGATGCATAGTTCGCTGTATACCTCCATGAGCGGCGGTCGGCGAGTCATGGCACTCATACATGACTTTGCTCCGCAAGCTCTCCGGTACGACCAGCTGAGGCTCCTCAGTATCGGTGTCTTCCAGGAACCGGTACAAAACCCCTTGGTTTACCAAGTATCCTCTCTCCGACCACCGATGCACTGAGAGCTCATCAGAACCTTCCAAATCGTTAAGGATTTTAGCTACTTCCGGATCAGCCAACTGGGCTTCGCGGGTTGTCGTAGCATCCCAATGTGGAACATCTATAGACACGGGACAGACACCACACTCCGTCAAAGTCTTATCAATGACTGGACGGCTGAGGGTGTCGGCTAGAACATTAGCCTTCCCAGGAGTGTACTCTATCTGTAAATCAAAGGATTGTAGCTTCAAAGCCCAACGAATAAGTCTTCCACTGGGAGATTTGAGCGTAAACAACCACTTCAGGGGCTGATGGTCGCTTCTGACCCATACAGGGTGACCATCGATATACCCTCGGAACCTTTCCACGGCCCACACCACTGCCAGGGCTTCCCTCTCTGTAGTGGTGTAATTCCTCTCTGCCGATGTGAGAAGACGGCTGGCGTACTCAATGGGGTGTTCCTCCTGTGGTGACTCCCCCTGGAGTAAAGCTGCACCTAAGGCAAAATCACTGGCGTCCGTTCTTAGGATGAACGGTTTCGAATAATCTGGCTGCACAAGAATGGGTGGTGAAGACAAAAGAGACTTAAGCTGCACGAAAGCTTGAACTTGGTCTTCTCCCCATTTCCAGGTCTGGGACTTTTTGGTCAGGCGGGTGAGAGGCTCGGCCACCTTTGAAAACTCTGGTATAAACTTTCTAAACCAGGAACAAGTTTGCAAGAAGGTGCGAAGTTGTGGAAGGCCAGTAGGTTCCTTCATCTCTAAGACAGCACGTACCTTGTCTTCATCTGGAGATATACCCTCGTTGCAGATCACGTGACCGAGGTATTTAAGCCGGTCTCTGGCAAAAACACATTTTTCCCGGTTGGCCCTTAACTTAAAGACACGGAGACGCTCGAAAACCTCTCGCAAATCAGATAAATGGGCATCCAGGTCTTCAGAAATCACAAGCAGGTCGTCCAAATACCCGAGGACAGTCCTACTGGCAAGTTTCGGACCCGATCGGAACCGATCTATTAGTCGCTGAAACGTCGCCGGGGCATTCTTTAGACCGAAAGGCATACGTTTAAAGCGATAAGTGCCAAAAGGCGTTACGAAAGCTGTTTTGTCCTTATCCGATGTACTGACCTGCCAGTACCCACTACGAAGGTCTAACGAGCTCATCACACAGCCTTTCTTGGTCGATTGTAACAGCTCGTCGATACGCGGCATGGGGTATGCGTCCGTTTTGGTGACCGCATTAAGCTTTCGATAATCCACACAGAATCTATACGCACCATTAGCTTTTGGTACTAAGACGCACGGCGCGGCCCAGGCGGACTCACACTCCTCGATTATGTCCTCCGCCAACATGCTGTCCAGCTCGGCGCGCATGACCTCCTTCTTCGCCGGTGTGACGCGGTACGGTGGCACAGCGATGGGCGGGTGGTCGCCGGTGTCTATGTGATGTTCGGCAAATGGTGTCGGCTCTCCGACTACATTAAAAATGTCGGAATACTCACATAACAGACTCTCTAGCTTAGACCGCTCCAACCCTGAGAGCGAGGCGCCCTCATCCTCTCGCAACACATTTAGTGCAGCGCACACAGTAGGTTCATGTTCGCGTTGAGTCTCGTTTGACAGGGCGTAAAATGTCCGGGGCTGATCGACAGTACGCCAGTTCCAATTAGAAAAATCAATAACCATCTTAGCTTTCGTTATAAAATCAATGCCTAACAAAGTATCGTTATTAACAGCATTAGGTAAAATAATGAATTCGATAGGTATACATAATGAAGCAAGTTGAACGTTGACCATCGTGAGTAGTACCTCACCATTACTAACAGTGCCGTCCGCAAGCTTAACCGACATCATTTCGGTGCGAAAGTTTAAACCGATACGTTTCAACAACGTATAAAGTGAACAACTTGCAATGCTGCGACGCGCGGCGGTATCTAAAAGCGCGGTACCCGAATATCCCTCTATTCTCACTTGTACGATCGGCCGACCCTGCTCATTACATTTATCAGAGTTCGAATTCGAATCACAATTTCCAACAAACACAGAAGAAAATACATTTTCGACCTTATAACTATTGTCGGAAGGTCCATTATTAGTAAATTTAGACTTAGGGCAGTTAACGCGAACGTGGCCCTTTTCTCCACAATTATAACATAAAACAGTACCTGAGTCCGCTGATCGCTTACTCACGCTCAACTTTTGACATGAGTCTCGAGCGTGTCCTCTGGTCTTGCAGTACACACAAAATAACTTTTTATCACTTTCACTATCACTTCGCGGCGTTATCGGCACTTCGGTACGCGGAAGCGACGACGCTGAACTCGAACCCGAAGCATATTGCTGCTGCGCACTCTCGACGGACCTGCGACCGAGTCGCGAAGGCAACGGCGGCGGCGGCGCCAGCGGCGGCGGCGGCCGCGGCGCGGCGGCACCGGTGGCGGCGGGTGGCGGCGGCGGCGATGGCAGCGCAGGCGCGGCGTTCTCCGACAGCGACTCCTCTATAGCTCGCGATCGTTCGATTAGAGATTCGACATCACTTAGTGTATCTCTAGGCAACCGCTTTCGAATCCTCTTATGTAAAAGGCCATAAATAATGTCTAATCGTGCCTCTTCCTGTAAGCGATATGGCAGTTTCGCCAACAAAGCCCTTGTTTTAACAATAAAAATATCGGCGCGTTCTATCCCCTGCTCTTTGGCGAAAATGTCGCGAAACAGTTTATACGCAGGCCGAGGAACTCCATACATCGAGCGCAAGCGTTTTACCGCATCCGACCACGAAAACACCTCGTTACGGATTCCACGCCACCACACTGCTGCGTCACCATGAAGTAGCATCGGGAGACCACGAAGCGCCATGTCATCGCTGACAGAAGCACAGTCTTTATACATTTCCACCGCGTCTATAAATGCTTCCACGGCTTCCGGAAAATGTGACGAACCGTCGAACCGTGCGGTACATTTGACGAGATTCCCTGGGTTAGATGACCACGGAGCCGGTGACATGACTGTGGCGGGGGCGTCCGCGCCGGCGGTGGCGCCCGGGTCAACGTTCGGCGGCGTTCCTAAGTGCGATGTGAGAAGAGCCTGAACGAGCCTCTGGTTTGTTTCGACCTGCGCCGCAGAGAAAGCGGCCAGAAGCGACGATAGCTGGTTCTCAGACATAAGCACAGGTGTGCCAGGCGACGGATTCACAGGTGCCACAGGAGTCGGATTCACCGGTTCATCATCTGAACTAGAGTCGTTCGTGTTCGTTCGAACTTTACGCGGCGGCATTTTTATATCGCACTAACAAACAACGAAACACGAAACGTAGGTAAGTACGTACACAGCGCGTCTTTCCACAAAACACGCGTAGTTAGACACAGTTTGTACTCGAAACACGCACAGTTTTTAAACGAAAATACTAGAGCCGTATATGAATTCTCGGCCAAACGTTGGGAGCCAATGTTATGTTTGTTTAAAATATATTTATTCGTAGTTCCACTTAAACTAAATACAAACACTTAACACTGTATGAACTATAAGTGCTATAAGTACGATGAACTGAATTGATGATTGACAGCGCGCGTCTAGTTATCACATAAAATCTCGGCTAACTAATTACATCGCGAGCCGGTGGCGCTAACCACACACGCAGGCGGGGGCGGGAGACACCGGGTCGCGGAAGGAAAGCAACAGGATTGGTCGCGTGACCTGACGCCGGGGGTGCGGGGAATCGTACGAGCGGGTAGGGTCTTCTCCGAAATACGAGACGAAAACAAGTACTTAGCGCTTGGCACGCTACAATTTTAATTTTAATCTCCCAACCAAAGAACGATGGGTTCCAGATTCATACGTTCTAAGGATGATTGGATGGAATATGGTGGATATCATCAATAAAAATCTACCACCAAAGAATCTGGCACGTCATAATATATGGTCATCTTCAATATCTGATGCGCCGCCAAAAGTAGCACTAAGTTAAATAAAAAAACGACATCAAAAAATTTTAAAAAATGGTTGACTATCCGGTAATGTTTTTATTTAGTTAATTATATGGATTCATTTTCTAACGCATGTCAATCACTTATTATAAAACAATACTAACATAATTATTAATCATAACGATAATGCGCTAAAAGAATATAAGTAAAAGATAAATAACAGCAACGGCGCGCCCCATGTGTGTGGCGTGTGAGTGTGTGAGCCACACACACCACACCACACCAGACAATATCCAGACGGACGTAAAGTTGGCAACATGCATACATGGTATGACGCAGCAAAGCCTTATCGATTATTAATTATCGATATTTTTTTGGATATAATTATCGATAATAGAAATATCGATAAATTTTATCGATATCTTTTTATATTGATATTGTTTTTTATCGATATTTTAGTCCCTGCTCACAACCAAGCGAACTCTGTCCGTCTATTACTATAGTATAATAAGTTTATGGTTTAATACTACATCTTTGGGTGATTCCAACGCCTGGCTCTGTGCTGTGCTGTGTGCTCCGTGTGTACTAGCACTAGCACAGCCGTCTCTATCGTCTTCTACAAGCCATGCTATGATACGGAACGGCAACATTGCTGTGAACCGGTTTACTCCTCTGAGTACTAAATCCTATGGAGGTGGCATACCTACGAAAAAGTTAGGTGTAGGTAGCTAAGTCACAATGTAAGAAAATCTTGGAATTCAATTTTAAACTTCTTCTAATGTGCGATTTTCTGAAAGCTCAGTCACTAGATGGCGCTGTCCCACCTATGCAGTTAGAAGGAACGGAACGTTATAAATTTTACTTTGACGCGACTTTTTTACGTAAAACGGAACGTCAGACAGATGTTATTTATTTATCTCATCATGTCAGCCGAACGACGCCCACTGCTGGGCATAGGCCTCCCCCAAGGATCTCCACAACGATCGGTCCTGCGCTGCCCGCATCCAGCGGCTTCCCGCGACCTTGACCAGATCGTCGGTCCACCTTGTAGGGGGCCTGCCCACGGAACGTCGTCCGGTACGCGGTCGCCATTCGAGAACCTTTCCGCCCCAACGGCCATCGGTTCTCCGCGCTATGTGTCCCGCCCACTGCCACTTCAATGATGCAATCCTTCGAGCTATGTCGGTTGTTTTAGTTCTCCTCATCATTTCTGATTCGATCGAGCAGGGAAATACCAAGCATCGCTCTCTCCATTGCTCGCTGGGTGGCTTTGAGCCTTCTTATGAGACCCATAGTAAAAGACCACGTCTCACTTCCATAGGTCATTACTGGCAACACACACTGGTCAAAGACTTTCGTCTTGAGACATTGAGGTATTTCGGACGCGAATATATGCCGGAGCTTCCCAAACGCTGCCCATCCGAGCTGGATTCGACGAGAGATCTCTTTCTCAAAGTTGGACTTACCTAACTGGACCGTCTGTCCTAGGTAAACATAGTGGTCAACAACTTCGAGTGTAATGTTCCCAACATTAACTGGAACGGGTGCAACATGGGCATTGAACATGATTTTCGTCTTGTCCATGTTCATCTTAAGACCCACTCTTTGCGAAGCATTACCGAGATCTTCGAGCATTGTGTTCAGGTCTTCCAAGGTCTCAGCCATAAGAACTACATCATCAGCAAACCGTAGGTGCGTTAGGTACTCGCCATTAATGTTGATGCCGCATCCTTTCCAATCCAGCAGCTTAAAAATATCCTCCAACGCAGCTGTGAACAGTTTGGGAGAGATGACATCTCCCTGTCTCACACCTCGCTGTAGTTGGATAGGATTAGAGCTCTGGTTCTGTAATCGGACCGACATGGTGGCGTTTTGGTATAAGTACCTCAGCACCTCGATGTACCTGTAGTCTATTTGGCACCTCTGGAGAGACTGCAGCACCGCCCAAGTCTCAATCGAATCAAAGGCTTTCTCATAGTCCACGAACGCCAAGCAAAGTGGCAAATTATACTCTTCGGTCTTCTGTATAACTTGCCGCAGCGTATGAATGTGGTCTATGGTACTGTAGCCTTTCCGGAACCCGGCTTGTTCGGGAGGTTGGAAGTCGTCGAACCTGCGAGCGAGACGATTCGTAATGACTCTCGAAAACAACTTATAGATATGGCTCAGAAGCGAGATGGGTCTATAGTTCTTCAAGAGAGTTTTATCACCCTTCTTGAAAAACAGCATCACATCGCTTCTGCCCCATGCCTTTGGCGTTTTGCCCTCAAGGATGACTGAGTTGAAAAGCTTCTGGAGGACCTTAAGTATCGGCTTACCGCCCGCTCTCAGAAGCTCTGTTGTGATTCCGTCATCGCCCGCCGCCTTGTTGTTTTTAAGCTGCTTGAGAGCCATTCTAATCTCGTACAGGCTGACGTCCGGGATATCTTCGGTATGGTGTCGGGTAAGCTTGGCTCTAGGGTCTGTAGCCTTGCTTTCAACAGGTGTTTGTGTAGAATATAGCTGTCCATAGAAACTCTCAATCTCCCTCAGGATTTCAGGTGTTGACGAAACGATGCTACCTTCCTCAGTTTTCAGCCTCGTCAATTGACTTTGCCCGATAGACAGATCTCTCGCGAACACTTTGGAGCCTTTGTTCCGCTCAATGGCTTCTTTAATACGCTCGGTATTAAATTGGCGAAGGTCGCGTGTCAAAGACTTAGATATCTGTCTATTGAGCTGTCGATAACGATGGGCATCCGCTGAGTTCTGCAGCTTCATTTCGTGTCTCTGATCCATGAGTAGGAGAGTCTGACTGGAGAGTTTCTTCAATTTGGGACGGCGGGTTTTATAGTACTTAGACCCTACCGTGCGGACAGTATCCACCACCATGTTGTATAGATCGTCCACGTCTATGCTGTTCTCAAGGGCTTCGAAGCGGTTTTGAAGCTCGAGCTGAAAGCACTCGGGGTTTTGAATTTGAGCTGGTATTGGTCGGAGCGTGGATTTTATCAGTCGCGATCTTTCGAGCTTGACATCGATATTCAATGTGCCTCTCACCATACGGTGATCGCTTCCTGTCTTAACAGCGTTGATCACACTGACATCATTGAATATGTGCTTCTTCGTCGACATGATAAAATCGATCTCGTTTTTGACTTTACCGTCCGGACTGATCCAGGTCCATTTGCGGCTTACGGGCTTCCTAAAGAAGGAGTTCATCATATAGAGGCTCTCCCTCTCCATGAAGTCTGCCAGCATCTGGCCTCTATCGTTCCGTTGCCCAAATCCAAATTGCCCCACTCTCAGCTCATCACCGCAACGTTGCCCCAACTTTGCATTGAAATCCCCCATCACAACCGTGTAGTGGGTTTTATAGCTATGCATGGCTTTAGCGATCTCCTCATACATAGCCTCCACTTCGACATCGTCGTGTTTCGAGGTCGGAGCGTAGACCTGGATAACATTCAGCGAATATCGTTTCGATAATCTGAGTATCAGGTACGCTACCCTGCTCGAGACACTTCCGATGGTGATCACGTTGTTGACAAGGGATTTATGGACGATGAACCCGACACCACCAAGGGACTGTTGGTCGCCCTCCCGGTGGTAAAGTAAGTTACCGGATTGCAGGGTTATCGAGTCCTCCCCCTCTCTTCGGACTTCAGATAACCCAATGATATCCCAATGTAACTTACTTATTGCCTCTTCCAACTCTACGAGCTTCTCGTCGAGCCTCAATGTGCGCGTGTTGTAGGTTGCCAGGTCGAGTCGTCGGTGTTGGTAGCCGGAGCATACCCGGGGATTCTTAGCACCCCCTGCCCCGCCGTTACCATAGCCGCTACCGTAGCTAGGAATAGCGGGGCCGCCGGGGACTGGGGGCCGATGTATTTCTTGTGTAAGCATTCAGGGGGGGTTTGCCATAATCGCCACGCTTGGCAGGCGGGTTGGCGATCGCAGTATAGCCTGTTGAAGCCTGGAGACGCTGCTGCCCATCTCCTGATGGCAGTTTTCCCTTTGTCGCCTCTTACGACACCCACGGGAAGAGAGGGGGTAGTGCTATTCTATTTACGTGCCGGCACTACACGGCACAATTTATCTAAATCTTTGAATTTACCTATTTCGTTTCTGTTCCTCGCAGTAGTAGGTACTTATTTAATATATTATTAGTTTCCTTTGGGTTTTTAAAAAGTAATTAATTTAAATATGTTTCATACCAAAATATACCATAGACATGTACATACTTATTCAACGCCATCTAGTGAAGCAATGGGCGATTTTCTGAAAGCTCAGTCACTAGATGGCGCTGTCCCACCTATGCAGTTAGAAGGAACGGAACGTCATAAATTTTACTTTGACGCGACTTTTTTACGTAAAACGGAACGTCAGACAGATGTTATTTATTTACCTAAATCTTTAAATTTACCTATTTCGTTTCTGTTCCTCACAGTAGTACTTATTTAATATATTATTAGTTTCCTTTGGGTTGTTAAAAAGTAATTAATTTAAATATGTTTCATACCAAAATATACCATAGACATGTACATACTTATTCAACGCCATCTAGTGAAGCAATGAGCGATTTTCTGAGAGGCCAATTAAAAAAAAAAAGCTTCCTATTGCTTTACTAGATGGCGTTGAATAAGTATGTACATGTCTATGGTATATTTTGGTATGAAACATATTTAAATTAATTACTTTTTAAAAACCCAAAGGAAACTAATAATATATTAAATAAGTACTACTGTGAGGAACGGAAACGAAATAGGTAAATTTAAAGATTTAGGTAAATAAATAACATCTGTCTGACGTTCCGTTTTACGTAAAAAAGTCGCGTCAAAGTAAAATTTATAACGTTCCGTTCCTTCTAACTGCATAGGTGGGACAGCGCCATCTAGTGGCTGAGCTTTCAGAAAATCGCCCATTGGAAGCTTTTTTATTTAAATGGCCTCTCAGAAAATCGCTCATTGGAAGCTTTTTTTTTTTAAATGGCCTCTCAGAAAATCGCTCATTGTCGTAATTATCGGTCCAGCCGTTTCAGAGATTTGCCGGAACAAACAGACAGACAGACAAAAATTGTAAAACATATCATTTTGGTATATGTACCGTATATTTAATCATATGCACGTAGTAAAAAGCGGTTATTTAATGTTACAAACAGACACTCCAATTTTATTTATTTGTATAGATGTATAGAAGATATGCCATCTCCATAGGATTCAGTAGTCGAGGTTTACTCGCTGTTTACCTGTCAAACGGTGCAAACTATGTCAAATCGGTTCACTTAAAGCCCCCAGTCATAGGCCGTGTTCCGTTTTGAGTCAATAGTACTGTTGGCGCTGTGAGCGCTAAAAGCTGTTCCGATTTGATTATCGCGCTGACAGCACTGTTGACGCGATTTCAATTCGGAACGGCTATTTGCAAGCATCGCGAGCGAGCGTTGTTTTGATTTGAATTTGTAAGTAAATAATCACCGGTTTAGTATGGATATTCGTCAATTAGTAAACGTTTTCTTGGACAGCGATGATGATAGTGATCCGTGCTAAAATTTAGAGTAATGTCTCTACCCGTCGTCTCATCTTTAATAAGCACTATCATTTTTCTGGCTTTCTGCTTCGGGATAAACAAATAAAATACCTAAATAAAACCTAAAACGCAGAGATTACTCAAACAAAACCACAACAAACAATGACGTTTGACAACAAAACGTCAAATATGACAGCCCGCTCACAGTGCTAACGCTTGAGAACGATATCACCGTGATCGCAAAATGGCGGCGGTAGTGACGTCATCCGTGACGTAATTACTGCTTTCGTTGTCGCGCTCACAACAAATCGGAACGATGTGTGAGCGCGATATCAGTGATATTATCGCTGTTGACGCAAAACGGAACGTAGCCATAGATGTTATGCCCCCAGTACACGATGGCTGATCATGGTCGGCGACCATGACCAATACATCGTACATTGACACTTTTGAACGAACAAGTTTAAAAAGGTTCTTTCAAAAGTGTCAATGTACGATGTATTGGTCATGGTCGCCGACCATGATCGGCCATCGTGTACTGGGGGCAATACACTTATATACTGCCCCCAGTACAGGATGGCCGATCATGGTCGGCGACCATGTTGGGCCATCGTGTACAGGGCCGGTTTGCGTGTGATTGCTGACTGTGAGCAATGATCGCCGGCGATCCGTCCCGTAGTCCCGTGTCGGTTTTTTGTGCACGATTCAAAGGGAGTTTGTCGCAGGCCACAAAGAGCGTTCACACGTTGGCCGATCATTCAGTTCATCTGAATATTTCTGCGTTGACTGACGTGTAGGATATTTTAGATTTATTGTTTTTTTTTCGCAATCAGGCCATTTTGTGGAGCATATTATATTGTCAAAAATATCCTTGATGTTGTATATCTTTGATAAAATATTTTTTTATTCAAATAATAATAAAATACACTTAAATTCACAAGATGTATAGGAGTATTCTGTTTTGTTATCTAAAATTAAGTAAATAAAAATAAAATGAATAAAACGTTATTAATACATTACTATTATTATACTGGGTTCAATCCCCGCCCAAGAAATATTGATATCATGTAAGTATTTGTTTTTTCTGTGTCTGGGTGTTATGATAAATATGTCTATTATTACTTTAATTTATAATTACATTTATCTAGACATATTATACAAGATCCTATGAAGAAAACGCAGACTCCAGATAACACTCATATAATTATTGATCCAACTTACAGGTACAGGCATAGTACAGGTATAACAATATAGATACAGTCGACGTCTTAGTGAACTTATCCCCTCGAGGCTAGTTTGAAGAATGACCCCTCTTTGCTCGTTAATCGGGCTCAAGCCTAGCTACCCCCACCAATTTTACCACAGATTAGCCTATTAAATTTAACAAAATGGCGGCAAGAGACGGCATTACCAGTGTTGCTATTAAAAAATAAGAAAAACCTTCTAAAATCATGACATTCGGCCATCTGATAACGTGCTGTCTCCCGACGCACATATAAAAATTATTTAGAATCAATTAATTAGGTAAGTATACAGCTAATATACTGATACACAACTATTCTCAATAGTAAAGTCTTACAACTATGTACCTATTTAGGTTAATCTTATAGTGATAAAAACCTTAAGTTAAAACTTAAAACATAATTGAAACAAATACATTATATTACACAATGCTCAATAATAAACTTTTAAGGAAGCCGATGACTTGTTTAGAATATAGATATTATCGTGAAAATATTGTTTTAGTAAATCGTTAAGTAATACATAATCAAATAAAATAAATTATCAATAACAAACTAATCTAAAACTATTTGAATCAATGTATAAATTAACATAATCATGACATTCGTTAACAAACGACTATTATTACTTAGAAAACTTATTTTGAAACTATACTTGTTATATAATCATGTGTAAGTAAGTATATGGAATGATTAAAGTAAAGTCTGGTTATAATATATAAGCATTAGTTATGGGTCATAAAAGAAAAATGGATTAGCTTGGTACTAGTTTACATCAATGCATTGTCAGGAGCTACATTCAAGAATATTAGATGGTGTCAGAAGCAAAATCCCTAAGAATGTTACATTAGGAATAGGTAGGTACAGAATTTAACTTTAACCTGATAACTACACACCCTTATCACTTCACTCAAATAGTGGAAAAAGCAACTACGAGTCATGAAAGGATTAAAGACCTAATATTAGATGAATTTAACTATCGCTAAGTTTGACCACAGATAATATAATACTATAGTTTGACCTAGTTTAGTCCTTACAAAAACAACTGTTGGCCTCTGCACAGTTACCAATTTTTACCCGGATATGAGTAACAAACCAAGTTATAGATACGTATTTACCATAGTGCACAATTTGTATTAAATCAAGATATGAATTAGGACAACTAAAGGAATTATTTAAAGGCATGTTCGTAATAGGCATTATTACCGATTAATTTAAATATTCTTACAAGGAAGTTACACTAATAATGAAGATGCCGCAGGTACAATTTGAACCGTCACAGCAACAATTTGCTTTTTCAACTTGTGAACCAGTTGTCCAAGGTTTCCAGAGCATTCTTCTCCAGCACCAAATCTTGAATGCATCTATTCTCTGCCTCTGTTAGAATAGTACAATACATGGTTCCACTCCGTACATGAAAATCAAAAGATCATATTATTATCATTTCTAATGAATAAGTTAATGATTTTAAACAAGTTCGCAATTTAATATCAAAACTTAAAGATGTCTACAAGGTATCCTCATACGAGCATGACCCGCATTCTTATCAACAAATATTCATATTACTATGAATAATATTAGTGTAAATAGATTTAATAATTATAATTGGGATATGAAGAAGTATATTACCATGGATAGAAATAGGACAAGTAAAATCATGAACAGCTTTTCGCCCAAATGAATTAACTACACGATGACTTCCCGTGGGAATAAAATATCCTGCCGGGGTCAAAAGAAGCCGATATGCTATTATTCCACAGACAAAAGATTTCAAAGATCCGTCCAGCCGATAGCCGTGATTGGGGAACAAACATACAAGCTTTTGCAATCATAATATTAGTAAAATGAGATAAGATACATGACATGATAATATATACTTCAATATAAGTCAACTTCAGTATCAGCGATCCACTCGTCTCAATATCCGACTTACAACCACGGCCACGATGATCATCATCACAACAACGATCACTCTGTGATCTGCACCTTCAGTATCATATTATCTCCTCGCATTACCACAGCACGTACACTCTGCTGCCTCCAGCAGTTTGTATGCTGTGTTGGTTCGTACGTTCAAGGGTAGCGGGATCCTCATTATTATATTAACTCGATGCTAGCTCATGATAAGTACCTACTGGATGCTACAATTGGCATCTGAAAGCAGTAAACTCACAACACACATAGTAACCAAATCAATTTTATTAATCATTCAAAAGAAATAGATGTATCTGATAATGAATTCAATAGAAATAAATGTAAGTATATGAATTCTCATATTCTTTTATAAACATTAGTAGGTAAGGTACTTAGTACCTTCAACCATAGTAGAAACAAATGTTCAACTGACCAGATCTAAAAAAATATGGAAATGATTACTACAGAATATGTGAAGGAACTTCAAAGGTCCGTGAGAATGGTAAACTGCTAAGAATTTTAGTATCACGAGCCTACCAAATGAGACGGTAAATTTGACAGATCTACTTGATTTTTGGTTTAATAAAGATATTAATGCTCATTAAAATAACAATAAATTAGATTCACATAATTTGAAATCATATTTTGTCAATACGTACACTAGGACGGTAGTATTAAAATCCTCAAAAACTAATTTTAAATCATACCGCCAATAACAACAAAGACACGGCAAAACTAACTTGGTATGCTACAGCAGTGGTTACTTGTGGCTTTATTTGTTAGAACAAGTTTAAAACATGAATTAAAAATGTTTGCATGAAGCTGTATAGAACATTTTAATAAATTGAGAGGTGTGATTGAGCAATAATCGTTTTACTTTATTTTGCTTAATTAGGAAAACATCAGTTACAACTTGACAGTGTAATAAACACGATCTACTTAAATGCACTATGGACTGTTTACATGTTTTTGCATTAGAAACATCATTTCATCACTATGTTAATGAAAACAACTAGAATAGATATCAGTGAATGCTTCTTGCAGTGCTGTCTAAGCAACTAAGTATCTCTGCTTTTGACTTGCATCTAAATCATTAAGAGAGATCTAGAACACTACGCAGTACGCACAAATAGCAACATAGCTTCTAGTGATTTTGGCTGTAAAATTTTCCATCTGTCTAAACCAAAACTGAGTTGCCCGGAAGAAACCGCAGTAAGACGATAAGGCCACCATTTGGTTTACAATTTGTTATCTTTGTATTATTATTATTATTTCGTGTGTGATTGTTGATTTCGTAATATTGTGTACAAATAAAGAATTAATCTATGTATCTATCAAACTAGGTACTTAGATAAAGAATCTTCGACGTTCCCGGAAAAATGTAAAGAATGATGATTTCTAATCAGTCTTAATGGCTTTATTGTCTAATTATGTAGAAGACTCAGAAAAGTATGTTCCTGATAAACTTTCTCTAGCACTCATCCACAATTTAGTTTGAATTTAAATTAAATTTGAGATTTAAGTTTGCCACTAAACTCAAATTTAAAAAGTCAAGCATAGTGAATTCTTTTAAATTAGTCACCCTGGAGGCCTACCAAGCGGCGCACCAGGTGGCGCGGGCCGTATTCGTCCTCAGATGCTATTTACCTTGGAATGTATACATTATTCATCGGCAAAAGATCGTTCCGTGTCATTCTATAATAAAATCATTAGGTTATCAACACAATATGCCCTTCAGGAAAATTCATGATTTATACTGTTCACTAGCTACAGTAGCTACCTACATCCTTTATTATTTACAAAAACCATTTCTTTTAGAGCTACTTATCTAGTGCAAAAATGTAAAATGAGTATTGTAAAAACAAGAATAAAACGTTTGAAATTATCTTTGTTCTGTTGTAGTTTCATTTAAATCTAATAATCTTAAAAGTGGCCATACGGGTAGTAAACCAGTATGAAATATAAGTAGGTACTCATTTAACCAGCCTGTGAGAAACGTACTCACTTAACATTTAAACATATTCAGACGAATGTATGCCACCAACATACATCGTTCGTACTCTAAAATCCGGCGAGTGTATGCCACAAACATATACCGCCCCCTTAATTCCGACGAGTGCATGCCACAAACATACATCGTCCCCTAATATCCGACGAGTGTATGCAACATACATACATCGCCCTCTAATATCTGACGAGTGTATGCAACATACATACATCGCCCCCTAATATCAAATTCAATTTTAATGCATTTCAACAAACAAATTCAATGTATCTTTTGTAACCAGTGAGCATGCATAGCTTGCTCACTCAACCCAGAGAACACCACGTTCGCTCAATACATTAAAAACAAAGGAAAATTGGTAATAATTAATTTTAATAATATTAAGATAAATGAAATGTAAGCAACCAATCATAAATTATTCTTACTCTTTACTACTTCTTACTAGCTTCATAACTTATAGTTTTCTTTTATTCACTGTTGGTATTAGATACCACGTTAAAACATGGATTGTATGCAAGATTTAGTAGCCTTAAGTGATTTTACTCTGTGCAACAGTAAAGGCTATCAAAACTAGCTCCAATTAGTGCTAGCACTAATTACTTAAAACATTACATGTAGGTACACAGCCAAAACTGCCAGTCCTAGCTCCATGTGTAAGATTATAAACAATATAAACAGCAAGTACTCTAATAATATAATAATGCCAATCTCCATTAATTCTGTACAATCCACATTTAATACATCATGTAAATTAAACAACAACAATCAAGATATTATGCCAGATTCATGGTACGCTATGATCGTGCCATACGAAAATATCTACTACATACCCGCGTTTAAAATTATGTAAGTATAACCGGAGGGTAGCCCCGACCGTACACGAACACAATTAATCAATTCAAATAAAAGTGTGATCTAGTTTATGTCCGTTCCGTCGGAGAGTAGCCCCGACCATGTACGGAACACAATCCGCCACACAAATATTCCAATTTTAACGCTTTAGATTTAACTAACACGATCGGAGAGTAGCCCCGAACACGAATTAGTAAAATCTTAGTACTAAGCTACGCATATAGACTTTTTAAATTATGTTAGTATAGTCGGAGGGTAGCCCCGACCGTATACGAACACAATCAATTAAAACACAAATGCGATTTAGTTTATGTCCGTTCCGTCGGAGAGTAGCCCCGACCATGTACAAAACACAATCCACCGCAAAGGTATTTAAAATGTCATTTAGATAAAAAAAAATACGCATTAACATGGAATCTGGAATATTTATCCTTTCTCTGCGTGAAGAGAATAAAATAACTCGTTTGGCATTACTATAGCACAGAATAAGCAAATTATTCTTATTATCAGGTTTAGAAATAAACTTGTGTGGGTACTTTACCGCTTCTGAAATATGAAGAAAACGCAGACTCCAGATAACACTCATATAATTATTGATCCAACTTACAGGTACAGGCATAGTACAGGTATAACAATATAGATACAGTCGACGTCTTAGTGAACTTATCCCCTCGAGGCTAGTTTGAAGAATGACCCCTCTTTGCTCGTTAATCGGGCTCAAGCCTAGCTACCCCCACCAATTTTACCACAGATTAGCCTATTAAATTTAACAAAATGGCGGCAAGAGACGGCATTACCAGTGTTGCTATTAAAAAATAAGAAAAACCTTCTAAAATCATGACAATCCAGACTCTATTAATATAGAATAATTCTCGTAATAAATTAAAAGCGCTGTAAATGTAAATTGCATAAGCCGTCATTGCATACACATCCATCCTCACGGCCATTCCAACGCAGAATGAAACCGGCGATCGTGTGAACACTGTCACTAAATGATCGCCGGTCATGGTCGCCGACCATGGTCGGCCAACTTGTACTGGGGCCTTAAAACTACGTTGCCAACTTTATGCGCATGGCTTGTAGAAGACGATAGAGATGATAGAGATGGATGGCCGACTAAACTATCGGTCGACTAAAAATCACAAGTGCGCGTTGGCTCTAAAAGTGCAAGTATTTTAACTACAGCTCACAGTATAGACATGGTCATAGAGTTTTTTTTTTTTTTTTTTTAAATTATTGGCTCCACCCGGTTTGGGTATTAGCCATGACAAAGGTAGGGAAACTAAACTATATCTTAACTAATTTAGGTATATACAAGGAAATTTGGAATTGGATAGTGGGGAGGGAAAGAAAGAAGGATTATAATATATATATATAGGATGTGTAAGAGGGGTTTAGATTAAATTTGAATATTATTAGTGGATATGAAAAGAGAAATACATTTATAAACATAAATATCATTGGAATATAAAAGAAGCAATATAGAAGTAGGAAGAGGGATACTGAGGGAAATTAAGGAGTCATAAAAGGAAGTATGATCGTAGAGGGGACAGGAAAAAAATATATGATTTACATCACCCAATTCAGTGCCACACTCACACAATGAATTATCAATGATTCCTAGTCTGGACAAATGGGCAGGAGTGCAGGTATGGCCAAGTCGCATTCGTGTAATAATGGTAGTGGGTACTTTACCAAGCTTCATTTTACAAAACCAAGGTTTGGATGGTATGTCTGGTTGAATCCGTTTATAATAGCTGCCTTTGTATTTACTGCTTAAGTGCCACTGACTATCCCATGATTTTTTGAGACAAACCCTTGCATATGCGCACAAATCATAGCAATAATTTTTGTAAGGGAATAAATCCCCAGAAACTATTGCTTCCTTTGCTAGTTGGTCAGCTTTTTCGTTACCTTGAATATTACTATGACTAGGCACCCATACAAAGTTTATCTCATAACCTGCTATTGAGCATTTTTGAAGTAAATTTCGGCATTCTATAATTATTTGGTTGCTTAAATTGCTTTTAAAAGGAAATTTTTGCAGAGCTTCTAGAGCGCTTCTTGAGTCTGAGAAGATAATTACTTTCTTAAATTTATATAATAACACATATTCTAACGATTTTAAAAGGCCAAGGCATTCACCAGTAAACACCGAAGACTCGGGCGGAAGTTTAACCATTTGAATAACTTGGTACTGTTTATGGAATATTCCAACACCAACATTACTATCAGAGGATAACTTGGAAGCATCGCACTAAATATGATGATAATCCCGCCATACTTCTGACAGTAAAAATTTAAAGTGGTATTTAGTGTTGATGTCATTTTTATGGAAATCTATGTTGAAATGGATATTTGGAAATAAGATTAAACATTCGTAGTTTTGTGAAAAAATTGGAAGATATGATGACCTGTGAATTGGAGCTTGAAAGGAGCAAAACTTACTGAAACTTACAACAAGACAAGGTACTTGTTTGTGTGACCAGTATGAGGAGGATTCCACGAGTTCTAAAAGTTTGGAAAGTTTATTATACAGTGGGTGATTATAAAATTGAAACGCTCGAAAAAGGTATCTGTCACATAGGTACTGCCGTCTAAGTTTCAAAGGGGGATCAGAACACTCTACTTGAAGAGCATTTGTGGGACTTGATTTCATAACGCCAGTAACAATGCGGAGGGCTTTCGACTGAATAATATCAAGTTTTTTCATGCCGAGCGCGCTGCAGGGTTCTAATAGGAATGTCCCGTAATCTAAAATGCTTCTAACAATGGAGTTGTAAAGCTGTTTCAAGGAGGAAGGATGAGATCCCCACCAGACACCAGATAAACATCTTAAAATATTAAGCGTCCTTTCACATTTGGCAACAACCTGATAACAATGTGTTAGACCTGTTAATTTACTGTCCAGTGTTATGCCTAAAAACTTGGCTTCGTCACTAGTTGGAATTATTGAATTTCCATAATAAACAGTGATGGGTGGTGGACATCGCATCCTAGAAAAAAGGACCACACTGCTCTTGGAACTTGATAGCTCAAGGCCGTTAGTTCCATACTAACCGTGACTTCGTATTCTCGGTACCTTGAGAAATACGGATTGTTCTATCTGATAAAATATTTATGATGAAGTTAACTAATAATGGTGGAACTTGTAATTATATGTTTGGGTGTGGATTCTTTGAATGCTGAGCGAAACCGGCGAATATGGGACCAAACAAGAGATACAGGAGTATTAGGTGATATTGAAGTGCAAAAACTTTTCCAACTTTCCCATTTCTTTTGTTTAAATAATTTCCGAGTACTATTGATATGATATGACAAGGTATTAAAGTTTTCAGTTGTAGAATTTAGCTTATATTTTATTTCAGCCTCCTTCCTTTTGGTAACTGCTATGGTACACTCCTGATCCCACCAGGGAGGAGATGGAATTTTACTTGGATGACCAGTTTTAGTGGGAAATACTTTATTAGCAGTGTTTATTAATAAAGATGTTAAAGCATTTGCACAAGTTGAAAGGTTATTTTTATCAATGTTTGGAAGTTCTTGTAAATCTTGTTCAACTTGTAACTTAAAAGTATTCCATTTCTCCTTAACCAATATATGTTTCAATCTTGGAGGATTCATATTTGGTTGTTTTAGTGGACTATTTAAGAAAGTAATTATAATTGGATAATGATCACTGCCATGTGTGGAACTAAGTGTAGTCCATGTTAAGGAAGAAGCAAGGCTAGGGGAGACAATGGATAAGTCGGGAACACTTCTACCCTCCTCTGGTTTGGTTCTACGAGTGATTTTGCCAGTATTAAGTAGACATAAATTATTAGCATGTAACATATCTAACATTTTACTGCCATAGTGATTAGACGTAGAGCTACCCCATGAGCAGTGTTGAACATTAAAATCTCCCATAACCACAATGGGTTTTGGTAGTGATTTTATAATATTTTCAATTTCATCATAAATGTGTGACACAGGATGAGGAATGTAGATTGAAACAAAACAGATATTATTTACAACAGCAGCAATTATTGAAAAATCATTACTATGATGAGGAATTGGAATGTGTTTAAAAAACAATGGATGTTTTATGAGCAAAGCTACACCACAACCAACAGTAGGGTCTAGCCCAAGCCGGTCTTCACATACACATGAAAAGCCGGATAATTTAAAATTTAAACCTGGTTTAAGCCAGGTTTCTTGGAGAGCAACTACAAAGGGTTTATACTTATTAATTATATGAATTAAGTCAGATTTTTTACTGATTACACTTCTGCAATTCCATTGAACTACAGAGTTCATTCAGTTTATTTAAATTAACATAGTTTTTATCAGATTGTGCAGCGTTGGACGGTGAGGAAATAATATTACTATTAGACAATGTTTGAATGAGAGCAATTATAAGGTCTCTAATGGGTAAGTTAGAAAGTGAGTTGTCTGTATTGTTATTATTCAAAGCATTCCCATTGGGGGACGAAGGCATTCTAAAGTCATTTAATATTTCTTCATGAGCAGTTTTGTCATATCCTTTACTGATGTTTCGAGGAGATTTTGGTTTAATAAAAACTGTTTTTTTGTAAGAATTTCTTGTTTCATTTAATTTGCTACCAGTATTATTAGAGGGGTATACGAAATTGGAGATAGGTGGTGAAAGAGGAGAGGAAGCAAGAACATCTGCATATGACTTGTAAGAGGCAGGATGAAGCTTTAATGCCTCCGCATAAGAAATACAATTTTTTGCCATACTTTCTTTGATAGCCTTCTGCCTAAAAAATTCAGGGCAGTTCTTGCTGATGGCTGTATGTAAACCAGTACATAAGCAGCATCTTATTTCCTCTTCATCGACTGTGCAATTATCTCCAGAATGTCCTGATCCACACTTAAAACATCTAGAAACAGATCTACATTGAGCTTTAATGTGGCCATAACGGCAGCATTTGTAGCATTGAATTGTTGGGAATATATACAAATTTACAGGTAAGGCATTATAGCATAAATACACTCTTTTTGGAAGAACCTGTCCATCAAAAGTCAGAACTATTGTTTCAATTGGAGAAAAATCTATTTTACCATTAACAGTTACTTTTTTCTTCAGTCGTCTGATTCTAAGAATATTACCACATCCTATGGGAACTGAAATATTGTTCATGATATCCTCCTCAGACCAATCTGCGCGGACACCTCTTACTACACCCATCCGGGTTATATTATGGGTGGGGATAAAAGCTTTGTAATTGTTCTGCTTTAGAAAGCTGCTATTTATGAAATTGTTGGCATCTAGAAAGTGAGAAAAAGAAATTGAAGCTTTGTTTCTTCCAATTTTTTTCAAACTACCATTTACAATGTTATTAAATGTATGCCTTTTTAAAAAACGCCCTAAAGCAACAGGATGTAATATAACATTTTCATCAGGGGATGTAAGTTCCCGTTGTATATAAACTATGTAAGGTGACGCATCTGAAGCTTGGTAAAGTAACCTAGCTACAGGGGTACGATCAGCAATTTGAGGGTTTTGGGAACCGGAAGTTTGGACGGATTGTGAAGGTTCAATCACCGAATTGTTTGGTAAATGTTGTTCTATATTTGTCGGAATATTACAATGACAGTCAGTTTCTGTAAGATCATTTACATCTGAGAGTTTCAGTTGACTTTTTCGTCTCTTTTTATTGCAGTGTTTGCACGTTTTTCTCGCAGAAGATCTTTTACGTTTTGGGTTTTTATTTGATTCAGAACAATCTGTATCAAATAAAGATCCCTCAGTATCCATGTCAGAGGTGTTAGAAATAGTAACAAAGTTAGTTGCCTGGGGGATAGTTCCCCCAGGGTCGTGGGGCCCGTTGGGCCCGTTCATATGAGAAATATATTAAAAACTTACCAGATATCCAACTATATACAAAAATTAATAGATATTATACAAAAATACAGTTAAATAAAGAAAATTTACACCCACTATCCAAAATAATTAATTTAAAATCAAAAAGCCAGAAAAAACACGACCGCCTTTCTTGAAGTTTTTTTTTTTTTTTTTTTTTTATTATTGGCTCCACCCGGTTTGGGTATTAGCCATGACAAAGGTAGGGAAACTAAACTATATCTTTATAAACTAATTTAGGTATATACAAGGAAATTTGGAATTGGATAGTGGGGAGGAAAAGAAAGAAGGATTATAAAATATATATAGGATGTGTAAGAGGGGTTTAGATTAAATTTGAATATTATTAGTGGATATAAAAAGAGAAATACATTTATAAACATAAATATCATTGGAATATAAAAGAAGCAATATAGAAGTAGGAAGAGGGATACTGAGGGAAATTAAAGAGTCATAAAAGGAAGTATGATCGTAGAGGGGACAGGAAAAAAATATATGATTTACATCACCCAATCCAGTGCCACACTCACACAATGAATTATCAATGATTCCTAGTCTGGACAAATGGGCAGGAGTGCAGGTATGGCCAAGTCGCATTCGTGTAATAATGGTAGTGGGTACTTTACCAAGCTTCATTTTACAAAACCAAGGTTTGGATGGTATGTCTGGTTGAATCCGTTTATAATAGCTGCCTTTGTATTTACTGCTTATGTGCCACTGACTATCCCATGATTTTTTGAGACAAACCCTTGCATATGCGCACAAATCATAGCAATAATTTTTGTAAGGGAATAAATCCCCAGAAACTATTGCTTCCTTTGCTAGTTGATCAGCTTTTTCGTTACCTTGAATATTACTGTGACTAGGCACCCATACAAAGTTTATCTCATAACCTGCTATTGAACATTTTTGAAGTAAATTTCGGCATTCTATAATTATTTGGTAGCTTAAATTGCTTTTAAAAGGAAATTTTTGCAGAGCTTCTAGAGCGCTTCTTGAGTCTGAGAAGATAATTACTTTCTTTAATTTATATAATAACACATATTCTAACGATTTTAAAAGGCCAAGGCATTCACCAGTAAACACCGAAGACTCGGGCGGAAGTTTAACCATTTGAATAACTTGGTACTGTTTATGGAATATTCCAACACCAACATTACTATCAGAGGATAACTTGGAAGCATCGCAATAAATATGATGATAATCCCGCCATACCTCTGACAGTAAAAATTTAAAGTGGAATTTAGTGTTGATGTCATTTTTATGGAAATCTATGTTGAAATGGATATTTGGAAATAAGATTAAACATTCGTAGTTTTGCGAAAAAATTGGAAGATATGATGACCTGTGAGTTGGAGCTTGAAATGAGCAAAACTTACTGAAACTTACAACAAGACAAGGTACTTGTTTGTGTGACCAGTATGAGGAGGATTCCACGAGTTCTAAAAGTTTGGAAAGTTTATTATACAGTGGGTGATTATAAAATTGAAACGCTCGAAAAAGATATCTGTCACATAGGTACTGCCGTCTAAGTTTCAAAGGGGGATCAGAACACTCTACTTGAAGAGCATTTGTGGGACTTGATTTCATTACGCCAGTAACAATGCGGAGGGCTTTCGACTGAATGATATCAAGTTTTTTCATGCCGAGCGCGCTGCAGGGTTCTAATAGGAATGTCCCGTAATCTAAAATGCTTCTAACAATGGAGTTGTAAAGCTGTTTCAAGGAGGAAGGATGAGATCCCCACCAGACACCAGATAAACATCTTAAAATATTAAGCGTCCTTTCACATTTGGCAACAACCTGATAACAATGTGTTAGACCTGTTAATTTACTGTCCAGGGTTATGCCTAAAAACTTGGCTTCGTCACTAGTTGGAATTATTGAATTTTCATAATAAACAGTGATGGGTGGTGGACGTCGCATCCTAGAAAAAAGGACCACACTGCTCTTGGAACTTGATAACTCAAGGCCGTTAGTTTCAAGCCAGGTTTTTAGTGAATCTAAACAAGACGAAAGGAGGGAACATAGATTTTCGATTGATTTCCCTGTACAGTATAACAGCAGGTCATCAGCATATTGTAATGTATGAATACTATTAGGAAGGGAGCTATCTAAATCATATGTATAAATATTGTACAACAGTGGGCTTAGCACAGAGCCTTGTGGAAGTCCATTCCATACTAACCGTGACTTCGTATTCTCGGGACCATGAGAAATATGGATTGTTCTATCAGATAAAATATTTATGATGAAGTTAACTAATAATGGTGGAACTTGTAATTTGATGAGTTTATTCTGAAGGATGCTAAGAACAACATTATCATATGCTGATTTTATATCCAAAAACGCAGCCAAAAGCGATTGATTCAAAGAGAAAGCTATTCGGATGTCAGTTGTAAAGATGCCAATGCTGTCAATTGTACTTTTATTTTTTCGAAAACCAAACTGGCTGTCACTCAGTAAACCTCTACTTTCAATAAACCATTCTAAACGAATTTTGATAAGATGTTCAGCAATTTTAAGAAGAACTGAAGATAAAGCGATAGGTCGATAAGAAGAAACATTATCACTGGGTTTATTAGGTTTTAAAATAGGTATTATCTCTTGTATCTTCCATGCACAAGGGATGTCACCGTGTAACATCATAGAGTTGATTAGATTTAAAAGGTATATTAAACTACTATCCCCCAAGTGACTAATAAAGGAATATGGGATATTGTCACAGCCAGGAGCAGAGTCCTTGACATAGGACAAAACCCCTTTGAGTTCAGCTAATGAGAAAGGAGAACTAAGACCAGTCAGTTCCGCTGAGGAGGGGGTTTGCAGAAGTGTACTACCACATGGTACGTAAGGAGGGGCTAATCTATCTAGAAATTCTTCAGTTATTTGTTCCGGAATATGTTTGGGAGTGGATTCTTTGAAAGCTGAGCGAAACCGGCGAATATGGGACCAAACAAGAGATACTGGAGTATTAGGTGATATTGAAGAGCAAAATTTTTTCCAACTTTCCCATTTCTTTTGTTTAAATAATTTCCGAGTACTATTGATATGATATGACAAGGAATTAAAGTTTTCAGTTGTAGAATTTAGCTTATATTTTATTTCAGCCTCCTTCCTTTTGGTAACTGCTATAGTACACTCCTGATCCCACCAGGGAGGAGATGGAATTTTTCTTGGATGACCAGTTTTAGTCGGAAATACTTTATTGGCAGTGTTTATTAACAAAGATGTTAAAGCATTTGCACAAGTTGAAAGGTTATTTTTATCAATGTTTGGAAGTTCTTGTAAATCTTGTTCAACTTGTAACTTAAAAGTATTCCATTTCTCCTTAACCAATTTATGTTTCAATCTTGGAGGATTCATATTTGATTGTTTTAGTGGACTATTTAAGAAAGTAATTATAATTGGATAATGATCACTGCCATGTGTGGAACTAAGTGTAGTCCATGTTAAGGAAGAAGCTAGGCTAGGGGAGACAATGGATAAGTCAGGAACACTTCTACCCTCCTCTGGCTTGGTTCTACGAGTGATTTTGCCAGTATTAAGTAGACATAAATTATTAGAATGTAATATGTCTAACATTCTACTGCCATAGTGATTAGACGTAGAGCTACCCCATGAGCAGTGTTGAACATTAAAATCTCCCATAACCACAAGGGGTTTTGGCAGTGATTTTATAATATTTTCAATTTCATCATAAATGTGTGACACAGGATGAGGAATGTAGATTGAAACAAAACAGATATTATTTACAACAGCAGCAATGATTGAAAAATCATTACTATGATGAGGAATAGGGATGTGCTTAAAAAGCAATGGATGTTTTATCAGCAAAGCTACACCACAACCAATAGTAGGGTCTAGCCCAAGCCGGTCTTCACGCACACATGAAAAGCCGGATAATTTAAAATTTAAACCTGGTTTAAGCCAAGTTTCTTGGAGAGCAACTACAAAGGGATTATATTTATTTATTATATGAATTAAATCAGATTTTTTGCTAATTACACTTCTGCAATTCCATTGAATTACAGAGTTCATTCAGTTTATTTAAGTTAACATAGTTTTCGGATTGTGCAGCGTTGGACGGTGAGGAAATAATATTACTATTAGACAATGTTTGAATGAGAGCAATTATAAGGTCTCTAATGGGTAAGTTAGAAAGTGAGGAGTCACTATTGTTATTCAAAGCATTCCCATTGGGGGAAGAAGGCATTCTAAAGTCGTTTAATATTTCATTATGAGAAGTCTTGTCATATCCTTTACTGATGTTACGAGGAGATTTTGGTTTAATAAAAACTGTTTTTTTGTAAGAAGTTCTTGTTTCATTTAAATTGTTACCAGTATTATTAGTGGGGTATACGAAATTGGAGATAGGTGGAGAAAGAGGAGAGGAGGCAAGAACATCTGCATATGACTTGTAAGAGGCAGGATGAAGTTTTAATGCCTCCGCATAAGAAATACAACTTTTTGCCATACTTTCTTTGATAGACTTCTGTCTAAAAAATTCAGGGCAGTTCTTGCTGATGGCTGTATGTAAACCAGTACATAAGCAGCATCTTATTTCCTCTTCATCAACTGTGCAATTATCTCCAGAGTGTCCTGATCCGCACTTAAAACATCTAGAAACAGATCTGCATTGAGCTTTAATGTGGCCATAACGGCAGCATTTGTAGCATTGAATTGTTGGGAATATATACAAATTTACAGGCAGGGCATTATAGCATAAATACACTCTTTTTGGAAGGACCTGTCCATCAAAGGTCAGAACTATTGTTTCAATTGGAGAAAAATCTATTTTACCATTGACAGTTACTTTTTTCTTCAGTCGTCTGATTTTAAGAATATTACCACATCCTATGGGGACTGAGATATTGTTCATAATATCCTCCTCAGACCAATCTGCGGGGATGCCTCTTACTACACCCATCCGGGTGATATTATGGGTTGGGATAAAAGCCTTGTAATTGTTCTGCTTTAGAAAGCTGCTATTTATGAAATTGTTGGCATCTTGAAAATGAGAAAAAGAAATTGAAGCTTTGTTTCTTCCAATTTTTTTCAAACTACCATTTATAATGTTATTAAATGTATGCCTTTTTAGGAAACGCCCTAAAGCTACAGGATGTAATATAACATTCTCATCAGGGGATGTAAGTTCCCGTTGTATATAAACAATGTAAGGCGACGCATCTGAAGCTTGGTAAAGTATCCTAGCTACAGGGGAATGATCAGCAATTTGAGGGTTTTGTGATCCGGAAGTTTGGACGGATTGGGATGGTTCAATCAACGAATTATTTGGTAAATTTTGTTCTACATTTGTTGGAATAGTACAGTGACAGTCAGTTTCTGTAAGATTATTGACATCAGATAGTTTCAATTGACTTTTTCTCCTCTTTTTATTACAATGTTTGCAGGTTTTCCTTGCAGAAGATCTTTTACGTTTGGGGTTTTTATTTGATTCAGAGCAATCTGTATCAAACAAAGATCCCTCAGTATCCATGTCAGAGGTATTAGAAATAGTAACAAAATTAGTCGCCTGGGGGATAGTTCCCCCAGGGTCGTGGGGCCCGTTGGCCCCGTTCATATAAGAAATATATTAAAAACTTACCAGATATCCAACTATATACAAAAATGAATAGATATTATACAAAAATACAGTTAAATAAAGAAAATTTACACCCACTATCCAAAATAACTAATTTAAAATCAAAAAGCCAGAAAAAACACGACCGCCTTTCTTCAAGTTTCCCGCGCTCTTTCTTGAAGTTTCCCGCGCTAGACCCTGGTCATAGAGTAGCTACATTACTTATTTTAGCGGCCTGAACACGTTGGCCCAACCATTGGCCGATACGTATATTAACACTTTTGAAAGAACCTTTTTAAACGTCTTGTCCGTTCAAAAGTGTCAATGTATACGATGTATTGGCTAGTGGTTGGACCAACGTGTACAGGCCGCTTATGGTGAACGCACGCTCGTCCGACGCTTCGAACAAGCCGAACGTAACGTGTTTTAAGAAATCTCTGGAAAGGTGAACGTGACGATTCGACATGGTGAGGTGTGCAAGGTTGTCTAGGTTTTATTTAAAGAATTTATTTTTTCATTCGGTTCACTCGAAACGTTCTCCTTGGATAAGTGTGCGTTTGCCTAGAAACCGTTTTATCGAAATCATTGTTGCCAATTCATAATTTTACTAATGCTTTAAGCGCCAATCTAGTTTTCACACAAAAAAGATCAATTTTACAAATTAATCTATTAAAGTGGTTATAACGATTATTTCGATAAAATTGAATGAAGCTGGAGAAATCCTGCACAACACGGTTACAACACTAGTATTTAAAAAAATAAAGACTGTGAACGTAACTGTTTTTCGAAACGTTTCGTAGTTATTCGTATCAGCGTTTACTTTAGAATAAACGCAAAAATAATACGCGGAATACACTTTGCCTTAATTTATGATGCGTTAAAAAATGTAACATATTATTTTCATACACCTTTGATAAGTAATCAGCATATATTTGATTTTTTGGTTTTCGTAACAAGTTACATTCTAGGGTTATTACCATGTGTCAAAACGGGCATCTTAATTTGTGACGACTGTAGTCTATATAATTTCTGTGTTCTGTGCATAGAGAAAGATAAATATATATAGTAATAGAGAGCCCACTCGACACATATTTTTGTCACCTCATTTTGAACGCCCGCCATCTTGTCGCCAGTGCTGCTCTCTGTAAATTGGTGTCACTCATAAATCTCATAATAGCCTGTACTAAAGCTACCCAGCTGGCCCTATGACCCTATTCGCTAGCTCAAATGAAAAGTGGATGTAATTTCCACTTCCATTTGTGTTAGCGAAAGGACAGCCATCGTAGTTCTAGTGGTTTTAAGGAGTTGGCGATAAAAATAAAACACCCAGTTTTGATTTGGATTTATATTAACTATTGTATAATTATATAATTATGTCTGTATTTATTATATTTACATCTTCTTTCTAAGACAAAGGTTTACAGAGTGGTTGTGGTCATGGTCTCCTAAATTGGTAGCGGCTTTTGCGATGCTCTTCCATCTTTCTATTTGTGCCACTGCGTGTGCATTCTGTAAGGGCACACGCACTTGACTTGATCATGTTGTGGGTGATCGGCCGCGAAAACGTTGACTCTTCCTTGTTTCTTCAATCGAATCATTCTAAGGAGCTTGCGTTATGGATGATAAGTTCAAACATTCGCAATAGCACAATCGTCGAAAGTCTTTGTTTGATCCGAAGATCCTTTTTAGTGGAAACATTTGTGCGACGCGCAGTCCGTTAGATCATCGTGCACCACATCTCAAGGGTATCAATCTTCTTGTGGTACTTTTGTTGGAGCGTCCATGTTTCAGCTCCAAATAAGAAAATAGGGAATAGTAAGCTTTTCGTGAATCGAACCTTGGTGTTTTTGATTATGCGGCGATCTTTCCATATAATTATCTTCGTTAGCTTTTCAAAGGCTGATCTGGGGTGCAATTGCGTAAGGTAATCGTATTAATTTGACAGTTCCTATCGTATTCAATCGGCTGCAATTTGTATGGAATGACATTTATTATGATACGATATAAACTGTCGAATGAATACGATTGACTTTACGCAATTCCATAGCCGGTTAGGTTAGGGCAGCTCGTCTTTTGATATCTTCTTTGCAACCTTCGATCAACAATAATAATAACACCTAGGTCTGTGCAACTTCCAGAATTTGTGATTATAAATCATCGTCAGCAGTATTATGTATATCACTATCATGTACTTAATTATTACACGGATTTACCAACACACACTTGCCTCACAATGTTTTCAACATAATATAGCACTGCTTTTACAAAAATATATTATTTTAGCAGCTAACTTTTGCATAAAATTCGAGATTGACAAGTGACATTAATTTGACATAATAATGAGATTATTATCTTTTCTTCTTTTTATTATTATTTCTGTTTTCAGCCAATGCTTCACAAAAATTATATTCTCTATAGGAATTATTACATGGTTTTTTTTAATTTGATTATTAAATCATTTTGCAATAATATTATGTAAACCCTTCATAGAGTGTGTGTCAGATAACTCTGCACGTGCCTGGCGCGTTTTTGGCGCTAGTTACAGTGCATTTTTTTGTTCTAATGTTATAGAAAAGATTAGTATTCGATTTTTACCGCGCGCAGACTTATCTGACGAGCACTCTAGAAACAATACGATAGATTTGTACGTTTTTTTCTATTTGTGTTTATAAACTCTAAACTAGAATACTCTCTAAACTTAACTACTTTTCCACAGAATAAAAAAAAGAAACACAATAGCCATCTATCGCGGCAAAACGACACCTCTTGGTACACCACGACCAATGTGTCAAAACGGTTGGTACACAAAGCTGTCAAAAAATTATGTTTTAAGTGTGCCCCCCCTGGTTCTGTGTCCGTGTGCTCGCTGCTTGCTGTGTGTGATTTCGTCGTGCGTGAAATTGTCTAATTTGCTTTAATTCTGAGCAAATTCAACTCGGTCCTGATCATTTACTATCGGAGTACTAGTGAATTTCAGCTGAACAGAGGTACCTATTCAACATCATTGTTTACATAAAAGTAATCTGCACTTTTCATCATCATGGCCTTCACGGCGCCATTTTGATTAACAGTAATAGTCACTGGAATGGTACCTACATAACTTTTATTCTGTACCTCAACACCTGAAAAACTGAGTCATTACTTACGTTTTCATTTAGAACAATAATGGCTGAGAATAACTCTAAAGATCCTCCTCCTATACAAACTATGAACGGAATGCCACCGAACCACAATCCATGGATGTATGGACTTTATCAGTACAATGGATATGGTGGAATGTATCCACCGTATTTCAATAATTACTTCAATCAAATGGGAAACAATGGCGGATTCCCGAATAGTGGATTTAGCCCCGTACAGCCGAATAAGGATATGAACGATTTCAGCCCTCAACAATTTCATAAACAACCAATGCCTAGCCCTTTGTTAGGAATGTCACCTCTAGATACTAATCGCCCTTTCTTTAACCAGTCTCCAATACGTTTTAATCTTAATGCAAATAGGAAAACTGCTCCAATTCCCCCTAACGAAAATCCGCTGTTGTCCAACATTGGTAGTTCGAAAAAGAAACGTAAGAAAGGAAATAAAATGATTGACGAAAACGTCAATAATTCTCCAAACGCATCATTGCCGCCTTTGCCAGACCATCCCCCCCCACTACCGCCGTGCCCGCCTCCTGACTTACCTAAACCCCCTCCTCCTCCACCACCTCTAGATGTCCCGCTTCCTCCACCAATAGCTACTGAAGACATTCCAGAACCACCTGAAATACAGAAGAGTGACATTGATGCAGAGAATAATTCCAACAACTTTCAATTTAATAATTCTTCTGATATTCTGCGGTCGTCTTCAATATGTCAGACTTCATCTGGGACATGGCCAGAAAGCCTTGAAAGATACATCAAAAGATGCTATGAAAAATGTAAAACGGGTTTTGATCGTGACCAAATTGATATATGTCTTAAAGGTCGAATAACAGCAGCAGCTAACAAAGATGAAATTTGGACTAGAAATTGGGATGAAGAACCAATACCTAGTGTTTATAGTGAAAGAAATAATCTCTCAGTTAAACCAGTCCGTGGAACCTTAAGCTTATATCAAAAGTTAGACTCGGAAACTAGTAAGTGCAAACCTGGTCATAATGCACGTAGTTTTGTGGGTCATAAAACATCTCCTCATAGAAGGCGTAGGCAACAATCGAGAAGTAGGTCTAAATCCAGAAGTCCATCCAGGAAGCGCATCAGGTATAATAAATCTTTTATGTTTTACTACTTACACTTTTATTCTACGAAATTAAACAACTGCAACTAAGTTATTTAATTTTTACTTTTTTGCATTTACAATGCAATTTTTATAATTGAAAAATGGAAAATTAAGTATTTTAGAAAAAATCTACCCGTCTCACAACTAGCTCTGATGGGACTCGAACCCACGAGCTTTCGCTTTCCAGGCGACTGCTCTAACCACTGAGCTACATAGTCGTTACGAGGAGCGTCAAATTTATCCAATACTTCTTATGCGCTATATAGCCAGCGCTAATTTCATCAATATGAAGGTATTACTACCCACACATGCGAAAGAAATACCTTTCCAGGTATTTGGCAATTGCTAAAGAACTTTTTTCTGCAACTAAAACGAATGTCACCATGTCTCAAATTCATACTCATTATTAAATGTGTCTCTTTTTCAGTGCTTCCTCGACTTCTGGTGATGAGTTTGAGGAAAAGAAAAACTCGAAAGGCAAAGGTCGTCAAAAAGTTAAAGACAGGTTGTCTTTAGACCAAAAGAAATCTGAAAAGTTCAAGAACTCCAAAAAGAAATCTAGCTATACAGAATTTATTGTTGAAGATGTTACAGGAAATGCTGAAAAACTTCAGAAAAGAGCAGAGAGATTTGGAAACACTGGTAATGTACCCTCCATAGCAAGTTCTATCCAAGCAGGTAAAAAAGTTGAACCTAGTCCAAGGAAGCCCATAGTTCAAGATACTGAAGGTGATTATGATTTGAATGACGTGCACATAGTGGGTACATGTTTGGACATCGAAAAGTCATTCCTGAGGCTGACAAAAGCACCAGAGGCTTGTGAAGTAAGACCTGTTTCTGTCCTAAGAAGCTCCCTTAAAAATGTAAAAGAAAGATGGATAGAGAAACAGGATTACCGATATGCTTGTGATCAATTAAAGTCAATCCGACAAGACCTAACAGTGAGTTATTGCTTTTTTTTTATAATTTAATTTACTGTTCTTTTTTTGCTTTTTGTATTTTCAATGCAATTTTTATTTCACAAATTATATTGTATAGATTTTTTTCTTTGTTAAATACAAATTAATAATAAATACATTACTACTTAAATGCTGAATATATTGTAAAAATGCTACTTAATATTTACTTGTTCCAGGTTCAAGGTGTTAGAGATAGTTTTACTGTTGAGGTTTATGAAACTCATGCAAGAATAGCACTGGAGAGAGGAGATCATGAAGAATTTAATCAGTGCCAGACACAATTAAAAATGCTTTATTATGAGTTACCTGATTGCAGGACAAATATGGCAGAGTTTACTGCTTACCGGATATTATACTACATCTTTACAACAAATACATTGGGTAAATTTCATTTAATCACAATTTTTTAAAAGATCTAGTTAGATCTTTTAAAAAATTAAATAAATATAAAATTAAATAAATATTCAATCTAGCAAAATATTAATAAAGGCAAAAAATACATACTGAGTTCAGTATGTATTTTTTGCCTTTATTAATATTTTGCTAGATTGAATATTCATCTCATCATACAATATAATACTGATACGGATAACTTTTTCCAGATATAACTACAATATTCCAAAGCTTATCCAAAGAGGAAAGAGAAAATGAATGTATCAAACATGCTCTTGAAACAAGATGTGCTTGGGCCACTGGCAATTTGCATAAATTTTTCTTGTTATACAAAACGGCACCCTTGATGGCAGGCTACCTAATGGATTGGTTTGTGGAGAGAGAAAGGAAACTCTACCTTAAATACATCATAAAGTCGTACGTCAATATTTTATACTTACATTTTATAAATGTTGTTCCCCTTGTCTTGCTATTATAAAACTAAAGAAAGGTACCATTCTCATACCACATTCTTAGTACTACATTTTGATCTAAAAAATAAGTATTTTTATTACTTTAATGTGAATAAGTGATGTATAGGGATTGTGATGTATAGGGATCTAATTCTATGTTTGCATTGGTACTTAAATTTTTTGTATTACTTTATTTACAGTATTCTTTCTGTCAAGAAAGTGCAATCAGAGATTTTAGTTAATTTTTAGATTCCTGCATGCTAACTGCTAAGGCTCAACAAACTAGGTTTTACTATCAAATCTTTGATAGTGCTTTTAAAATACTTATATTTATAATCTATTTAATGCTTACTAAACTCTTATTGATCTCAGTGAATCATTATTTATGATATATTATTTCCATCTTTGGTATAGAGAAATGGTGATTTATTTATAATGTGATTGCATTTCTGGACTGCCCCCAGTCCTGGTTTTGTTTTTAATCATTTTCTTATATGTGCAGCTACAGACAGTCGGTTCCTGTGGATTTCATCGTTCGAGAACTGGCGTTTGAGTCGAATGCTAAAGCATTAGAATTTTTAAAGAAATTCCCTATCACATATACTGGCGGCGATCAAAATCAAATAGATTGCAAGGCCAGCACCCAAAGCGTAGGGGGTATATAACATTTTCTCCTTGATACATGTCGTGTCGTTATGTCGTATTCTTGCGTGGTGATGTAACCACCACGCGGGCGCAGGGTCCGACACCTCAGCAGTTGTTCTCCTGGCTCGTGTCATTCTCAGCATTAATTTCCATCAGCTTAACTAGGATCAAACGGCACAACAAGCAGACATAGCATTCAGAAAATAGAACTCGAAAGGAAGCTGCATCAAGAAGACGCCTGGCAAAGAAGAAAGAAGAAACCGAGTTAAGTGTTTTTAATAAGAACAATAAAGCAAATAGTGTGATTGATTATACAGACTTATGGACTACCTACGTAATTTTTACAAAAAGGACTTAAAAGTTTACTTCCTGAATCTTCTGTAAATATGTATGTGTTGTAAATTTTATTTCCCGTTAATGATTTTTTAACTAATTATACATAATTTAACACATCCAATGTCATATTTAATATTAAACATCATAATTAATTTTAAAGAACCTCTTTCATTTTTGTTGTCATTGAATAAGCTAATTGCCTTTGTTCCCATCCAGTAACACTACTGGGACAAGTTTGAAAGAAAAGCAATCCCAACCAGCCACGACCTTGGACTTTTCTCTAAACGCGCCATATTCTTCCCCTCCGCGAGTCCCTCCGTTAACCGCGGTACTTTGTAATTATATTCTCGACTAGCTTTCCGCCCGCGGCTTCGCCCGCGTGTAATACACGACATTATCCTCAGGGAATGTGATATTTTTGTGTGCGTTACCGCCGCAAAAACTTGTGCTTTAGAGAGATGAGACCTTATCAGATAATTAGTGTGTCGTGAGGAGAAATTTGTTTACTTATAGCAAAATTTGTGTGAATTGTAGTTTTTGAGATATTTGTCAAAAACAGTTTTTGCCAGGGTCACGTTTTAAACGTTACCCTGGCAAAAAAAGTTGTTTTAGCTCGGAACTAAATACATGAATAGATAGCTTTTGTTGCGTTGTAAATGTTAGCAAACAGCAAAAATTGTGTGTGTTATGGTTCTTGAGTTATTTGAGTTTTTGCTGGGGTAACGTTTTGAGATTTCCCATATATATCTCAGAAACGGTTCAACGCAGAAGTTTGAAAAAAATACCAGTAAGAGACCTGAATTTGTTTAAATTTGTTTAAACATTAGTTTTTGATTTGGTTGTCGTAAACCAACGTAATTAAATGTTTTCGAAAATCAGAAAAAACTGATTTGTAAGTAAACTATTACATTTACAACCAAACAAACAGCTGCAAAAAATACCCGTGGTAGACACTTATTATGTCTAGAATTTTAGATCTTGTAACTTTACACGATTTAAAGATAAAGATAAATTTGATAAATTTTAGACTGGACGTACTTTAGAGATCGAATACACAGTTTCCATAACATTAAGGCACATGGCATACATTAAACAAATTTAAGTAATTCATGAACATTCGTTCCTGTTAATTTTAGCTTTCAATTACAGCCATCATGAAAGATATATCAAAAACAAGAACATGACAACAATTCTCTAGTAACCCGCCCAAATTGTAGAGGTCACGTAAAAGCGACCGCGCCATACATAAGCGTAACCATCTTAAATGAACGGGATGTTATGGATATTTTGTTAGTACAGTTGCGTACAAAAGTTCGCTGGTCAGATTATCTTTAAATATAAAATGTACTTTAGTCTCGCAAAAACTAAACAATGGCTGGGCCGATTTTAGTTTTAAAATGTCTGTCGTATTCCAGGGGGAAGTTTAATTTAACGATAAGAAATATATATGGAAAAATTGCGTGGAAAATTGTTAAAAAACATTTTCCCGTAAAAACTGTTCCTAGAGTGCTCGTCAGATAAGTGGAATGGACAGTAGGTGACAGTTTTAGAGTGCGGCTGCGCGCGGTCGAAATCGAATACTAATCATTTACCATAACCTTAGAACGAAGAAAATGTACTGTAACTAGCGCCAAAAACGCACCAGTTGCGCGAAAATTGCGCACGGACGGACTCTATGTAGGTACAGTTGGACGGAAATCACCCGCAGCAGCCGCAATCGGAGATGTCACTGCGACATGACGTCATCGCAATAGCGCGCAAGGAAAGCAAATTTACAAAAGCTGGTGAAACTTTACAACGCTGTAACTTTGGAAATCCTGGACAGATTTCGATGAAACCAAAACTGTTTGGTCTGGCGTGTAAATAGCCGAGACCTTTTCGATCATTGATCGATATGAATAATTTGGGAAAAACACGCGTTAATGCTATACCAGCAATAATGGGCACTCACTCACCTGAAGGAACATGCGGAGCACTTCTGCGTCCTCTGAAGAGCTGGTCGAAGGCCTCTTGCTGGTTCGCTACGGCTTTCCGGTGTTTCGCACTCAAACTAGTCCGCGTCATGAAAGTTCAACAGTTACAACTTTGCAGCCCTTTCTATTCATAAGAAAACTGCTTCACGTTTCGCAGGAGCGCACAAAAACCGCCGATTCACGGCATATATTTTTCACAACAACAAAACTGATACAGATGTCACCAAAAGCTAGGATTGACACGACACATTTTTAAATGAATAGAGTGCATCATAGATAGCGGCTGTTCTATGTGGCCAGCTCGCTCTCTCCATGCATCAACGTCATAATCCTACAGATTAATGAGCGCAGGATTACTGATGGTATAACATTCACATTCACACGTTAAACATTGAATTTAACCAAAATAATGAACGCTCCTTATGTGCTTAACCATGCTCCCCGCCTTGGAAGTTCGCAGAAGTTTCAAACCAAAAGAAAACATCAAACAAAAATCACCTGCAGTTAATATTAAGACTAACAGGATATCAAGACACTTCATGGCTAAGCCTTAAAATAATAATAACTTAATAATAAATAACAATAAGATACAATTAAAGAAAGATTATTGAGTAGGGATAGGATTCAATTTCACGATAGGACGCTTATAGATCCCGAACTTAGTTTTGACCGTCGCCACTCGAATCACTCCGTCCGACCCGGGATGAACCTCCGTAATTACACCTAAAGGCCAATTCAAGGGAGGAGAATCCTCCTGTCCTACGATAACGACAGTCCCAACATTAGTAGCATGGCCAGTGGTGGTCCATTTCTGCCTGACTTGTAAAGTATGCAGATACTCGGAACGCCACTTCTTCCAGTAAGATTGCACCATACTGTCTAACAACTGTTTCCGTTGGGTAAGATTAATCCGCGTGTCAGTCAAGGGTGGCGCAGGTAGATACTGCAATGGTGATGACATTAAAAAATGTGCAGGAGTAATCACCTCGGGATCGGGATCCGAAGACACAACGGTGAGTGGGCGCGAGTTCATAATGCACTCTATCTGCACCAGCACGGTTTGCAGTTCCTCGTAAGTGAGAAGCTGCGACCCGATCACTCGATAAAGGTGAGTCTTCAAACTTTTTATATTAGATTCCCACTGTTGAGGAGAGGAGGAAATAAATAGGGCTCAGGGTAAGGTAGAAGGAATATAATATAACGGTTTTACAAAACAATAAAACCGATATTATGTGCCGAGAGGGAAAACATACAGCATTGTCTATGAAGAAGCAGTGTGTACTTAGCTTTACGATGGTGTGGTCTGGCCTTTAGCCATAGACAAAGTCGATCTTCCACTATTCGTCCGCTAGGTGTCGCCTGTGTCCCCAGCTAGGGCGGAAGGTGTTTGCCGCCATTCCGAGTCTCATAGTCTTCACCAGGAAGAACTTCCTGCAATGCTGTATGTTTTCCCTCTCGGCACATAATATCGGTTTTATTGTTTTGTAAAACCGTTATATTGATGTGCCTCCGGAAAACATACAGCATTGTCTATGAAGACGTGTTTGTTATCTGCTGGTGAAAATAATTAACACAACGCTATGATGATTAAGACATTTTATATTTATGTCTGATAAAAATAATGTTAAATTGTCATTATAATATAATAAGAAAGTTTTCAGAGTTAAAGAAAACGATCAAAATGGTTTTTACTTATTTCTAGGGAGACTAATCGTTTGCAATAATTGTTACAAAAATTATGTCTTGGACAATTTCCAATTGCCCCTAGAAAGTATTTTTTACCACCTCAAAGAGGCGAACAGATCTGCAGCTTCCTGAAGCTATCAGTAAGCACATTTTATACTTAATTTCATTTACTGCAGTACTAAGCTTTAATTAATTATTTAATTTAGTTACTTTGTCTTTTAGTCATGACCTAAAAGAAGTATTCTCTAATTATCTCGAGAAGTATTACTGGTATTACTGCCGGTATATTTGAAATGGTTTCCAAGCTGGCTATGAACATGTGAGTCAGTTTCAAGCCCAAAATATGGAATAAGAAAACTGTTTTAATGGACTCTGCGTCCAGATGATAAGAATAGTACTTTGCTGATATACTAGCGATATCGAGGAGCTAATAATCTTAGACTTGGTTGGCAGAAAGCCACTTTAGGAATAGACTTGGGTCCCAACCACATTTAAAATTTCGTTTCAAGTTTCAGTTGGAGAATTATAGTTTTTCTCTGTGAAGTCCAAAGATTATAATAATTTTTCTGTAACAATAGATTTATCAAGAATTTATGCGATATTATAAGGCTTAGTCAAGAGATGTTAAGGATCGTCTTGATTATCACCATCTAAAATATCTTCTACTTGCTGGCATATAAGCCGTTTAGGTAGATTTACGTCAGTTTTGTTTTTATTTAATAAATCTTTTCCTTCTTATGACCACTCATATTTGACTACCCCACCCCCAATTTTTTAAATTTTCAGGTGATTTGTAATGCTTGAACCTGTGGAGGTGGCAGTAACAACGTTATACCTATTAGCGTCTTGGACAAGTGCAGGATTTCACGCGTGTGATCCAGAGATCGCGATTTCGGAACTTGTGATCAGAGAAAGAAAGCTCGAGAACACTCTGGCTCGACTATCATGCATGTTCTGTATAGATGAGTGCCCCAACTCTACTCGGAAGCGTCCGTTAGCTAGAAAGTGAGTAACTGGAGGTTCTAGTATTTTTGTCGAGTGGTTTATGGCTCCGCGCCACAACACACACAGCTGTGTGGCTCCGCGCCACATCATCTCTTGGCATACCTTTGTAGGAATCGAGATAGTATGTCGAAGTTACATTTTGTCGAATTAGCGTTACAATATTTGTGAGTAGTAGCGGCAGTGTGGCCGTGCCGTGGCCTACAGAATCTCGCCGGCCTCGCTATTACGCATAACGAAATTGGCAAAGCTCCGCCAGGGTACAGCAGACTCTAAAGTGCACGCAGGCCAGGCAGTACCTCTGTTCTATGAAGCGATCTAGACTCCTGTTGAATTTGTCTACTTGCTACTAAATTATTCGCTATATTTTGAATTTTCTGCTGTATTTCGCCGAATTCGGGAATATTCCCAGTGTTGAGAGGGCGTTAGGGTAGGTTTTTAGTAACTGACTGTACAAACCCGGTTTCTCCAGGTGTCTAACGGCCTCCGCAGTTTCTTGGTCCATCGGTCTATTAGTAGGCAGGTAAGACCTTGACGAACTTTCGGGTCGGGATAGGGTGTCCGCGACCCTGCAGGTAAGACCTTGACAAACTTCCGGGTCGGGATAGGGTGTCCGCGATCCGGCACGTTACTGGGTCTCAGCGACCCAGCACGTTAGTGTTGCAATAATTTTCTACGAACTTTCGCTGGTAGGGTCTACGCGACCCAGCACGTTACTGGGTATCCGCGACCCAGCACGTTGCTGTTGCAATAATTTTCGACGAACTTTCGCTGATAGGGTCTCCGCGACCCAGCACGTTACCGGGTCTCCGCGACCCAGCACGTTGCTGTTGCAATAATTTTCAACGAACTCTCGCTGATAGGGTCTCCGCGACCCTGCACGTTATTGGGTCTCCGCGACCCAGCACGTAGCCGTTGCAATAATTTTCGACGAACTATCGCTGATAGGGTCTCCGCGACCCAGCACGTTACTGGGTCTTTGCGACCCAGCACGTTGCATTTGCAATAATTTTCGACGAACTTTCGCTGATAGGGTCTCCGCGACCCAGCACGTTGCTGTTGCAATAATTTTCGACGAACTCTCGCTGATAGGGTCTCCGCGACCCAGCACGTTATTGGGTCTTTGCGATCCAGCACGTTGCAGTTGCAATAATTTTCGACGAACTCTCGCTGATAGGGTCTCCGCGACGCAGCCTGTAGGCGCAACTTAGTAGGTGTAGGTCGTCATGACCTGACCTCTCAAACACTAAGCGGTTATATGAGACGGCGCTGCTGTCAGATCCCACAAACGAAAATGCAAACACAAAAACGAACCTTGATAATTGGTCCTTAAAACCACCCGATGCGATTGTGCAGTAGGGATACGAGTGTAGATTCCTTTACTCTAGTTTTATATCTAGTTTTTTTTTTTCCATTCAGTCTCCAAGCTGAAGGAACACCGACTTCACGGAATGTGAAATATGACAGTGACTAGTTCTGACAAGTTATATGTGTTGGTGATGTAATTATAATTAGGTACTGTCTGCGCAAGTAATAATAAATAAAAAAGTGATGAGTTATTTTAATTAACTATTCGTTCAGCTTTCGAAGATTGGATGCATTATTCCATTGCTTTTCTTCCGCAGAAAAGGCTTGGAAATGAGACTGGGAGTCTTGTTTATAACAAACAGACCATAATCCTTCCTTTCAAAAGTGCCCGGATCAATCTGTTGTTACTGGTAATGTCATTGCATGTACATGTACTGGTATTGTCATTGCACTGGTATTGTCATTTAATGTTTCACTGTTACTTGTGAAGGCATTATTTTCTTTAAAAAAATGGTTAATGTGTGGCAAGAGCGAGATACACACATGAGATTCACTATTATTAACCCGCACAGATCAGTTTTGCGTATATAGAGGTAACTATATTGTGTTGACAAAACACACAGTTGGTAGTACGACCATAATGAAATACTATATAAACGTGTATAAAACAAACGTTACCTGTAATGTGCAAAATAGTGAAAGCCCAATTTACATGTGGGGTACTAACATTACGTTCTAATAAGATATATGAAGAAAATAATGTCAAATGTACGAAATAGCACATTGCTTTAATTTTTCAGTCTGTTTTATTATATTTTCGTTGCCGATGTGAAAGGAATTTGTTCCGTGAACATTTCTTAAATAATTTCAAAGATGAGGGTAGGTAAAAACCCAAGCTCATTTCTGGGAGCAAACGTAGCCTTTTTAATAAAATTCTACCGCCTTTAAATCAATTCACCTTTGTGTAAGTAAATTCAAAAGTTTATAAAGATTCACCCATGGGCAAAAGGGATAAAGACCCGCAATGCATGGTATTGATGTAACATAAACACTAGGCATTATGTTTTTTTTTTCTCTTTTTATTAATAATGTGTAATGAGTAACGATATAAATATCCTTAGCTCAGAAAACGCTAGCAAGTTTATTGTGCCTGCTATTCATGTTGGTTAGAAAAAATCGTAAACATAACTCTTTATTATTTTTAATTTCAATACCAGGTTGGTTAAAACATATCATGCAAAGCTTAAGCTTAAGCTTCCCTACAATTGTAGTGAACGTATTGCCGATTTTAAGAGTAACAAGGTTGAAATTCCATCATAAGTTTGAAAAGTTTCTTGTCAACTGGTTTGATGAACTTTTTATGTACATTTACTTAGTTCTAACAGTTTTGCATATCCAGTTGGTGTCTTGACATTGAAACAAATCGGCTTAGTCAAGTTCTCATCAGTATTGTATTTGTAAAAAGACTGACCTGATATATCACGCATCGATCCGAGGATCGACCGTTACCTCAGCTCTTAGTTTCCTTTTCTCGGTGTTTGATGCTTGTTGATCAGTCTCACTGGAGCTGCTGGTCAAACTTTCCTCTTGTACTGGATCCCTCTCGTCGATGTCGATGTAATGGAGCCCGTTGACCAACGCCATATTTTTCCGCAAATTCCGTAATAACCGAGAAAAAAATAACAAATTTAATATAGATCGTTTATGAAAGACGTTAACAATTAACGTGTGAGTTGAATTTCCGATCTTTATTTGAAGATCATGAAGATTCAGGACGATTTTCGTCCGTACGTGACGAAAGTACACAACGCTATGAGACTCGGAATGGCGGCAAACACCTTCCGCCCTAGCTGGGGACACAGGCGACACCTAGCGGACGAATAGTGGAAGATCGACTTTGTCTATGGCTAAAGGCCAGACCACACCATCGTAAAGCTAAGTACACACTGCTTCTTCATAGACAATGCTGTATGTTTTCCGGAGGCACATCAATGATAAAATATAGAGTAATACAAACCATATATAAACCAAACATATAAGCACACAAGACAGCTACAGCAGGAAGACAACACACACGACAGGTATCAAAAAGTAAAGTTCTTATAAAAGGCATAGACAAAAGTACCGGCCTGATGGCCAGTTCGTAACATCTCTCCCCCTCTTTCATCAGTAAGGAAACAATAGGTCAAGAGGGAGAGAGCCCACGAGGAGACCGTCAGACCGGGAGTCGCACCAGCTTCTTGCAGGGCCGGCGAAGTAGGACCAAATGTTGAGGAGAGGAGGAAATAAATAGGGCTCAGGGTAAGGTAGAAGGAATATAATGATAAAATATAGAGTAATACAAACCATATATAAACCAAACATATAAGCACACAAGACAGCTACAGCAGGAAGACAACACACACGACAGGTATCAAAAAGTAAAGTTCTTATAAAAGGCATAGACAAAAGTACCGGCCTGATGGCCAGTTCGTAACACCCACATTCCGCCGAAATGCGGCGAACTAGGTGGGATCATTTTCCATTCAATACGACGTTCAGTAAGTTCGCGTTTCAAAGTTGGATGAAATTCAGATCCGATTAGAAAGGCATAAAGATCGTTTAATTGCGCCTTTGCACCGACGAAATTGGTGCCATTGTCCGAATACAGACACGACACGGGTCCACGGCGTGAAATAAAACGACTAAAAGCCGCAAGAAACGCATTGGAAGTTAGGTCAGAGACCAAGTCAATATGAATAGCCTTGGTCACAAGGCACACAAATAAGCAAATATACGCCTTCTGAGAATGTTGTCCTCTTCGACGAGCAAGCGTAATGCGAAGGGGACCTGCGTAATCTACGCCGGTATGAACAAAAGCCTTTGCTTCCGTGACACGAAATGAAGGCAAATCAGCCATCTTGGGCGTGGGGTGGGACGGATTCAAATGAAAACAACAATTGCACTTCCTCACCCTCGCTCTTATAACCGTCCTGGCATCCAATATCCAAAAACGTTGCCGCAAGATAGACATCAAAAGTCCTGGACCAGTATGACAATTCATTACATGGTAGTGTTGAATAATGAGATCCACTACATGATTATGTTTAGGAAACAACGCCGGATGTTTAGCCTCAAATGGTAAATCCGATTTAGAAAGCCGTCCTCCAACACGCAGCAGACCATCTTCGCCAAGAAACACCGACAAGTTCAAAAGCTTCTTAGAAGGCAATTTACCCTTCTTGAGCGCGGTAAGATCCTCTGCGAAGTAGACACTCTGTACTGAACGTATCACAAATTTCTCGGCAGCCATAAGATTATTGACTGTTCCAGAAGAAAGCGAGATTTTTTTAATAAATCGAAGGACGTAAACAATCCGTAAAAGTTTATCCCACCCTGATATACGCTGAGCCAATTCCATAAGAGCCGGTGGTTCAGACTGAACCGTTGCAGTCAGCACACTAACTTTGTGCTCCGGCTACTCAGCAGTTATGCTAGGAGAAAAGGCTTTCATAGGCCAATTTGAAGGGGGACTACGAATCCATGATGGGCCGTTCCACCATAAACCATGAGAAGCGAGTTGGGAGGGAAGCATCCCCCTAGAAAGACAATCACTTGGATTCTCACTTCCAGCGACATGATAAAAGTTTTCAGGAGGCAGATTCTCTTGGCACTGAGCAACGCGATTACTTACAAACAACGACCAACGATGCGGTGAAGAATGAATCCACGAAAGCGCAATGGTCGAATCCGAGAAAGCATACGTGCTCGCAACGGGTACACGAGCTTGGTAAGCGTCATGAACCGTCCGTATCAACTTGGACATCAAGACGGCAGCGCATAATTCCAAACGTGCGAGTGTGGTCACTTTAGTGGGTGAAACCTTCGATTTCGCACAAAGTAATCTAACGGTAATATCACCCCTGGAGTCAGTGGTGTGTAAGTATAAGACACAACCATAGCCGTTCATACTCGCATCACAAAACGCAACAATAAGCACAGTACTGTCGTTAAAGACACCTACATGACGCGGGATTTTCAAAGTTGAAATGAGAGGAAACTCCTGTATGAGCGCCGAGAACCTTCGTATTACGCTCTCAGGGGGAGTATCGTCCCAATCTATGTTGCATAGCCAAAGCTCCTTAATTAGCAACTTGGCATACAAAATGACAGGGGCCATCAAACCGAGGACATCAAACAAACGAGCGACCACAGAGAGTATATTTCGTTTAGTACATTTCTCTTGGACATAAGAAGTCGTAAAGAAGAAATTGTCATCAGCTGGTTCCCAGGAGAGGCCTAACACCTTAGAGGTATTGTAAGAACCGTCATTCAAATCCACTGCACTACGATGAGAGTTTGGAAGATTTCCAAGGACAACATGAGAATTAATTGTCCATTTGACCAGGTCAAAGGCACCAGCCTTAAAAAGCAAGATCAATTCTTGAGAAAGACGCACGGCACTGATATCATCCTCAACAGAATACACCAAATCGTCCATGTACAATCTGGACTCTGCCACCTTAGCAGCTTCTGGGAAATGTGACCTCATGTCATCAGCCAGCTGACGAACAGTCCGCATTGCTAAGTATGGGCTCGCCTTAAGACCAAAGGGGACCCGATTAAATTGAAAAGTCCGTACGATTTCGTTCTCTGCAAAACGAAACAAAATCAGAATATATTTACGGTGTTTGTACGGTACCAAAATCTGTAAGTACATTTGTTTGATATCAGCAGTCATCGCGACAGGAAAAAGACGGAAACCAAGCAATAGCAAAAATAAATCAGCTTGCAAATTAGGGCCACTATGAAGGACGTCATTTAATGACAGACCTGTATGGGTTCTCGCACTAGCATCGAGCACAATCCGAGGCATGGGCTTACCTGCACGGGTAGCATGACGACCTCGAGAGCGGTTTTGTCTACGTTGAAATGTCAAAAATGACATCCCAACGTAGACAAACTCTTTGTTTAACTGTCAAAAATGACATTAAGGGGTAGACAAAATCTTTGTCGGGTTCGTCATGCTACGCCTGCTGGATGAGCGACAGCGTGATGCGGGATGTAATACCCCTCCTCTGTCACATCGGATTCAGCAACTTCAGATAAATAACCCTTTTCAATATATTCACCGATAACACTATTATATTTTTCTCGTAGATCTGGTGACTGTTTAAACCTCCGCTCCAAAGCCATAAAACGCCGTTGGGCAGCAGTGCGAGAATTACCCAATTCCTTCGGGTTCCTGCAGAAGGGTAAGGCTACCGAGTACCTACCACCCTCCCCCCGGGTGACAGACGAAACAAACAAATTTTCACATTCAGTCTCCTCAGGACTCAAAAAATGCAAGTTAGGCAATTCTTCTAACTGCCAAAACTTTTGCACCATATCCTTATTATATTAAATGAAAGAATATTCCATGTCAGATCGGCGAGGGGAATCCTTTTCAAGTAACCCATATCACCCGTGTCCATATAAAAAGCAGGCAACTGATCGGTGATACAGTCAATCACTAAAGCATGTATAGAGTATTTGTTATCCGTATATACACGGGACTCAATGTCTAAATAAACGTACCCTAAAATCGGCCGAGACGCTAAACCAATGAGCGATTTTCTGAGAGGCCATTTAAAAAAAAACAAGCCTCCATTTGCTTCACTAGATGGCGTTGAATAAGTATGTACATGTCTATGGTATATTTTGGTATGAAACATATTTAAATTAATTACTTTTTAACAACCCAAAGGAAACTAATAATATATTAAATAAGTACTACTGTGAGGAACAGAAACGAAATAGGTAAATTTAAAGATTAAGGTAAATAAATAACATCTGTCTGACGTTCCGTTTTACGTAAAAAAAGTCGCGTCAAAGTAAAATTTATAACGTTCCGTTCCTTCTAACTGCATAGGTGGGACAGCGCCATCTAGTGACTGAGCTTTCAGAAAATCGCCCATTCCTTTGACAAAAGGATTACTCAGTGGAATTATTGGTAAATTGTTATTAATATTGTTATTAAATTATTTTGCGACCCGTTGTAGGTGGAGAGCCGACCGCAAAATTTCGTACCGACTTGATACCGCGATGAAATGCACAATGGTTTTCCATAAAAGTTATGCTAAGTCCGAATGTGATAGTCTGCCACGGCGGAACTTGCCGAAAATAAAGAAAAAATCGACATTTACGGTGCGAAAAAGGGGGCGTTTTTTACCCATCTGATACCGATATAATAGTTACGGTATCAGTTAGAAATTTACTGGTAGATACAGAAAAGCGAAATCTGCCAGTATTTTTTTTGCCGGAAGTGCTTGGCAGACGCTCTCAAAGGTGACCATCGGAACCCATTAATATACCTATCTGATACCAGCATGAAAACAATTCCAGTCAGTGGGTATGAACCCTTATTTCAGGAATATATAAGTCTGCCAAGTCGTATTCTGCCGAAACACCTTGACAGACGAGATTATATAAGCAAGATCCGTTGAACCCGTATTTGGAAATTATACTAATAACGGACATTTTTATTACTTTTTGCTTATATTTGTACATTATTATTTAAAACTAGCGGCCGCCGCGGTTTCACCCGCGTGGTTTTCGTTCCCGCGGGAATATCGGGATAAAAAGAAGCCTAAGTTACTCCTTATTACATCAGCTACCTGCCAGTGAAAGTCCCGTCAAAATCGGTCCAGCCGTTTCAGAGATTAGCCGGAACAAACAGACAGACAGACAGACAAAAAATGTTATTTTGGTATATGTAGGTACCGTATATAATTATAATCATTATGCATGTAGTAAAAAGCGATTATTTTAATATTACAAAGAGACACTTCAATTTTATTTATTTGTATAGATAATTTTATGTATCTATAATATAATATTAGAGTCACGTCATAAGCCTCCGAAATAAGCATTTTCTACTCACTGGACGCTTTGTTGAATGCTCTTATTTTTATTGCCGGAAGTGCTCGGCAGACGCTCTCAAAGGTGACCATCGGGACCCCTGAATATACCTATCTGATACCAGCATGAAACCAATTCCAGTCGGTGGGTATGAACCCTCATTTCAGGAATATATATGTCTGCCAAGGCGTTTTCTGCCGAAACAGTATTTTGAAATTATACCGATTACGGACATTTTTATTACTTTATGCTTATATTTGTATATTTGAGGGCACGGCAGTGCCCCCGCCAAGTCAAGCGTGAAGCAAACACTGGATAGGTTTAGAACGCTAAAATGCTGCATGCACAACAGGACACCAAAATTTTAAGTTTGTAGCTGATTCTCTCGCCGGACCGTCTAGACGGACCGAAGAAGCGGTTCATATATTTGTATTGACCGTCTGTCCACTCGAGTCCTGGCGTCCGAGTTCCGTCATCCGGTTTTTTGACGGACTCCGGGAATTTGGCTAGATCGGATGTACCGAAGTGTTAGCGTAGATTCCATATAACTGTTTCACTCACACGCACAACCTTTCAGTATGAAGTGGCTCGTCCGGGTTCGGACGCAGTGGACAAACATATTCGAATTCGTGAATGAGTAAGTGCGTCGAAATTTGTGTCGATTTTGCTACAGACTTGCTTCCGATTCCGGATTACAGGTACTTACCTACCTTTTTAATTATATGATTGTGTTATTATTTATAGTTAGGTTATGTATATGTATAAATTAAAGTTCTATTTTCGTGTGTTTTATAATGTTATATTATGTATGACAGGAGTATCTGTTTTTTTTTGAAGTGCACTTGCTAGTTTAAGACGGCTTAGTTATATTCTTTTTTACTTTAATTATTTTGTATTTCTCTTATAAGTGAATAATGTATTCTTTTAGAGAAATAAATATGTTAAACCTAAACATATTCCGGTTTCCATCCGTCTAACTCCAAACAGCAGTTGCCGTCATCCGAGAAAAAATCGGACCAGATCGTCCGTGGACAAACCGCCTTAGTAGCTATTTTTTTTTATAAAATTGACATAAAGTCCCAAAAAGCGTATGAAGTTCATATCCATAAAGTTACGCGGTAGCTCCCTGTATGTATGTGATTTAGTTGAAATTGGATTATATTTTAGAGCGTTATTAAATAGAATGCTTCCAAGCATCTGTGCCAATTTTCGTAAGTGTATGTATGTTTGTTCACGGTCCACGAATTTCTAGAAAACTAAAAGTCATATCGAGATGATTATTTTTGACTTAAATCAGGTGTATTCCAATTTAGGGAACAGTCCAAGTTTCATTGAAATCATTTCAGTAGTATATTATTTCAATAAAGGTCATTCAGATACAAAACCGAGGTAAAAAATGTATCTCTGGTTTTGTATCTGAATGACCATAAAGATGTACATACTTCGTTCAACGCCATCTAGTGAAGCTTTTGGAACCTTTTTTTTTAAATGGCCTGTTGGAAAATCACTCATGGTCTTTTTGAGAGTTAATACTACGTTCGTAATACTTGATATTGGATTTGACTATAATATCCGCTTTAGCATGGGCAGAACCCTCTGGGTGATTCGTTGCGTAGATATTGTAATTTTGTATTCTTATAATACTGTTTTTTTTTTTGGTGAAATGGGTTTGACACAAGCAGTATGTCTATATTGTATGATTTTCATAAGATTTCAACTTGCTCCTTGTTTGGAGACAGTCCATCAAGGTTCCAGGATGCAATCTTAAGGGAAGTCATCGCGACTCCCTTGATATTAGGGCTGTTAACATACTGATTTAATTAAAATTAATGTACTCATTTGTTGAAGGATCATATCTAATTTCTCTGCTTGTTTCAAGACCATCTGTTCTATTGTGTTGTTTGATGATGGGATCTCTGCTTCTATGCTGTTTAAGTTATTTATTAATACGTCGGAATATTTCGCATTTGTATTGGGATATGTGTTCGATCTATCCGTTTCCAAATTAGCATGTGACGGAAGTTGACAGTTGAACGTCTCAATTATTTTGGTATTTTTATCTTTAGTGATAAAACGAACTTTTTTATTTAGATAGATTATTTATTATTTTTATTTAGATTATTTCCCCAATCACCAAGTTATTAGTTAGTTCTCTCTATTGTTGCATTGATTACACTGGTAGGCGTAGTGTGGTTAAGATTTTTAATTACAAATTCTAAAGACGTGTCGTTTATTCTTGCTATTGAGTTCATGTGCAAATAATTATTTTTGTCTAACAATGTCTATTATTTTAATTTTTAGTTTTTTGCATTCACAATTTAATTTTTATTACTGAAAAATGGAAAATGAAGTATTTAGAGTATTTTCGTGGGTTCGAGTCCCATCGGAGCTGATTGTGAGACGGATGGATTTTTTTCTAAATACTTCATTTTCCATTTTTCAGTAATATCTTTTATATTTTTATATGCATCAACCGTTGCGCAATTAATTCTAAGCTAATTTTTGTTCATGATTTTATAGGTGAAATCCGATTTATCTGCGACACTTTCAAGAAGTTCCATGAGCTAGTTTACGTATTCAATGACATATAGAAATATTGGAATCGTATCATTCGTATAACTTCGGAAATAAATTAGCTACAAACTTAAAATTTTGGTGTCCTGTTGTGCATGCAGCATTTTAGCGTTCTAAACCTATCCAGTGTTTACTTCACGCTTGACTTGGCTGGGGCACTGCCGCCGTGCCCCCAAATATATAAGCAAAAAGTAATAAAAATGTCCGTTATCAGTATAATTTCCAAATACGGGTTCAACGGATGTTGCTTACATAATCTCGTCTGTCAAGGTGTTTCGGCAGAAAACGACTTGGCAGACTTATATAATCCTGAAACAGGGGTTCATATCCACCGACTGCAATTGGTTTCATGCTAGTATCAGATAGGTATATTAATGGGTCCCGATGGTCACCTTTGAGAGCGTCTGCCAAGCACTTCCGGCAAAAAAAATACTGGCAGATTTCGCTTTTCTGTATCTACCAGTAAATTTCTAACTGATACCGCAACTATTATATCGGTATCAGATGGGTAAAAAACGCCCTCTTTTTCGCACCGTAAATGTCGGTTTTTTCTTTACTTTCGGCAAGTTTCGCCATGGCAGACTATCACATTCGGACTTAGCATCACTTTTACGGAAAACCATTGTGCATTTCATCGCGGTATCAAGTCGGTAGGAAATTTTGCGGTCGGCTCTCCACCTATTGTCTATTAAACAGCGGATAATTCTTTTATTATTATTTTTTTTTATTTTAGCATAAACTTGAGCTGTCGATAGCAAAATCGTAGAATCAGATCTTACCTCCGCACTTAAAGACAATGACGGCGGTTCCGGTGTAGCTAAACTAGGCGGGGTAACCAAATCACGCGGGTTCGATTCCATGACGGGCGCAGAGAGACGCGACGACGAAGCTGCGGCGGGCAGCGAGGCGACGACGGGCGGGACCAACGATGACGACAAAACGGGCAACGTCCCTTCACCGGTAGGTATTTGAGAAGTATGAGCGTAAGTATTTCTCCGAAAGTTATTCTTATTATTATTATCGAAATGTAAGAGGGTATGATGACGTTTCTTGCATAACTCGCAAGCCACCATAGACCTACATGAAGTTACGGTATGCGAACCACTTAGACAACCTACGTAACCCTGTTTCGATTTAATAAAATCAAATCGGGCTTGGGGTGAACTCAAACCTTTAAATTGTGAACAAGCATTAATTAAATGATCATTTTTACTGCAAAAAATACACGATTTCCCTGACGTGCAAGTGACATTTTCATTACTGGCGACAAACGACTTGTAAGTATTAGAACGGGATGCCGAGGTCCCGACAGACGGAGATGCTTTATTCACGCTACCGCACGAAGACCGTGTCGAGCATGAAACATTCGACCGTTCTAAAATTTTCACTTGATCTTACACGAAAGAAATTAAATCACTATAAGAAGGAATGTCCTTATTCCGCACAGATAACTCGAAAGCCTGCACAGTTTGAACATCAATTTTCCTTAGCGCACAATTTAAAAGTATGAAATGTGTGATACGTTCTGGCCCGGCCACGGTGTCAACAAAGGCTGTGGTTGTGTCGGTATACGGTACGGATAAGTACCTCGTAGTACTTTGATGGAAAAAAAGAGTACCACAGTATTTCATCAGTTATAACACATTTTTGGTGGCCGGGCTGCAACGCATACGACCCAGCCCGGCCACGCTTCTATCGAAATAAATAGATAACTTAACGATGCAATTTTGGTACGGGGTAATGGTACGTATTCTGTACCAACGAGAATGTGTCCGTTTCCCCTTTAAAATGGTAATTAAAACAATATATTTTGGCATTGAAATTTCTGAAATAAAGCGCCTGATATTGTTGATTGAGCAATATACGTAACTTGACGTCTTCTGTATATTTTTTTTTGTAGGCGCAATGGCTCATATGATTTAAACTAGGCTTAGTTAAAATTTGATAAAAATTTATAATTATACATCTATCTTTTCCCATTGGTCTTTTTCCACTTACATTTTGTTTAGTGTAAATAGTTTCTAAGACCCCAAAATATTTTAAAAGCTTAGCAGTCAGGGCTGCCTCAATACAAAAAGGTTTTCGTAAAGAAGAGTAAATATATTTTCCTATACATTTCGGAAGGGTGATATAGATTTGAAACATTTATAGTATGGTGGTCCCTTTTTATGGGCATATTAAAATAATAAATAAAGTTTTTGAAACTGAACCGTGCGTCATAACTATACCATAGGTATTAGAAAAGATCGAAGAGAATCTCGTTTCGCAATTTGCCACAGTAGGACTCAAACCCACGACATTTCACTGTCGTCCGAGTAAATGCTCTGACTACTGTGCTACGGAGTCGGAGTCGTAAAAAGACGCATCGAATTTCTCTAATACTTCTTATACATCGATAGGTACGTAATCTTCAAACTGTCTTAAATGCGAAAAATAAAAATAATAAATCGAACTCATCGCTTCATTATAACGTTATATGGGGGTAAAGTTTGACTTATTGTTTTTAGGGTTCCGTAGCAAAATGGTAAAAAGGAATCCTTATGGTGCGACTCTGTCTGTCTGTCACAAACTGGTTTACTCGAGAACCACTTATGGTATCAACTTGAAATTAGATGACGTTTGCCCAACTATTTTGCAAATAAGAGAGAAATAAAACTATAAATTTTTTTTTGGAACAGGGTCTGAAAGGGGATCTTAAAAATTCGAAGTGGGGCTACTAGGGCATATGAAGTATCATATGAAAGAGCGCTGCTTGCAAATTCTCAAACATCTGTTTTTTTTTTGTTTTAGGCTGCATGTTGTTGATAAAATACCTGCAGAACTGTGGAAGTATGGCGGAAAAGTCACACAGACCATGATGTTCGAATTTTTTAAAAACATCTGGGACCAAGAGCAGCAACCAAAGCAGTGGAATACAGGCATTATATGTCCAGTTCACAAAAAAGGAAGCAGGAAATTGTGCAACAATTACAGAGGGATAGCGGTGTTACCATCTGCGTATAAAGTACTATCCTACATATTGCTCAATCGAATAGAGCCGTTTTCTGAGAAAATTCTTGGAGATGATCAATGCGGCTTCAGACGCAATCGAAGTACAGTTGATCAAATTTTCCTCCTTAAACAACTGATGGAGAAGAAATGGGAGTATGCGCAGAGCATCCACTCAGTATTTGTAGATTTTGCTAAGGCCTATGACAGCATCGACAGATCTGCCTTATACAGCATCTTAGAGAACTTTAAGATCCCACGAAAGCTGGTACGACTTATCCAAATGGCTACCAGAGAAAGCAACATGGTAGTACGTGTTGATAACGAATTAACCGACCAGTTTTCAGTGGTTAGTGGATTAAAACAAGGAGATGCTCTTTCACCAGTTCTGTTTAATCTAGCGCTCGAACACGTTATTAGAAAAGTGCTCACACTAAACGGCGGAGTTCAGTTAAACGGACCACATAAGGTGATCGGGTACGCGGACGACCTCGCAATACTTGGAGAATCAAAACATCAGGTGATTGATGCTGTGGGATGCCTTCGAAAAGAAGCAGCTAGGATCGGTCTCAATATTAATAACGAGAAGACAGAATACCTCCATATGCGCCGTTATAAAAACACAAGGCAAAACCCCGAAGATCTGGTTGTTGGGAGTACCAGCTATAAAGGCGTACGAAAATTCAGGTACCTAGGTTGCACTGTAACTGATACTAACGATAGAGAGAACGAGATAGATATCCGAGTCCAGAACACTCTACGTTGCAGTGCAGCCCTACACAAAATCCTGACCTCCAAATTGCTGAGCAGACGTACAAAAATCCGCATATACAAAACCGTGATCAGGCCGATCTTAATGTTCGGTTGCGAAGCCTGGACTCTTACCCAGAAGGAAGAAACAAAACTTCTCGTTACTGAGAGAAAGGTACTCCGTAAGATTGTCGGACCGGTCCACACCGATGACGGCAGTTGGAGGATCCGAAAGAACGCAGAAGTGGAGGAGCTGTACGCCGAACCAAATATCCTTGGTGAAGTCAAAGCGCACAGGCTTCGATGGTTAGGCCACGTCGTGCGAATGGAGGACGGTCGCGCAGTCAAACGGGCATACCTGGGTCGGCCAGTAGGGCGCAGGCCAGTCGGTCGACCTAGGTATCGCTGGGCTGACGAAGTGGCCAAAGACCTACGGGAGCTGCTGCTGCCAGACTGGGAGGAGGTCGCGCTATGCAGGGAGCAGTGGCGTCTTTTGTTGTCGGAGGCCAAGATCCACTTCGGGGTCATCGCGCCATCGGAGTAAGTAAGTAAGGCTGCATAGTTTTTGACTTATGATGAAAAATGTAAAAAAATACCGTTCCCTCTTATCGCCGAAGTTTGCAAAGAGAAAATCTGAAATTCTTATATGTAATAGAAGTTCATGTAAAGATTACAGGAAAAATAAAACGATGTCTCTTAATAGTAAACTTTTTCAGAAATCATAAACCAATTATTATTTACATTAGTTCCACTATCGGTCAAGAGATAGCACTGACCTAAAACTGCATTATTCTACACCGCAAACTCTGACGACTATAGCCTCGCCGATGAAAACATTTTCACGTTTTATTTATTTATATTAATGATGGTACGGAACCCTCGGTGCACGAGTCCGATTCGCTCTTGACCGGTTTTTTATGTACTTAGTTCCCTGTTGTGGCTGTTGTTTTCGTTATCGAAGTTTAAAGCCTGATTGTATCTACTAATATATTAAGGACAACAAAATAAACATTGATTTTGAAAAAAATAATTAGTAGTTTTTTTTTCTTTAATATCCATTTCATACATAGGTATATAACGTTTTTTAACCAACTCAAAAAGAAGGAGGTTATCAATGCGACTGTATATTTTTTTTTTTATGTGTGTTACCTCAGAACTTTTTCGTTAATGAACGGATTTGGATAATTCTTTTTTTATTTGAAAGGTGACGCTTCTCGTGTGGTCTCATTCAAATTTCATCAAGAATTGACGAGAAGTTCTGGAATTATCGTGAATAATGCGTATTGAGACTTTAGTTTGCTTATTTAGGCGACTTCTTTATTTTCATCAAAGTAAGGATCTTTTTCAAATATTTTTTTGTCGAAAGTTTATACTCCTGACGAGATCTTATTTTCACCAAGTCAAGATCAGGAGATGAAATCCCAGGAAAATTGAGAGAAATTCTCTAATATAGGCAACATCGTTACATTTATTTTTGAAGTTAGTCAAGTATTTGCATCTGGTAGTATGATCATCTCATAGTGATGAGCTGGTGATGGAAGCTACAATTCCTTAACGGTACGTTTGGACTAATAGTTACCTATATTCTTTCAGGTTATTAGGGTGAGCTGATTGATGATGAGAGTTGAAACTCCTCAACATAGTTATAGGACGTTTTATAAATACCATATGCACGAATGGACCTTCAGTTGTATACCTTCAAGTTATCTAAGTAGCTAAAGATGGATAGCTGAACTCCGTAACGGTCAGGATATTACAACAATTTATCATAATCACCATGTAGTTTCGCTACGATTATTTACACTAAAAATAGAAAAATAAAACGTAAAAAAAAATGTAACCGCCTCCAAAAAGAATCTTCAAACAAAATTAACAAAAAAAGTCGGTGCCAAGCCAAGCCAAAAAGAATAGGAACGAATTACACTGAGTGAAATTACAAAAATTGAAAAAAACCCGGTCCCAATCGTGAGGTGTAGGACGTATTTACCTCAAATACCTATTAGACCTGGCACCGACTTCAAACAGTTCAGTAAGTAGGTACCAAGATAAGTTAGAAAAAGTCACGCATTTTCGTCCTTTGAATTAAAAATTCTAATTACTTTTTTCGTTTTTTAGTGTTTGTTAATTTTGTTTGAAGATTCTTCTTGAAGGCGGTTCCCTTTTTAAAAAAAAATGTTTTATTTCTATTACTTAAAAATTCGTAAAACTCATATTTACAAACAATTTTTTGTATGGAGGCAGCCCTGAGTGATAATCTCTCAAGACGTCAAATTACGTTAATTTGCTCAAACAAGAATGTCAGGCGTTTTATTTCAGAAATTTCGATGCAAAAATAAATAGTTTTAATTACTATTTTAAAGGGGAAAGGGACACATTCTCGTTGGTACAGAATACGTACCATCACCTCGTACCAAAATTGCATCGTAAAGTTACCTATTTATTTAGATAGAAGCGTGGCCGGGCTGGGTCGTATGCGTTGCAGCCCGGCCACCAAAAATATGTTATAACTGATGAAATACTGTGGTACTCTTTTTTTCCAACGAAGTACTACGAGGTACTTATCCGTACAGTTTACTGACACAACCACAGCCTTATTTGACGCCGTGGCCGGGCCAGAACGTAACACACGTATGAAATCAGTTAAATCACTGATATTCAGCTGTTTTAAAGCCAACACAGATGATGAATATTTCTCAATAAAATAATCAAGACCGGCTGCCGTATTTGAACTACTTTTCGCATCGAGAATATTGTTCAGATAAAGCGTACCCAATGCACGCACATCCTGAAATTTTTTCACCAAGCTATCCCAAATAATATTATAAGTTTCACCCGAGGGTACAATACGGCCGCGGTTGCTTTGAGCGCGCCGTGCGTCAATTTACCTACTAAATACTGCACGCGCTGCGAGTCAGACAACTGCTTGTTATTGTGAATGTTGGCCTTAAAAGATTCGTAAAATTTAGGCCAATTTTCCGTTTTGCCGTCAAAGCTAGGCAATTCAATCGGAGGCAACTTAATGGCACATCTCGGATTATGATCACCGGAATTATTCGATGACGATGGTAAAACGGTTTGCGACGACTGAATAATATTATTTCGGACGCGCTTTACAATAAAGTACAAATCCTCGAAGGCAGTCAAAGGCCGAAAAAGGTCAAATCAGGCTGAAATTTCGAATCTAACGCAAGCTGGCGGTCATTTATATCATCAATTAAAGACTCAAATTGCCTACGCATTTCATCAATTATTACAGACTGAGCCATGAAATTCTCATTACTTCGGGATGCAAAATTAGTTACATTATTTGCAAACCTATACAAATCATTCATCCGCAAAAAAAGACGTTCTTTTTTCGCTATTAATAAGGTAAGCTGCTTATCAGGCAGTTCATCGACCGAATCATCAATTGATTTCGGCATTTTAAACAATTAAATTCGCTATTATAATGCGAGAATTAATTTAAATAAAAATAATTTTATTTCAATTAAATTTTGTATCAATTACAAAATGGCGAAGTATGACAGTAGGTACTAAAATAAAATAGAGCAACTTCGCAAATTATACCAATTAATACGTATTTATTCAGCGAACATCCAAGTTATGTACTCATCAAATACTTACGAAATTCCTGCTGGAGCATGGAATCCGGCTCGAAGGACCATAAATATGGTCTGGCGTGTAAATAGCCGAGACCTTTTCGATCATTGATTGATATGAATAATTTGGAAAAAACACGCGTTAATGCTATACCAGCAATAATGGGCACTCACTCACCTGAAGGAACATGCGGAGCACTTCTGCGTCCTCTGAAGAGCTGGTCGAAGGCCTCTTGCTGGTTTGCTACGGCTTTCCGGTGTTTCGCACTCAAACTAGTCCGCGTTATGAAAGTTCAACAGTTACAACTTGCAGCCCTTTCTATTAATAAGAAAACTGCTTCACGTTTCGCAGGAGCGCACAAAAACCGCCGATTCACGGCATATATTTTTCACAACAACAAAACTGATACGGATGTCACCAAAAGCCAGGATTGACACGACACATTTTTAAATGAATAGAGTGCATCATAGATAGCGGCTGTTCTATGTGGCCAGCTCGCTCTCCATGCATCAACGTCATAATCCCACAGATTAATGAGCGCAGGATTACTGATGGTATAACATTCACATTCACACGTTAAACATTGAATTTATCCAAAATAATGAACGCTCCTTATGTGCTTAACCACTGTTATTACTTGCACGAGTACGCGCATTAAACGCAGTAATTTTTATAGTCATATTTTAATGTGTTGGTGTGACTCATTGTTTACGACACAGACTAATTCGTTGGCTGGGTCGGAAGAGCGAGCGTTCCCATCTTGTCTCGCGTCAAGACAATATTACGCACGGCTGCGTTGAAATTTCAGAGAGCGAGTTTACTTCGGAAGTCCTGTAGAACACGTGATAGGTTACAAATTGTTGGTGACTAGTCTATATAATTTGTGATTTGGTGCCACTTCCACGACAAGGTTGGTTAAGCAATAGTCACCTTCCAGTCCACGTGTCAAAATATGACTATGGCTTGGCTTGACATGTTGTGTAAAGTTAGCACGGCATTGTGGCTCTTGCTATAAAATGCAGATATAAAATAATACACTCAAGTTGGGTACCAAAGTCAATCTTAATGAAAATTTGTATATCCTTCTTCCTACTAATATTATAAATGTGAAAGTTTAGATGTTTAGATGTTTGTATGTTTGTTACTGAATCACGCAAAAACGGCTCAATGGATTTGGCTGAAATTTGGGACACAGATACGTTGTGGCCTGGAGAGAAACTAAGGCTACTTTTTATCCCGGAAAAATATCACATTCCCGCGGGATAACGTCGGGTATACCACGCGGGCAACGCCGCGGGCGGAAAGCTAGTTTTTATATAAAAGGAAGTTAAATAAGTGATTTACAAATAATAATAATAATAATCATTTTCATATGATTATCATCGCCTGAATTGTCACAAGTCACAACCGTCGTTACCACCCGTATTTATAATAAACATAGATTATTTAAGAAAATATAATTTAATAAATGCCGAATCCCAAAATCCAATTCAATTGCGGGTGTACGCCGCACGCGGCTTCTTTTGTTTATGCGGCGGCAACCTTTGACAAAAAGCGGCACGTGCCAATGCGGTGCGATAAAAGGGCGACATTATCTAAGCGAATGGGCGTTTTCACATTGGACGATAACAATACCGACACGATACTACACCGATATCGGCACGACAGACAATATCGTTGACGGTAACGAACGACACAGTGTGAAAGCATTTAGTAGTGATTGTATCAAACTGCCAGTCCGACGATATCGTGCCGATATCGTTTCGTTACCGTTATCGTCCAATCCAATGTGAAAACGCTCAATGGACTTTAAAACGGTAAATAATTGCGATAGGCGAACGAGGCGAGAACCGACTTGCATCGCGAAAGTAAAAAAAGTTTAGCGTGGCGTTTTCGTTGCGTTGTGGTATAAAAATAAAACAATTGGTTTGACTAAAGAGAAACAACAAATTACTATAAATGTATTTATTGGTACATGATTGGTACTGACAAATAAATCACACTATAAATTGCACGTCCGTATGGATTGAGGAGCCACGTCAGATTTTTAAGGATAGCTATCACCCTTATTTAGTAGCCATGCAGATAATTTTGTAGGTCAAATTCTGAAATTTGTAGTAAAATACATCAAAAGTTATATCACTGCAAAGGTGGCTCCTCAATCCTGATGTTTAGATTGAGGAGCCACCTAGAACTCGTAATGTATTGAATGTAGGTTGCTGAAACTTATGTATCAATTTGTAGCCATCACGTAGGATATCTACTAGAATTTTGAGCACTTTAGTTCTAAAATTCAAGAAACTACAACACTTTTGTTGTGGCTCCTCAATCCATACACAATAGAGTAAATTTCTATGAATATTTGCAGTCAATTCAGATATTCGACATAATGATAATTTAGAAGGAGGTAAATTCTATTGCCTACAATATGAATGAAATACTAAAACATAGTGATTTCCGTAAACAAACGTATATTATTTGGCTCCTCAATCCTGACGTTTATTTACCTGAGATCACAACGAAATCAAAAGCCAGAGACTCTAACGTTTAGTAGCCGTGCATACTAAACGGCTACATACAATTCATTGCTGTATTCGTTTTAATTGCTGAAAAATAAAGCTTTTTGGTATTGCTCAAGGATCCGTTTTGAGGGGTGACCATAATTATGTGAATGAAACTAGGATAAGTAATTTTTATCAACATTTAATAATTTGTTTTTACAAAATATAGGTTAGCGAATGGATGAGTACCTATTGGGTCTTCTGTGCTCTTACGAATTCTGGATTCATAGTCATCGTAACACAACACCTCATCCTTTGCTAGAATATGACATTTGTAGTGACCCATGCCAGTGATACTAACTCTGGGAAAGAATTCTATAGCGCCCATTAATGTGTATGAGCTGCCTAGAACTATTATAGATTCTGGTATTATTTTATATTATTTTGTCACACTGGTGTGACTACGAAGAATTTTTTCCTATTTTTCACACTGGTGTGACTACGAAGAATATTTTTCTTATTAGTCACACCACTTTCAAAATATCATACTTGACGTAAATCACTTGATAATTTGATACTACTTTGATACAATATACTTACGTTATGATACTAAATTAAATAATATATTAAAATATTATTAGCTGAAAGTACCAGGGTTGCATAGCTGACCAGGAGTTATTTTAGATGTTTCGAGTTTTATAGGCAGCAGCATTTTAAGTAGGTATACTCGTAATTTAACTCCTGGTTGCTTAGGCTGCCCTAATACTTTTTGTTCAATATTTTTCCAATATGCCTAGTGCCTAGTACTTCATTGGGGAAAAAAAATCTCCCGTACTACTACAGCCGTTAGTATCAGTAGTAAGGTCTGGTAGTCAGGAGGGTAACGAAGGATATTGTATAGCTTGTATCTGACTGTACATAAATAAATGTGCTGACTGTACGTAAAATCGGAAGGTGCCAACTCGCGCGCGCTCAAGCATAGTTTCCATTAGTCGAGAAGCTCGGCCCAGTGAACTGGGCCGAGTAACTGAGGTACTACTCGACTCGGCTTCCACCGTTTACATTGGTCAAGTAATTGGGCCCAGCAGGGTTGCCAGATGTACATTTAAATCGTATTTGTACGATTATTTACAACATTGTTCGATCCCAAATTTTCAGAAAATTTTGGATTTTGTATTAAGTACGATTATTATACATATATTATATACTTCAACATATTTTTTTATGTTTAATGTACGACCGTTTGTTTACGGAAATCACTATGTTTTAGTATTTCATTCATATTGTAGGCAATAGAATTTACCTCCTTCTAAATTATCATTATGTCGAATATCTGAATTGACTGCAAATATTCATAGAAATTTACTCTATTGTGTATGGATTGAGGAGCCACAACAAAAGTGTTGTAGTTTCTTGAATTTTAGAACTAAAGTGCTCAAAATTCTAGTAGATATCCTACGTGATGGCTACAAATTGATACATAAGTTTCAGCAACCTACATTCAATACATTACGAGTTCTAGGTGGCTCCTCAATCTAAACATCAGGATTGAGGAGCCACCTTTGCAGTGATATAACTTTTGATGTATTTTACTACAAATTTCAGAATTTGACCTACAAAATTATCTGCATGGCTACTAAATAAGGGTGATAGCTATCCTTAAAAATCTGACGTGGCTCCTCAATCCATACGGACGTTAAATTGCTTACTGAGATTATTACCTACTTAGGTAAATATAGATTACTACTGACCAACCTTTATTTATTTGCCTTTAAACTAATAACTATCGTAAATCATTAAATTATTTAAAACTACTATTAATAAACATGATTTTTACTTATAAAATAGAAAACTAGTAGAATCAATACTTTACCAATAACGTTTTTCTGCGTAACTGTACAAAACATCGGATACTAAGCTGCTAATTTACGAAGATAGCCCGTACGTATGGTGTGGTCGCTTATAAGTGACCTTTACAATTTGGTCGGCCTATTAAAGAATTGCTGTCTCAATCTTGTTTTTGATATATCTTTCATGATAGCTGTAATTGAAAGCTAAAATTAACAGGAACAAATGTTCATGAATTACTTAAATTTGTTTAATGTATGCCATGTGCCATAATGTTATGGAAACTGTGTATTCGATCTCTAAAGTACGACCAGTCTAAAATTAATAAAATTTATCTTTATCTTTAAATCGTGTAAAGTAGTGGTGGGTAATATATCTTTTTTTGTAAATCGATTCGAAACTATATATCGATATTTGATATCGGATTCTGAAACTATATATTTTAATATCGGTGATATCGAAGGTTAGCAAAGTTTTATGAATCCTATACAGTGTTAAATATGATCGAAACCTACAACCGAACCGATATTCCTGATAAGTATAAGTAGCAAATATTAATACGATAAGTTACTTACTTTACTTACAGATCAGTAGTTGTTTGTTTGAGATGATGCAGTTTTATCAAGTATATTTTGAGTGATTTATTTAAGTTGAGTTTTACTGAAATAAAATTATGTTAGTAAGTAAATATATAACTTAGGAGTATTCCATTGCAGTAGGGTACAATATCGTGTTGCCGACGCGCATCGAACACATGTCATGCAATATCACAAACAAAACACAATATTGCCGAATGCCGATGCCGATATCGTATTTTCGGAACGCATCGAGTACCTACTAATAATATTCTTGAATTGGATTTATCGGATCCCGTACAATATAGGATCTCAACGCACATCGCAATCCTAACGCGATATAGTGTTTTCTAAAATATATAGTTTCAGAACGCATCGATATCGGATTTGACGATATTGATGCAATATACGTTTCAGTAACTATATACGATTCGTATCGCCCACTCCTAGTGTAAAGTTAAAGTCCGTTCGGTGTCGGTACACCCGCACGGCATTGTGGCTCTTGCTATAAAATGCAGAAATAAAATAATACACTCAAGTTGGGTACCAAAGTCAATTTAAATGAAAATTTGGATATTTTTATATAAAAGGAAGTTAAATAAGTGATTTACAAATAATAATTATAATTATAAATTTTTTATATGATTATTATGATTACTTATGATCGCTCGAATTGTCACAAGTCACAACAGTCGTTACCACCTGTATTTATATAGGTATAATAAACATAGATTATTTAATCTATATGTCGCAGGCAAATCGTACAATTCGTCTGTTTACAAACGGCGTCGACAGTTTCCAAACGGTCGCTGTTTTGCAATTTGCCAAAGGCAAATTGTAAAATGCCTCGTCATCTTCTATAGAGCCGAAATGAGCCAAACGCCGTTTGTAAAATGTCGCGGCAATCTGTCTAATTAGTTCCCAGTCTTGCCGCGCGCAGCGCTGTTGAGTCACAACAACAACAATGGAGGCGTGCACTGCAAGTGTTTGCGAAAAATACAATCAAAACAATTGCAATTCAACGGGTACTGTGGATTTAACGTGTGAATTAAGTGATTTTAAGTGATTCAGAGTTATCTAAATTCTATGAAGCTCAACAAGGGACAGTGAAAAAGTCGTAGACAAAACAGAAAGTGTTTGAGGTTATCCGGCACATAAAAAATGCTAAGGTGTCCATGGAAGCTGGTGTTCGTCGGACAACTGCCGAGTACTATTGGTGTAAATACTTACTAAGCTCATATAATTATTTATATCTAAGTACCTACTCCAATAACACTTATGGGAGGAGGCAGGAGCATAATCATAATTATGTTATTAAGAGTTAAGTGTCACTTTTAAAATTATGATATTTTGTTCTTATATTGTATACTAGCGGCCGCCCGCGGTTTCACCCGCGTGGTTCCCGTTCCCGTGGGAATATCGGGATAAAAAGTACTTATAAACCTTCCTCTTGAATCACTCTATCTATTAAAAAAAAACGCATCAAAATCAGTTGCGTAGTTTCAAAGATTTAAGCATACAAAGGGACATAGCCATAGGGACAGAGAAAGCGACTTTGTTTTATACTATGTAGTGATGTGTATTGTTTTTGTTGTATATTGTTTTATCTAACTAAGGAAATTTCCCTGCTCGATCGAATCAGAAATGATGAGTAGCGTTACCATGAGTTGCTGTCGAAAAGTCACATTCGTTTACTACAGTCGCTATCGCTTAATCACGTATCGAATAGTTTTCAATATTAGTCGTACCATGAGTCGAGTGGACTCGCTAGCGACAACTCGTTTCTCGATAGCGGTTTTGAGTCGTTATGTTGGCACACAAAACTATCATGACTAACTTCACACATATTATGCTGCTTCTTTCTAGCGCACTAATAAAGACAGAGTAAGGTAGATAACAGAAAACGTATCGGTAACCCTGCCAATTGCAAGCGTCACCTAGCAGCGCTTCTACGTTAAGTTTAAGTGTTTTTTAAATTGGTCGTTTTGCTCATCATTCATACTGTCAAACTTGTTTTGTTCCCAAACATTTTGTTTTCTTTTCTTTGTTCATATCATTAGAAAGTAATTAAAATGACGCGCTGTATTGTACCAAAATGCTGTGAAATTGGTGTATATTGCATCCCAAAAGATAATAAAATTCGTCGCCCATGGTTAAAAGCTATCCGCCGGGCAAATATAACACCAAAAAATTGTTAGAAGTAATGTCGAAAACATTTTGTTGATTGTGTGATTATCTGAAAAAGGCAGTAAATACACAGGTAAGCAGTTCCTCAATAAATTTATTTTATTTCTGTGGTCAAAAATGGTTCATACGCACATTAAAAAGAAACATCAATAGTAATGTTGGCCTACTAGTTTACTTGGTAAAGTATTGTAATAACATTCTTGTTTGTTCCAGGAGTTGAAAATCAGCATAGATGCCTCAAAAAAGGTGCTGTACCTACAATGTTTCCATGGAACATGCAACCAGTTTCAGAGGAGGCAAAAGCAAGAAAAGTTAGATTAGAAGCTTGTAACCTCAAGAAGAAAAACAACTTTTTGAAAGGCCATCAGACATAGTGTCACTTGAAATAGTGTTAGCAGTGTGGACCTCGACTTTGATTCATGTATCTCAAGAGAATGTGATCGATCGAGTGCAATACAAATAACTCCAAGGCTTGAACCTTTTCAAGAATGTAAAACTTGTGGCACTCAAACTTCCAATGTATTAAGATTATTCTCAACTGAACTATTACTTGCAGATGATGAGACAGTTCAATATTTTACAGTGTTAGAAAAAGCTGCTAAATTGTCGTTAATTTTAAGTACAGTTTTTGGTGAATAATATAGAATATCGTTGGAGTAGTGATCGGCTTATATCAGTAGAAGATCCATTTCTACTCCTAGTTTACGACCCTAGTTTTATCACTTATTTATACTACATATAATCATTACATAAAGGCTCTCATGTTGATAATTTCCTTTTACAGGCCGGCTGGTAGAAATTTTAATTTGAAATAAGCCGTGCCCCTGTACTTTTTCTATTTCTTTCTTTTCTATTTTGCTTTTATGTTTGTGTGTACTAAATATGTAAATAAATAAATAAAGCAGCTCTTTAGCTGTTGTTAATTAAACTAAGAAGAAACACTATAGATTTCGAACTAGACAAAATATTTGTTGTAAGTAAGACTGAAGTGTTGAATATTATAGTTGCATAGATATTTTTTTTATGTGACATTTAGAGCTTGTTCGACATTTGGCCTAGCCAAAGTTTAGTAAATTTTATATGCTAGACAGTTTAAAAAAATATTATCCCTCTACAAGAGCCATTATAGATGAGACTGCAATAAGCATACAGAAGCCAAGTTAGCCGAGCAACCAAAAAGTTTTATTTAGAACATACAAACATAAGAACACTCAAATTTGAGGTTGGCGCTTCACCAGGAGGTTTAATTACTTATTTTTCTAGTGGCTATGCGGGTTCAGTTAGCAACAGACGAATAGTGGAACGTAGCCGTAAAGGAATTGGAATAAATATTCCAATTCCTTCTGGCCAATTAAAATTGGACCAAAAATTGGCTAGTGTTTAATATAGACCAAAGGGTGGGTCCATATTGAAAGACATTAGGACTAACAAAAACTTGAAAAAAGTGAATTGAACCACTTTTAGGTCCCACTAGCATCAAACATTTTCTCCTTGTACTATGTTTTGTAATTTTAGAGTAAGAATTGTAAATAAAAATAAATAATACAATTAAATATTGTTTTATTTTGTTAAATCTTCATAATTATTATATACATCTTTTCCAAGCAAGGGAACAAGCTAGGCTGGCACCAGTGGCACCATGCCATCTGAGATAAGCTTATTTCATAACTTATCCATTCCATAACTAAGTACAGTTGTACGATCCAATTTATTATTATAAATGCGAAAGTTTGTGAGTATGGATGGATGTTATTTACTCTTTCACACGAAAACTACTGAACGGATCTGGATGAAATTTGCAAAAAAGATAGATTATAGGCTCGAATAACTCATATGATACTTTTATAACGATATTCCAGCGGGAACGGGAACCACGCGGGTGGCCGCTAGTTATTCATAAAAGGATTCTGTTCTGTTTGTCCGAAGAATTACAAAATGCCAACCAGCCAATCGCAATATTTGAACAAATATTCAAAAGCTTCCTTATTGAGTCGAGTCTATTATTTTCATTGATTTGCAAAGTGCATCAGCTCCAAGTCTCTTTCGCAATCATGTTCGCTTGGAAATCTCTTCTTGATCGCGTCGTTCGTCTTCATATGCAACCGACGCTAACATATTCTATGCTAAATAATTCCTACCGGACATCATTGACACGATATAGTGCAGAAATTAATTGTAAATGAAATAATAATTTTGACTAACTACGCATTCACGCTTCATTATGCTAGTGAGCTACTTTACTACTGTCGAAATGGTATTTCTCGACGGCATCCGTCAAATTTGTAACTCATGGTGCCGATCTCTATAGAAACTGCGAAAAACGTTAGTCGTTAGCGAAAACATTTCGATAGGTATTTTACTAAGTGAACTCATGTTACCGATTTTAGTTCTGCAAGTGACCGCTAGAGGCGCTGTGCAATTTTCCATACAAACTTTTTACGTCGTCGCTAGCGAGTAGGATCGATGTAAACTCATGGTAACGGTAGAGATCCGCAGGAGAACTGAAACAGCCGACATCGCTCGAAGGATTGCATCATTGAAGTGGCAGTGGGCGGGACACATAGCGCGGAGAACCGATGGCCGTTGGGGCGGAAAGCTTCTTGAATGGCGACCGCGTACCGGACGACGTTCCGTGGGCAGGCGCCCTACAAGGTGGACCGACGATCTAAAAAGTCTGATTAATACCCTAAGTAGTATATCAGTAAAAAAATATTTTAATTTGTATGCAAATATCTTTTATTTTAAGCCATGGTCACCCTAAAGCATGAACCAACTCCGTTTTGGCGTGCTCGTTGATAAGCCGAACGCATCTACAATGGGCGATTTTCTGAAAGCTCAGTCACTAGATGGCGCTGTCCCACCTATGCAGTTAGAAGGAACGGAACGTTATAAATTTTACCTTGACGCGACTTTTTTACGTAAAACGGAACGTCAGACAGATGTTATTTATTTACCTAAATCTTTAAATTTACCTATTTCGTTTCTGTTCCTCACAGCAGTACTTATTTAATATATTATTAGTTTCCTTTGGGTTTTTATATAGTAATTAATTTAAATTTGTTTCATACCAAAATATACCATAGACATGTACATACCTATTCAACGCCATCTAGTGAAGCAATTGGAAGCTTTTTTTTTTTTAAATGGCCTCTCAGAAAATCGCTCATTTGCCGCGACGGTTTGGAAACTGTCGACGCCGTTTGTAATCAGACGAATTATACGATTTGCCTGCGACATATGTCTATATATATATATATATGTAAATGAAGATCATCCTCCTTTCTTCATTTTATTATTTTTATTGCCGCCGGTGACTGACGGCCGAACGTTAAAATAGTGAAGGTTTGAAATATTGTGTCAAAGAAAGGTAAACTTTGATATTGTAAAAAGTGAATTCATAAATATGGAATAATAGCATTAAATGTTGTTTCTCTGTTTACAGAGCAACACAATACTATTATTTCGGACAATACTATAATAATAGTTATTATAAAACAACATTTCTAAAGCTAATATTTTAAACTACAATGGAAAAAATAAGGTTTGAATTCAAAGTAAAGGCGGCTGAAGACCCGAAATCAAATACCATTTGCATTACTTCGATTACAGACTACAACAAAAACACCTTTTTAATTCCCGAACATCTTCAACCAGCACAATTTCATGATTTGCTAATTAAAACTCAAGCATTCCAAAAAGTAAAAACAACATTACTGAAGCGACATGACACTAGACAGGTGTGGATCTCCACGACTCCTGAAATAATTAAAACTTATATTGATGAAGATGGGAACATGCAATTTAAGGACTTTTTACTACAGGAAGTTATTTCAGATACACAGAACGTTGTAATTGGAATTTCAGAAGGGACTTTAACTAGAATTTTGGAAAATTTAACTGAAATGAAGAAAGATACATCTAATTCTAGACCTAGTAACATTGGAAAGTTAACGGAGAAGTTTATAATAGATAAATTTTATATGAAAACTTCAAACGTGTCCCAGTGGATGGAGTTTTTTGAAACAGAATGTTTGCGTTTAGGAATAGACGAAGATACTAAGAAGATTGAAGCACTGAGATTATTTTTGGAGGATTCGTGTCTTGATTGGTATAGTTCTATGCTCATAAAATATACTGTGGATTCGAATTGGTCAACATGGAAGGAAGACTTTTGTGAAACTTATACAGACAGAGGGTGGTCGCCAGTCAGGTATGCAATGTTTTTCAGATATAGACAGGGTTCACTTTTGGAATATGCGGTAAAGAAGGAACGACTTTTATTGGAAATCAATAAATCTATAGATAAACCCACTTTAATTGATCTGATTGCTGTTGGACTTCCAAACTATGTAGCTGATAAAATTAATAGAAATGCCGTAAAAGAAACTAAGGATTTATTTAATAACTTAAGAGGTTTAGAACATTTAATGAATAAAAAATATGTTGAAAATAAAACTTAAGTTTTTGAGAGTAAGATTAAAGGAAGAAATTTAAGAGAACAACCATGTAGTATTTGTGAAAAAGAAAATAAAGGCACCCGATACCATCCTGAATCTTCGTGTTGGTTCAAAAATAAAATAATGGATACACCAAAGAGAGATCAGATACGGAACGTCAATAATTCTGAATTAGAAATAGAATTAAATGAAATGAATCAAAAAAACTAGTTATTCCACCATTAATCAGAATTAAAGTATTACTTAATGATACATTGGAGACTATGGGTATTTACGATTCAGGATCAAATGTGTCCTTGATAAATTCCAGATTGTTGTCCATTAAAAACGTAAGTGAAAATAGTAATACGAAAACAGCAAACTTGAAAACGACTAATGGTGTAAAAAAGACTAAAGGTTTGATCACATTGAAAATAAAAAATTTTGATATTGAAAATAATATGAATGTGTTTGTGGTAGATGAAGAGAATTTTGATAACGAATTCTTAATTGGATTAGACTGTATAGAAAAGTTCTATCTCATTCAAAATGATGGATTAGAAATTACTCAAACAACAAGCTCCAAAAATGGAAAATAATAGAAAAGAAACAAAACTTGAAAATACAAATGAAACTTTTGATCAATGTAAAATAAACTTTAATGAACATGTTGTAAAGGAAGACTTTGATATTTCAATTAATCATCTGGATATGGAAAAGCAGTCTGAAGTAGAAAAACTAATTAGCAAATACAAATCTCTATTCGCTAAAGATAAATATGATGTTGGGACTGTAAAAGGATATGAAGCACATATAGATTTGTTAATAGATAGGTATTTTAGTAAAAGACCATATAGATGTTCTGTTGAAGATAAAAAGGAAATAGAAAAACAAATATCGAAGCTATTAGAAGAAAATTTAATTGAAGAGTCTTACAGTCCTTCCGCTGCCCCTGTGACACTTGCCTATAAAAAAGAAGAGGGAAAAAAATCAAGACTATGCATAGACTTTCGGGATCTGAATAAAATTGTAGTCCCTCAATCTCAACCGTTTCCTCTAATTGAAGATTTGATGGTAAAGACTAGAAGATGTAAATACTTTTCATCTTTGGACGTAAATTTATCATTTTGGGCTATTCCTTTGAAAATTGAAGATAGAGATAAAACAGGATTTGTTACGCAAGACGGGCATTTTCAGTGGACGTGCTTACCATTTGGATTAAAAACTGCTCCAGCTATTTTTCAAAGAATACTAAGTAGTATCATAAGAAAACATCAACTATCAAATTTCCCTGTTAATTTCATCGATGACATTTTGGTTTTTTCTGAAACATTTACTGACCATATCAAGCATTTATCATTATTGTTGGAAGCAATATCAAAAGAAGGCTTCAGACTAAAATTTTCAAAGTGTAACTTTGCTCAGAACTCTGTTAAATATTTAGGACACATAATACAAAATAATACAGTTACTCCTCTGAAGGATAATTTAATTGCAATACAACAATTTCCAGTACCAAAAACACAGAAAAACGTTAGACAGTTTTTGGGTAAAATTAATTTTTATGGAAAATATGTACCAAAGGTATCAATAATACTGGATCCTTTACATAATTTGCTGAGAAAAGGACAAAAGTTTATTTGGTCAGAAAATTGTCAAGAATCTTTTGAGACAATAAAAAGGTTACTTTGTCAAAAATCTATTTTAGAAATTTATGACCCAGATCTCCCAATACATATTTATACGGACGCCAGTATTCAAGGTTTAGGCGCTGTCTTAAAACAACCACAACTCAATGGAGAAGAGAACCCAGTTGCATATTTTTCAAGAAAATTAAACAATACGCAGAAACAAAAGAAAGCCGTATATTATCTAGAATGTTTAGCAATAAAGGAAGCAGTAAAATACTGGTACCATTGGCTAATTGGGAAAAAGTTTACCGTTTTCACAGACCACAAACCTTTAGAAAAAATTAATATAAAGGTTAGAACGGATGAAGAACTAGGCGATCTCACTTACTATTTATCACAATTTAATTTTGAGGTAAAATACTCTCCAGGAAAGTATAATATTGAAGCAGACAGTTTGAGTAGAAATCCGGTATTAGATCCAGAAGAAAATCAAGAAGATAGTTTAAAGGTTGTTAATATTATCAAATTGGCAGATATTCAAAATGACCAAGAAGAAAATGAAGATATAAAGCAGAATAAAAAAGTATTTGATTTAAGAGATAACATATACTATAGAAAGTCAGGGAAAAAGACAAAGATAGTATTGACTGAGGAGTTTAGTAAGAAAGTTATAGAAAAGATACATTATCTATACTGTCATATCGGAGTACAACAGTTGAAAAACAAAATAACACCTTTTTACACAGCGAAAAACCTCATACATAATATAAAAAAGATTTGTGATAACTGTGAAATATGCATAAAAAATAAGACAAGAGGAAAATTTAAATTTGGACTAATGTCTCACTTAGGACCTGCAACTTACCCATTTGAAATAGTATCAATTGACACCATTGGTGGTTTCGGTGGCTCACGTTCTACAAAAACATACTTACATCTTTTGGTTGACCATTTCACCAGATATGCATATATCATAACTTCTAAAACTCAAAACTCTAGTGACTTTATAAAGCTAGTTAAAAAAGTGACGCAAAATGGAACTAAGATCGGAAAGATTCTCTCCGATCAGTATCCAGGTGAAACAATATTAGTTTGTGGTACAAGCTTAACAACCTCCATAGCAGTGTTGTAGATACGGTGTACGTACGCATAGGTTTTCGGGGTGCCGCTGTCTCTGAGGTTCCGGGTTCGATTCCCTGTCGGGTGAATGTTTAAAGTGGACTTTTCAACATTCTGCCCGATTGTGTGTGGTAATCCCCGTCGTTGTTCCCAAATGCCATAACACAAGTGCTTAAGTTACTTAGTTCGGGATTGGAGCAATGTAGGTAGGTATGCAAAGATAACCAATATTTACTATTTCCTATTACTTATTTTATTTTTTGTAGCTTTGTTCAAGTGGACATTTCGTCTATTATTTTTGTTATATGTAGCTTAATTTGAAAGAATTCACTATGCTTGACTTTTTAAATTTGAGTTTAGTGGCAAACTTAATTCTCAAATTTAATTTAAATTCAAACTGAATTGTGGATGAGTGCTAGAGAAAGTTTATCAGGAACATACATTTCTGAGTCTTCTACATATTTAGACAATACAGCCATAAGACTGAGTAGAAATCATCATTCTTTACATTTTTCCTGGAACGTCAAAGATTCTTTATCTAAGTACCTAGTTTTGATAGATACATAGAATAATTCTTTATTTGTACCTACACAATATTACAAACGGAACAATCACACACGAAATCTATATATATAAAATCCTTTGTCCTGAATCACTGACGGATAAACGCACAGCCCAAGCCGCTGATCGTAGAGACCTGAAACTTGGAGGGTGTGTTCCTGGTATGATGTAGGCATCCGATAAGAAGGGATTTTTTGAAATTCTACCCCTAAGGGGGTGAAAAACGGGGGTAAAGTTTGTATGGGACAACGTGATTCCTTTGTCCAATCTTCTTCAAATTTTGCATAAACATTCTTTAACAGAATTAATCGAAGATGTGTTTTATATTTCATTGAAACTCATTGCCTAACAGGGTTAAAAAGGAATAGAAAGTTATTTTAGGGGTGATTTGCATCTGAAGTTGATATCAATACTCCTTAGTGCTTTTGATTTTTAATTTCATTTTGTTTTGACATTTATATGTTTGAAAACTCCATAGATGTATTATGGAAAACTCAATCCGTTCAACATCTATGGTTCACAGTGCGAGCCATGTACCCCAAGAACTATCCGATATTTTTGTAAAAAATTCAATAACAGGCCAAATTTTTGTAAACGGTCATTAAATATAATTTTAAGAGACTATATTTTGGAATCCAACAAAATCTCGCATTGGAAGGTATCAAAAAAAAGTTATACCCCGAAAACGGTGCAATTTTACAGCAAATATGCTATCACCAATTTTATCGTTTACATGTGTTTATGTTCACCATATCTAAGCACCAAAGTCGAAATCCATAAAGATATAAAACGGGAAACTAATACTTTAGGAAGAAGTCGGTTGTTTCACTAACTGCACAATGTACTCTAAGAAAATAATAATAGCAGATTTTTTTAGGTTATATTCTACATCAAATAATGTTTCAATCAACTTTTTTTCAAAATCCAACATTATTTTTATTTGGGTAGTAGGTAATTTTTATTTATCTTTTTACACAGGCAGCAAAAAACGAACAGTAATGAATTTAGGTAGACTTTAAATATTGAGCTTAGATAACACCATGATAATTAAAATCCACCGAAAATTTATGATATTTGTAAATTTCTAAAAGTACATACTTAAACTGATTTGGACTTTAGCGTTTTACAGTAAGTATCATTTTAGAACGCTTGCCACTCGCCACACCGCGCCCCGCCACCGCGCGCGCGCCTGCCGCGGGCGCATTGGCACCTACGTACGAGGAGTAAACATACAGGGCCGGATTCTGTATTTAAGGGCACGATCTTCGAAATGATCGAAATCAACCTATTTTTGATTCAAAAGTAAACAATCAAATGAGTGAATTTCTCAGGCGAACATTTTACGCGCCTAGGCTGAAAACGCATTACTGCTTTACAGATGTAATACCATGATTTTTTCTAGACATTAAAGATAGGTAAGTTCACGTATCTCAATGAGGACTCTTGAATTAAATTTATAAAGCAATTAATTTTTATGGGAAAAATCAATAAGTGGCGAATTTTTAGTTCTGTGGCTTGTCCACAATCACTTTGACACACTATAATAATTATTCACCTCACAGAAAAAAAATCCTCAACAAATACATAAAAAAGATTTTTATTTATGTTCAGTATTAGGTAACATACAAGAAAATAAGAAAATTTTACTTTTTAACCCATATTTTTATTAAGACATGTCAAGCAAGCTTTGTCCGAGCGAAAGTAGCAATTTCTATGCTCATTTTGTTTCGTCGTTCTTACGTTCCATTTATAGGTAGGTATATGTATATACCTACAATAAGTCCTTGCGCGGTTTGAATTTGAATAAGTACATGATTTTAGTTTACTCGGAATAAAAAATTGCAATTTCTGTGTGATTAGATTTAGACAGTTCTTTTTTAAATAAAAATATAGTTTTTATTTATGATAATAAGCCTTTGTCACATGTTTAAGATAACAGAAAAAAAGTCATGAACTTCATATCTATACTATCTATACTAATATTATCTATACTAATATCTATAGGTACTAATATTATAAAGAGGAAAGATTTGATTGTTTGTTTGTTTGTTTGCATCGAATAGGCTCCGAAACTACTGGACCGATTTCGAAAATTCTTTCACCATTAGAAAGCTACATTCTTCCCGAGTGACAGAGGCTATATTTTATCCCAATATTCCCACGGGAACGGGTACCACGCGGGTGAAACCGCAAGGATCCGATAGTTTAAAAAAAATACACCTCGTTTCTAATTTCCGTGTACAAATTTCTGTGGTTTCCGTGGCTTCTAGGTGTCCACGGAAATTGCACGGTTCCACAGAAATTGTACCGATTAATTAGTTATATAAAAAGAACATTACGAAGACGGAACGAAAAAGGCCCGATGCTGGCAGACTTCCTGGAGAGAGAGAACATCTATATGATGAACTCCTTCAAATAGACCTGGATCAGTCCGTCAGGTAAAGTAAAAAACGAGATCGATTTTATCATGTCGACGAAGAACCACATATTCAAAGTGATCACCGCATGGTCAGAAGCACATTGAATATCGACGTCAAGCTTGAAAGTTCGCGACTGATAAAACCCACGCTCCTACCAATACCAGCCCAAATTCAAAACCCCAAGTGCTTTCAGCTTGAGTTCCAAAACCGCTTCAAAGCCCTTGAGAATACCATGTGGAGAATCTACTCAAACACAGTGGTGGATACTGACAGCACGGTAGGGTCCAAGTACTTTAAAACCCGCCGTCTAAAATTAAATAAACTCTCCAGCCAGGCTCTCCCACTCATAGATCAGAAACACGAAATGAAGCTACAGAGCTCAGCGCATGCCCATCGTTATTGGCAGTTCAATAGACAGATATCAAAGTCCTTGACGAGGGGAGGGACCTTCGCCAATTTGATACCAAAGCATATTAAACAGGCCATTGAGCGAAACTAAGGCTCTAAAGTGATCGCGAGAGATTTGTCTATCGGAGAAAGTCAATTAACGTGGTGAAAACTGAGGAAAGCATCATTTCACCTGAAATCCTGAGGGAGATTGGGAGTTTCTATGGACAGTTATATTCCACGCAAACACCTGTTGAAAGCAAGGCTAAAGACCCTGGAGCCAAGCTTATCCGCCCATATATATATGAATATATTGAAGATATCCCGGACGACAGCCTGTACGAGATTAGAATGGCTCTCAAGAAGCTTGAATACATCAAGGCGGCGGGTGATGACAGATTAAAAACAGAGTTTCTGAGAGCGGGTGGAAAGCCGATAACTCAAGTCCATCAGAAACTTTCCAACTCTGTCATCCTTGAGGGCAAACCCCCCAAGGGATGAGGCAGAAGCGATGTGATGCTGTTTTTCAAGAAGGGTGATAAGACTCAAGAAGGGTGATGAGACCCATCTCGCTCCTGTAAGTTGTTTTCAAGGGTCATTACGAATCTTCTCACTCGTAGTTTCGACGACTTTCAACCTCCAGAACAATCTGGATTCCGGTGAGGCTATAGTACCATAGACCACAACCATACGCTGCAGCAAGTTATACAGAAGACCGAAGAGTACAACTAGCCACTTTGATTCGATTGAGACCTCGGCACTGCTGCAGTCTCTCCAGAGGTGCCAAATAGACTACAGGTACATCGAGATGCTAAGGTACTTTTACAAAAATTTCACCATATCAGACCGGTTACAGAACCAGAGCTCTAACCCGATCCAACTACAGCGAGGTGTGAGACAGGGAGACGTCGTCTCTCCGAAACTGTTCACAGCTGCGTTGGAGGATATTTTTAAGTTTCTGGGCTCGAAAGGATACGGTATCAACATCAATAGCGAGTACCTAACACACCTGCGATTTGCCGATGATTTAGTTCTTATGGCCGAAACCTTGGAGGACCTGAAAATAATGCTCGAAAATCTCACCAGTGCTTGCCAAAGAGTGGGTCTTAAGATTAACATGGATAAGACAAAAGTCATGTCCTGTCCAATGCCGCCCCATGTTGCATTCACTCCAGTTAATGTTGGGAACATTACAATCAAAGTTGTTGACCATTATGTTTACCTGGGATATATAGTCCAATTAGGTAAATCCAATTTGAGAGAGAGAGAGCTCTCGTCGAATCCAGCTCGAATGGGCAGCGTTCGGGAAGCTCCAGCATATATCCGAAATACCTCAATGTCTCAAGACGAAAGTCTTTGACCAGTATGTGTTGCCAGTAATGACCTATGGGAGTGAGACGTGGTCTTTTACTATGGGTCTCATAAGAAGACTCAAGGTGACTCAGCAAGCAAAGGAAAGAACAATGCTAGGCATTTCCCTGCTCGATCGAATCAGAAATGAAGTGATCCGCAGGAGGACTAAAACAACCGACATCGCTCGAAAGGGCCTATTTGTTAGAATTTAAGTATAAACTTAAACGCTGTTAGTTTTTAAAATAAAATAAAAAAATAAATGAAAGATTGCTCAGCTGAAGTGCCAGTGGGTGAGACAGATAGCGCGAAGAACCGATGGCCGTTGGGGAGGAAAGGTTCTCTAATGGCGACTGCGTACCAGACGACATTCCACCGTGGGCAGGCCCCCTACAAGCCGCTGGACCAGCAGGACCGGTCGTTGTGGAGATCCTTGGGGGAGGCCTATGCCCAGCAGTAGGCGTCGTGTGGCTGATGATGATGATGATTAAAAACGTTAGATATAATTGTATAAAAACATTATTTTTAATAACATGACAATTTCAGTGGACATAGCACAATTTCTGTGGCATGTTAACTTTTAGTAATATAAATTATGTATTACCCCTTTTGAAAATGTATAATTATGTAATATGGGTATAGATTATGATATGTATGGCACTACAATATCAAAGTTTGTGTAAAAACCTGAAAATGAAAATTTCCATGGAAATTAGAGAAAAAAATCAGTTGTTGAAATTGACTCAATATTCTTTATTTTGAGCAGATAAAAATATATGTTGAAGTTGAAAAAATTTCAAAAAAAAAGAAATTTTTTTTTACTTTTATATGTTATTTAAATTTTTACTTTTTTGCATTCACAATGCAATTTTTATGGTTGAAAAAATTAAAAATGAAGTATTTAGAAAAAGTCGACCCGTACTTCATTTTCTATTTTACTTTTATATTTTTTTGGTTTTATTCCTAGATTATTATTACTTATTTACGAATAATATATAGATAATAGGTAATGACTTATAGTGTATTATTTTCTCAGGCTACTTTTCCAAAAAAATTGTTGATGCTTAAAATAACAACAAAAACATTGAAAAAATAATAAAGTGAGGTTATTTTCATTACTCTTCACACGTAGAGAATAAGACAAAGACAGAGTTTTTAGAAGATCCTGCCCTTTATACAATTTGATACGGTATTCTTGAAACGAGGTATACCTTGTAGACTGAATGTTTTTTAACCGACTTCCAAGAAAGGAGGAGTTTTTTTGTAGTGGAAAGAAAATGGTTTCAGTTTGGTCCTCATTCTTTATAATGGGCTTAGTACTTTGATTGTAAAATCAATAAATGAGAAAGAAACATCAAAATAAGCAAATATTTCTTACATGCATCAATGATTTCTTTTGTTTTCAAAGAAAATCATTTCTTGTAGATACTAGAATAACATTATAGGTATTTGCAATCACATCATCCGTGACTGTTGTCGGCTTTCCACGAAGAAGGCATTTTTAAATTACTTTTAAAATAAACAAGGGGAAGGTACTTTGTGGGGTCTATTTTTTTATTTTGCCACTACTCGTGTCGAGCGCTCGCTTACTCTTTGTCATATTTTACCACATTTTACTCATATTTGACATGAAAAAGAGTATGAGAAATCGAGCGCTCGATGCGAGTGGCGAAATTAAAAAAAAAGTCCCAAGGTCACTGAACGGTCAGTGCAAATTTTAAATGATATTTTTTTATCTATAGACACTAATTAAAGCAATAAATAAAAACCTTTTTTACAAACAAATAAAAACCGAATTCCAAAACCAAAACTCAAAATGAAAAAAATTAATGTTTTCTTTGAATGGTCCTATTCTTACCCTTAAATGAAAGATTGGCAGTAACAAGGGCAACAAACGAAAATTAAAACCGACTTCAAAATGATTTATATTAAAAACCATTTTGAAGTCCACCCCTGGTAGTTGAGTAGGTAGGTAGGTAGTAGGTACAACATTTTTACAGTAAAAGTATCGAAAAGTACCTAGTCGATTTAGCATAAAACCAAGCACTAAATCAGTTCTTCCTAAAAACCAAACAAAATAGTGACAATATTAATAAAACTACAAAATACAAATACCTTCATTATATGGTTAACTAATATTAAAGTATAAGTTTCAAATGATTTTTTCTCGAGTTTATTACCTATTTGCACTATTGTCGAATTACGTAAATTAAAGTAAACAGTGCGCTCGCGACTCCGTAATCAAACAAAACAAGTATAAACACACGCCCCGCGCCCCGTCCGTTTTGCCTTGCCCTTCCCCGCGAACGCGCTCTCTACCACGCGCAACCCTGTTTTGACAATTCGATTTGTACACATTGTTTCATAATGTTTTTTCGGTGGATTTTAATTTTGAATGCTTTAATATGACCTATAAGAAAAGTCTACTTAGTTTTTCTTCTGCTATATTTTTTTCACTAGTATTTTTTCACCACTAAAGTCATTTTCCATTATCATTATATATTTAAAGTGGATTTAGTACAATACGTGTTAATGGAAGCAAATGAAAGAAAAGTAATTAAAAACTGATCTGATAGCATTTTTAACATAGGTGTAATGCCAATTTAAGTTTACGTAGAGTTTTTTTTAAGTTTATTTGTTTTTCTTTTACATATATAGGAGGATTATATACTTTTGAGTAAGATAATTAATAAATGTATTCAAATGTAAAGTGAATAATACTTATACCATTTTCGCCCATTTTTTATAGATTTTTTATAGCTTTGTATTTGGTTTTTTTTAACGACGCTGTCATAAATAGTGGTGGACTACTAATGAATTATTTATTAAAGTAGATAATCTAATTTTCTATGTTAAGAAATTACTGAAATAGAATTATTGTTGAGTCTCCATAGAGCGAATTAGTTTGGCTCTCGGGCTAATGAAGCTCGACTTAATACTGAGGTAACTGGAGAGTGCAGTACTAACACTTTTTTGTCACCAAAAATTACACAGTGGCTGTCTTCCGTCTCACCTATACTTTAAAAAAATACGTATGGTCATATGAGACAACTGACAGCCACTAGCTACATACATAAATGTCAAATTTGCTGGGTACACTTTTTTATTCAGGGTGAGAACTCCAGTTACCTCAGAGTATTAAGTCGAGCTTCATGGTGCGAGCAGTGGGAGCAGTGCGACCAGCAGGCGTAGCCACAACGTATAAAGCCCCCACTACACGATGGCCGATCATGGTCGGCGACTATGTTGGGCCATCGTGTACAGGGCCGGTTTGCGTGTGATTGCTGACTGTGAGCAATGATTGCCGGCGATCCGTCCCATGTCGGTTTTTCGTGCACGATTCAAAGGGAGTTTGTCGCAGGCCACAAAGAGCGTTCACACGTTGGCCGATCATTCAGTTCATCTGAACATTTCTGCGTTGACTGACGTGTAGGATATTTTAGATTTATTGTTTTTTTTCGCAATCAGGCCATTTTGTGGAGCATATTAAATTGTCAAAAATATCCTTGATGTTGTATATCTTTGATATTAAATTTTTTATTCAAATGATAGTAAAATACACTTAAATTCACAAGATGTATGAGTATTCTGTTTTGTTATCTAAAGTTAAGTAAAGGCTTAGGTTTAAGCAATCACCAGATATAATGAAATATAACGCCCAAAAAATCGTAAGTACTTACCAGAATTTAATCCCCATTTTAATATGAAATTATCACCAATAAACGTAAAGTCTGCTAACCTAAAAAAGGCAAGTATCTTCAGAATAATCGATGAGCTACCCAAAAAGGCTACGCATGCACCAAATATATACTCGCATTTTATTTCAAAATTTCATTCAAATATGTTACACAATTTTGTCCTAATAAAGTAAATTAATATACAAAAATCATTGTGCACACAAAAAATATAAATGAAGTTCTAAAAGGCCACGCATGCACCAAATATGTACTCGCATTTTATGTGTGCTACATCACGGCGCGGCCCACTCTGAAAACCGCAATTCTGACTACATGGTCATTTTGTCCTATTTCGTCCTATTTCTGTCCCAAATTTTCAGAATTCGTCCTAAAGGGGACGAAAAGATATAAGCGATTTAAATGGTCCATGCCAAAGCAAACCTTCATTATGGCACGGACAGGCTATATTTATTGAACCATAACACCTAGCCAGGATCTGATTAGTATAACATTTTGTCCCTTTTTTATAGAACCCGCAATGCCTGGAATCAAAACGAAATGAAGCGCCGTTCAAAAGATATAAAGGAATGATTTGGTCCATGCCATAATTAACCTACATTATGGCGCGGACTTTTTAACCAGGTCACCTAGAGAAAATCTGCTTATTGGAAACGATTCGTGTTCATTCGTCCCAATTCGTCCTAAAAGCCACAGAATTCGTCGTCCTTTGGTTTAGGAGATAATCGGAATTAAAATTTTGTTTTTATAGTACAGGAGCTGACTTCCTATTTAGTGACGATGTTTGTAACTTGTTCTTGTTTTGCGTGTTTGTGTAAAAATAATTAAGTGTATTAGTAACACAAAAGTATAACGTAAAGTAATACGTAACTTTTATGCATTTTCGAAACTCAAAACCTTAATTTTTAAGTCATAAACAAAAATATTTTCTTAAGAGATATTTTGATCATGGGCTCCTAGACTATATCAAAAACATGTACAGTCGCGTACAAAATAATTTCGATAGAGGTCATGTATGAAGTTGCATTTCAATGTTATATTGCTCTTCTTTCGAAATTATTAATATTTGGAGGTGGGGCTCCCACCGTGGGAGTGAAGTGAATAGTGGAGTGGGGATTGGGGGGAAAAAAGGGTTTGTTTGTATGAAACTTTTCTTCCTTCAATGGAATAGCTAGGTACTTGAAACATTGTACACTCGACAGCATATCAGGTTAAACAGTTGAACTACTATAACAGCTTTTATTACGTAGGGCATAAAGGCATAAAGGCGGCATATACAGGGTTATTTGTTATTCATTTAAAACATCTCGTGGGGTTAATCAGACCATCAAATTGAACAACTTTCATTATGAGACAGATATTAGATTGGAACAGCTGATTTTTTTTCACCGTAGAGTTAGTCCCATAGTGAAAGTTGTTCAGAATGATGGGTAGAACACCAGGGTTTTGGCTTTAAAACCAATAAAAATTCAGCCCGTATAAGTTTTATCATTATAATTAGAAAAATATTATTAGGTAGGTTACATGACACCTTTTTTTATAAGGTAACGTTTTTTTATAATAATGAGTCACACCAACACATCAAAATATGACTATAAAAATTACTGCATTTAATGCGCGTACTCGTGCAAGTAATAACAGTTTTTGTTTCATCGAAATCTGTCCAGGATTTCCAAAGTTACAGCGTTGTAAAGTTTCACCAGCTTTTGTAAATTTGCTTTCCTTGCGCGCTATTGCGATGACGTCATGTCGCAATGACATCTCCAATTGCGGCTGCTGCGGGTGATTTCCGTCCAACTGTACCTACAAAGAGTCCATCCGTGCGCAATCTTCGCGCAACCTGGTGCGTTTTTGGCGCTAGTTACAGTACATTTTCTTCGTTCTAAGGTTATGGTAAATGATTAGTATTCGATTTCGACCGCGCGCAGCCGCACTCTAAAACTGTCACCAACTGTCCATTTGACGGCTTCGTGTTATTGTTGATCGAAGTTTGACGGTTGCTATTTATATTGACAGAATACCGCCCGCCATTACGAAAGTTGATTTAATTTATTAATCACGAAAATACAACTTATGTGTTTGAAAGTGTTTTTTCACATGGGCTCAATACAAAATTGATCATTGATCGACTATAAGAAAAATAAATAAATTTATTGCGAAACCGTGAGAGCGCAACTCTATAGCCAAAGGAGAAATACGATAAACCAAAGGACGACGAATTCTGTGGCTTTTAGGACGAATTGGGACGAATGAACACGAATCGTTTCCAATAAGCAGATTTTCTCTAGGTGACCTGGTTAAAAAGTCCGCGCCATAATGTAGGTTAATTATGGCATGGACCAAATCATTCCTTTATATCTTTTGAACGGCGCTTCATTTCGTTTTGATTCCAGACATTGCGGGTTCTATAAAAAAGGGACAAAATGTTATACTAATCAGATCCTGGCTAGGTGTTATGGTTCAATAAATATAGCCTGTCCGTGCCATAATGAAGGTTTGCTTTGGCATGGACCATTTAAATCGCTTATATCTTTTCGTCCCCTTTAGGACGAATTCTGAAAATTTGGGACAGAAATAGGACAAAATGACCATGTAGTCAGAATTGCGGTTTTCAGAGTGGGCCGCGCCGTGATGTAGCACACGCATTTTATTTAAAAATTTCATCCAACTATGTTACACAATTTTGTCCTATTAAAGTAAATTAATATACAAAAAATATAAATGAAGTTCTAAAGGTTTACCGATACTACCGTAAAATGTTTACTAAAGGCTGAGCTTCTTAGAGCTTTAAATAAAATAACGGCACCCAAAAAAAAACCATCAGTTTGCATTCATTTATTAATGGCTACCATTTAAAGCGGCAGTTTACATACAAATAAATTTAAAACTTAATAAGGCAGTCCTTAGTGTAATTTATAATTTCAATGAAGAGTGGATCTTCAAAAAACTTTATCTTAGTGATAAGATAAACGAGTCTTTAAACAACCAACATAAAAACAGTCATTTGTAAGGTCATAATTATTTAAAAATATTAATGAAGAATCAGTCTTCAAATAACATAATATCACACTCCTTTGTATGGTAACAATTGTTTTAAAATCTTAACGATAAAATCAGTCTTCATAAACATAAAATACAATTGTATATGTAGTTATAATCATTTTAAAGTCTTAATTAAGAATCAGTCTTCTAGGTAGAAATTTTCATATCTATACATAATTTACTGTACTATTAAAGCTTTCTTGGCTTTAGCTGGTCGTCCCCTTTTACGTTTCATGCCAATCGGAACAGTTCTTGCTTCTGGAGGTGGCTGGACGTGTTTAAGTCGGATTGATAATCCAACGAGATGCTTGCAAATATAATCTTTGAGGAACTTTGGACAGTTGCATTTGCCTTGGAGCCAATTTTCTTTTTCTCGGGGCAACAAAACTTCCCATTCGCTAAAATGTTGTTCTTTATACTCATCAAAAGTCTCCCAAAGTAGTTCATAATTTTTACATTCCAGATCGGAGCCAGCTGGAATTCTATAAGAACAAATCAGCTCAGTGTTAGTTTTTAATGGCACCTGCTTTGAAAGTTTTGCCCATTGGTAACTCTCTGTCCAGATTCTTAGAGATACTGTTGGGAGAAGAGCAAAGCGTCTTTCATTATTAAACTCGTACTCCTTAGACCAATCTCTGACCATAACAGACGCAATGACTAAAAACCGTGCCAAAGGATGACGCTCACGAAGTGTGCCGCTGTCTTTTATAGTTTTATTAAAAGATTCCAAGGCATTGTTGGTGGCAGGAGATCCAGGAGATGCGCCCAAGTACCAGCACCGATTGGATAAAAGCCATTCGCTTTCAAAGTATGCCACGAAATCTTCTTCGGCTTTCCACTTTTCTACGAACTTTTCGCAGGCTCGATCAAATATTTCCGGAGTTGAGGCACACTATAAGGCATCAATATCTTGTAGAACTACTTTTTGTGATTTTTTTTGCACGCTTTGCTCTACTTTTGTTTGCATCTTCTTCTTCGCATGCGCCCAACACATTCTTATAACTGCATCAGTTCCAAAGGTGCGCGCAAAGGCGTTTTGTATGCTCTTGGCTGCATCACAAACTAAAACTTTACATGTTAATTCATGTGCGTAGAGCGATAAAGCAGCGTTTTTCAATGCGGAAAACAAAAATGTGAAGTCTTCCGTTCGTTCTGTTGTAGTAACAGCTAACCCGAATGGGTGAAAATGCTTGTTTCGGTCCGTAGTCCCAATCACAAGTACTGGAAACCCCTGCCAAATTAATTTGTACGTGGCATCGGCGTGCAGAATGGTACATTGACGTGACAAACCTATTAAATGCTTTGTTGATAGCATAAATCGGAAGCTCGAATCTGTATCATCTTCATGAACTTCATAGGCCACTACAAAAACTTGGTGGTCTTCAACAGGCACTTGCGAGTTTTCTATAAGCCATGATTCGAGCTCTCCCAAGCTAATCACTGTTGGCCCGTATTTTCTTTGACGTATGGTACTGAGATAGTTTTTTAACTGCATTTTAGTCGGCTGATTTATCCCATCAATTTTACTTAAACTATGCATGATTGATTTAGGTTTTAGGCGAAGTTCAAATAATTTTTCGATTTCCTTTTTTGTTTTGTCATCTAATCCACTTTTCAATGACTGTGAATCACTATTTTCGTGATCGTGACATGTTTCAGTACGAAACAATAATATGTCGTCACATGATGCATCGAACAAAAGATACACTGCCGCAGAACATTACATATCAGCCTTAGCCTTCACTTTGTTACAACGATAGTATTAGTACCTTTTTACGCCGTCATCAGTCCTAAGAATCTTTTGTATTGCCCAGGTTTTCTCATTTTTGATAAATTCCTCCGCTCTCCGTACAGTATCAAATTTTCTCTCAAAAATACAAACTCTAGCTTGTCCTCGAAGTTTTTTCGCAGGCTCAACTTCTTCCTCCGATTCCGATGAAGTATTCAACAGCGGAACACAAGAACTCGGTCCCGCTAAGTTTTCTTTCGCCATCGTAAATGCCGACTAATCGAATACGCAACGCCAACGCCAGTGCTCGCGCGTGACTGAATCGCGCGCGGCGCGCCCCGGCCGGCGCGTGCGGTGTAGCGACGGGTGGGAGGGGTAGTTATAAAGCCGCGAGACTCAACCAATTTGCCATCAATATAATATACTTGGTTATATGCATACATTTTATGGCAAACGTAGTGATATATTTGGGTAGTAATGACACAAAACTTTGCTTGTTAAAATTTGGTGCACGCGTAGCTTTTTTGGGTTATGAAAAGTTTTTGTAGTGCAGGCATGACTTAAATAGCCCGAAAGATTTTGGTACAGGTTTCATTTATTTGTACATATTTTTTTTTTTTTGGATGAGGCTGTTTAGGGTAACGATTGTGTTTTTGGTGGTCATTAAATTTTATCCCTTAAGTAAATAAAAATAAAATGAATAAAAAGTTATTAATACATTATTATTATTATACTGGGTTCAATCCCCGCCCAAGAAATATTGATATGATGTAAGTATTTGTTTTTTCTGTGTCTGGGTGTTATGATAAATATGTCTATTACTACTTTAACGCATAATTACATTTATCTAGACATATTATACAAGATCCAGACTCTATTAATATATAATCATTCTCATAATAAATTAAAAGCGCTGTCAATGTAAATTGCAGGCCGTCATTGCATACACATCCATCCTCACGGTCAGTCCAACGCAGAATGAAACCGGCGATCGTGTGAACACTGTCACTAAATGATCGCCGGTCATGGTCGGCCAACCTGTACTGGGGCCATAATACCTCCCTCATTGCCACCAAAGAGTAGTTATGTATGAACTACTTTATGAACTCATAGATACAGTGCCACAATCTTTTCTGTTCCGGTGGTCAAAATATGAAACTAACGTGTTTTTTTTATGTCACTTGCTGTCAAGTTGATGTCCAACCATGAAGCTCGACTTAATACTGAGGTAACTGGAGCGTGCAGTACGAAAAATTTTTTGAATACCACAAATATCACAGTGGCTGTCTTCCGTCTCACCTACACTTTAAAAAAATACGTATGGTCATATGAGACAGCTGACAGCCACTACATACATAAATGTCAAATTTGCTGGCGACACTTTTTTATTCAGGGTGAGAGCTCCAGTTACCTCAGAGTATTAAGTCAAACTTCATGTGTCCAACCATAGCGCTGCCGGCGGCTGAAGGTCTTAGAAGTCAGGGCCGGTTAAATTGCTACAAAAAAAAAGAAAACGTACATAGCGCCGCAGTCACCGGAACAAAAAAGATTGTGGCACATATTAAAAAGGGGTATGAACTAGCGTATTGCCACTTTAAAATTAAGAAGGAGAAAAAAAGCTTTGCTTTGCACGAATGACCTGTCATAGAACCCATGCCACATTAAAAAGTACCTTAGCAAAGTATTGACTTGATTTTTTGTATTTTGGTAGTTCAAGAGTAGGAGAATGTCCGAATATTATTCATACGAAAGTAGCTACTGTTTGTCTAGGTTATCGTATCCTTCTTATGCCTAAACCACTGATTTGACTTTCATGTTTTGTATAAAGTATAGTATAGGTAGCGTGCTCGGCCTGCAATCGCTGAGGTTATGTGACTTTCGCAGTGGTCTTTCACGGGATGGCTGTTCAAAAATATATGGTGCTTCGAAAGACACGATAAGCCGATGGTTCTGGCTGCATTTGGATTGGTTAATACCCCATAACTGCAATAGGCCCGTGTGGAAGGTCATGATCAATTCTCCTTATCCATCAATATGAAGGCCTGTATGTACCCCAGCAGCGGGGACATTAAAATGGATCGATGATGGTGCTGATGAGACCTAAGAGAACGCCTATCTACCTACTTTTTGACATGAAATTTTGACATGAAATTTTAAGATGTACCCAATTAAATTACTCACGGTCATATCCAATCGTATTCTACTATCCCTATATTATAAATGCGAAAATGTATGTTTGTTTGTTTGTCTGTCTGTATGTTCTGTTTTACGTTAAAACGGCTGAACCGATTCTGATGAAATTTGGAATGGAGATATTTTGTGACCTTAGGAATGACTTTTTACCGCGGGAATAAGGATCATTAACAAAAAAGTTTTAGCACGGGCATAGCTGTGGAATGGAATTGGTATTTAAGGGTGATTTAAGGTGACAGTTTAAGTTAATGGAAATGATTATATTTAGAATAGAGACAGTTTAAGGCCCTGGCAAAGACATAACACTTTTTACGGCGGGAAAAATCGCATTCCCATACGAAAATCATTTTAAGCGCGGGCTAATTTGCGGCCAGAAATGAGTACCTATTTAAGTAATTAATTTGAGATCCTGGGAAGGATTATATAATAGGCTACTTTCACTTTTTACCACAGGAAAGTATCATATTCCCACGGGAAAACCAGTAGGTAGGTATTATTTGTTTTTCCGTCTTTCACGTCAAAACAGAGCAACGGATCAATGTGATTTCTGGTACGGGGGTAGATTGGGAGCTGGAAAGTGACGTACCTAGTTTATCCCGGAAAATATCACATTCCCTGAGGATAATGTCGTGTAGTACACGCGGGCGAAGCCGCGGGCGGAAAGCTAGTAATAATAATAATACAAAGATAACAAATTGTAAACCAAATGGTGGCCTTATCGTCTTACTGCGGTTTCTTCCGGGCAACTCAGTTTTGGTTTAGACTGATGGAAAATTTTACAGCCAAAATCACTAGAAGCTATTTTGCTATTTGTGCGTACTGCATAGTGTTCTATATCTCTCTTAATGATTTAGATGCAAGTCAAAAGCAGAAATACTTAGTTGCTTAGACAGCACTGCAAGAAGCATCCACTGATATCTATTCTAGTTGTTTTCATTAACATAGTGATAAAATGATGTTTCTAATGCAAAACATGTGTTTCTAATGCAAAACATGTAAACAGTCCATAGTGCATTTAACTAGATCGTGTTTATTACACTGTCAAGTTGTAAGTAAGGTTTTCCTAATTAAGCAAAATAAAGTAAAACGATTATTGCTCAATCACACCTCTCAATTTATTAAAATGTTCTATACAGCTTCATGCAAACATTTTAATTCATGTTTTAAACTTGTTCTAACAAAATATGTAGTTTAAAAAACTAATAAAACCCACTTTTATAGGAACATACTAAAAAGTACAAAATAACCGTCTATTCTGTAACTGAAATTAAAAAGCGTGGTGCGCGTTGTCAATATGAAGTACCTACTTGCTTTGCAAAGGGCGCACCACGCTTTTTAATTTCAGTTACAGAATAGACGGTTATTTTGTACTTTTTAGTATGTTCCTATAAAAGTGGGTTTTATTAGTTTTTTAAACTACATATTTATTTTTTACTTTTTAGTTTAATAAATGGCAAGCCATAGATGGATGCTAATGGTTTTTACAGTCCAATCATGTGTCTGCCACCCCTTAAATATTGAACGAACGAAACAAATGAGCCCAAACTAGAAGGGTTTCTTAGTGGTCATTTAGGAGTGCCACTGACTTACTCTCTGCCCCATCATCAGACTCTCACCACCATGTGTAGCGAATAGGTCTCATCTGAATGAAACAAATGAGCTCAAACTCGTAGGGTTTCCAAGTGGCCATTAAGGAGTGCCACTGGCTTCCTCCCTGCTTAATCATCAGACCCTCACCACCAAGTGTAGCGAATAGGTCTCATCTGAATGAAACAAATGAACTCAAACTCGAGGGGTTTCCTAGTGGTCTTTGAGGAGTGTCACTGGCTTCCTCCCTGCTTCATCATCAGACCCTCACCACCAAGTGTAGCAAATGGGTCTCATCAAAACGAAACGAATGAACCCAAACTCGAGGGGTTTCCTAGTGGTCATTAAGGAGTGTCACTGGGTTCCTCCCTGCTTAATCATCAGACCCTCACCACCAAGTGTAGCAAATGGGTCTCATCAAAACGAAACAAATGAACCCAAACTCGAGGGGTTTCCTAGTGGTCATTAAGGAGTGTCACTGGCTTCCTCCCTGCTTCATCATCAGACCCTCACCACCAAGTGTAGCAAATGGGTCTCATCAAAACGAAACGAATGAGCCCAAACTCGAGGGGTTTCCTAGTGTTCATTAAGAAGTGCCACTGGCTTCCTCCCTGCTCCATCATCAGACCCTCACTACCAAGTGTAATGAATAGGTCTCATTAGAACGAAACAAATGAGCCAGACTCAAAGGGTTTCCTTTTGGCCATTAAAGAGTGCCACTGGCTTTCTCCCTGCTCCATCATCAGACTCTCACCACCATGTGTAGCAAATAGGTCTCATCAGAACAAAACAAATAAGCCCAAACTCGAGGGGTTTTCTAGTGGTCATTAAGGAGTTTAGCTGGCTTTCGCCCAGCTCCATCATCAGACAATTACCACCAAGTGCAACAAATAGGTCTTATCAAAACGAAGCAAATGAGCCCAAGCTCGAGAGGTTTCCTATTGGTTATTAAGGAGTGTCACTGGCTTCCTTCCTGCTCCATCATCAGACCTTCACCACCAAGTGTAGCGAATAGGTCTCATCAGAACGAAACAAATGAGCCAAAACTCGATTTGCTTCTTATTGGTCATTAAGAAGTGCTACGGCATCCTCCCTGCTCCATCATCAGACCCTCACCATCAAGTGTAGCAAATAGATCTCATCAGAACAAAACAAATAAGCCCAAACTCGAGGGGTTTTCTAGTGGTCATTAAGGAGTTTAGCTGGCTTTCTCCCAGCTCCATCATCAGACAATTACCACTAAGTGCAACAAATAGGTCTTATCAAAACGAAACAAATGAGCCAGACTCAAAGGGTTTCCTTTTGGCCATTAAAGAGTGCCACAGGCTTCCTCCCTGCTCCATCATCAGATCCTCACCACCAAGTGTAGCGAATGGGTCTCATCAAAACGAAACGAATGAGCCAAAACTCGAGGGGTTTTCTTGTGGTCATTAAGGAGTTTAGCTGGCTTTCTCCCAGCTCCATCATCAGACAATTACCACCAAGTGCAACAAATAGGTCTTATCAAAACGAAGCAAATGAGCCCAAGCTCGAGAGGTTTCCTATTGGTTATTAAGGAGTGTCACTGGCTTCCTTCCTGCTCCATCATCAGACCTTCACCACCAAGTGTAGCGAATAGGTCTCATCAGAACGAAACAAATGAGCTAAAACTCGATTTGCTTCTTATTGGTCATTAAGAAGTGCTACGGCATCCTCCCTGCTCCATCATCAGACCCTCACCATCAAGTGTAGGGAATGGTCTCATCAGAACAAAACAAAGGAGCCTAAACTCGAGGGGTTTCCTAGCAGCCATTGAAGAGTTCTATTGCCCACCTCTTAACTCCATCATCAGATCAGCTCGATAGTAGCAAAATATTGTATTGTCATCGGATTCATATAGACTTGCAAAGTTCCAAATCAATACGACAACTAGAAGTAGGTTAAAATTAAATTCCAAGATTTTCTTACATTGTGACTTAGTTACAAGTGAAGCTAATAAAAGTGTGGTAATATAAAGCCACAAGTAACCACTGCTGTAGCATACCAAGTTAGTTTTGCCGTGTTTTTGTTGTTATTGGCGGTATGATTTAAAATTAGATTTTAAGGATTTTAATACTACCGTCCTAGTGTACGTATTGACAAATATGATTTCAAATTATGTGATTCTAATTTATTGTGATTTTAATCAGAATTAATAACTTTATTTAACCAAAAATCAAGTAGATCTGTCAAATTTACCGTCTCATTTGGTAGGCTCGTGATACTAAGATTCTTAGCAGTTTACTATTCTCACGATCCTTTGAAGTTCCTTCACATATTCTGTAGTAATCATTTCCATATTTTTTTAGATCTGGTCAGTTGAACATTTGTTTCTACTATGGTTGAAGGTACTAAGTACCTTACCTACTAATGTTTATAAAAGAATATGAGAATTCATATACTTACATTTATTTCTATTGATTCATTATCAGATACATCTATTTCTTTTGAATGATTAATAAAATTGATTTGGTTACTATGTGTGTTGTGAGTTTACTGTTTTCAGATACAAATTGTAGCATCCAGAGGTACTTATCATGAGCTAGCATCGAGTTAAGATAATAATGAGGATCCCGCTACCCTTGAACGTACAAACCAACACAGCATACAAACTGGAGGCAGCAGAGTGTACGTGCTGTGGTAATGAGAGGAGATAATATGATACTGAAGGTGCAGATCACAGGGTGATCGTTGTTGTGATGATGGTGATTATCGTGGGCTGTGGTTGTAAGTCGGATATTGAGACGAGTGGATCGCTGATACTAAAGTTGAATTATATTGAAGTATATATTATCATGTCATGTATCTTATCTCATTTTACTAATATTATGATCGCAAAAGCTTGTATGTTTGTTCCCCAATCATGGCTATCGGCTGGACGGATCTTTGGAATCTTTTGTCTGTAGAATAGCATATCGGCTACTTTTGACCCCGGGAGGATATTTTATTCCCACGGGAAATCATCGTGTAGTTAATTCATTTGGGCGAAAAGCTGTTCATGATTTTATTTGTCCTATTTCAATCCATGGTAATCTACTTCTTCATATCCCAATTATAATTATTAAATCTATTTACACTAATATTATTCATAGTAATATGAATATTTGTTGATAAGAATGCGGGTCATGCTCGTATGAGGATACCTTGTAGACATTTTTAAGTTTTGATATTAAATTGCGAACTTGTTTAAAATCATTAACTTATTCATTAGAAATGATAATAATATGATCTTTTGATTTTCATGTACGGAGTGGAACCATGTATTGTACTATTCTAACAGAGGCAAAGAATAGATGCATTTAAGATTTGGTGCTGAAGGAGAATGCTCTGGAAACCTTGGACAACTGGTTGACAAGTTGGAAAAGCAAATTGTTGCTGTGACGGTTCAAATTGTACCTGCGGCATCTTCATTATTAGTGTAGCTTTCGGAGTGGCCGGTCAGTTGAGAGTAATCTTGTTCCATTTGTCTCGGAAGTTGCAACTGTCCTCGATAAAGGGTCACAGTTAGATGCTATTTACACAGATATGGCGAGAGCGTTCGACAAAGTGAACCATGATATTCTACTATCTAAGATGAAAACCTACGGTATAGATGGTAGCCCCTTGGATTGGTTTGAATCTTATCTTAAGGACAGGTCCCAAACAGTTGTTGTGAATGGAGCGGAATCAAAATCCTATCCTGTAAAAAGCGGTGTACCACAAGGCTCCCACTTAGGCCCTATCTTGTTTTTGATTTTTATTGATGACATAGTCACACAACTCAAGCACAGTAAAATCCAACTCTTTGCAGATGACTTCAAGATTTACAAACCAATCAATAGCCCTATAGATGCACAACAACTACAAAGTGACTTGGATAGAGTTGTTGCGTGGTGCGCCTTAAATGACATGTCACTTAACCCAAGAAAATGTTATCACATCACGTTCTCAAGGAAAATTTGTTCTTACAATTACTCATACCAAATAGATGGCACTTCACTTACTAAAGTCGATGAAATCCGCGACCTGGGTGTTTATATTGGCAGTAAACTTAAACTTAATTCTCACATAAGCCATATCGCACGTAAAGCTACACGGATGCTAGGTTTCATCAAAAGGAACACTCGTAATTTCAAAAACATTCAAACTAAAATCAGGCTTTACAACAGTCTCGTCCGTTCCCATCTTGAATTTGCTTCAGTGGCTTGGAATCCGGTATACCATGTAAACTCACAGCGCTTAGAGAGCATACAAAGAGCATTCTCAAGACACATAGCATTCTTGTCACCTAACATTTCGCATCGTCACCCTTATGACCATAGACTAAAGCACTTTAACATGAGTACGTTGAGCCATCGAAGGACGTTAGCAGACCTAATTTTCTTACATAAAGTGTTGCATGGTAATATCTCCTGTTCCGCAATACTAGAAAAAATTAAAATCACTGTTCCTTATAAATACCCAAGAATCCCAATCTCCAACTTACTAAGCATCTCTACTTGTCGTACAAACTTGGGACAACATCATCCCATCTCAAGAATGTCCCTACAGTATAACCATATGTCAAAAAAAATACCAGAACTGGATGTTTTTGGCAACTCCCCTAGCGTTTATAAAAACAAACTGTGCAAAGTAATAAATTAACCGTCCTTTCCTCTCTTGTAAATTGTAGATTTATATTTAACTAGCTTTCCGCCCGCGGCTTCGCCCGCGTGGACTTCCCGACCTTATCCCGCGGGAATGCGATATTTTTCCGGGATAAAAATTAGCCTATGTTCCTCTCCAGGCTACAAAGTATCTATGTTCCAAATTTCAGCCAAATCCGTTCAGCCGTTTTCGCGTGATTGAGTAACAAACATCCAAACATCTAAACATCCAAACATCCAAACATCTAAACTTTCACATTTATAATATTAGTAGGATGTCGTTTTGTCACTTCAACTTCTCTTTAATTTTATAATTTTGTTAATTTTGTTACCTAGTACAAAATAATATAATATGTTGCTGTAATTTTTTTAAACTTCAATGTTGTGAACGCCTATAAGAGGCATGTTACGCCATCGCGCCATACGGGAAACGCCAATGCAGCACCTTTTCTTCGTTTACCTAAATGTGTTGCAATTGCGCCAACCGCAGCACGAGGCGCTGACTCGACGCAACGTGAGGCCCCGTCACCAGCCGCCGTCAGCGCGTCGTTCCCATGCCCACTTACGTTCTAGCATCAAACATAGTCGTAACTTTTAGATGTAATTTACTATTGTAATTTTATTTGATTAAATTACTTTTACATCATACTGCTCGGTAACTAGGATTTACTAGTATGGTAAGAGGCTGTGTAAGTTGGCATGTGCAACACAGTGTATTGTTTAGATAGAACGTTCCATTTTCAAATTACTTTGCAATTCAAGCAGGTGAATGCTTTAATTGTAAAGTAACTTTACCATTCAAGCTATGCAAAACTCCTTGGTCAAACAATTTTTTTTTCATAAAATGATAAGAAAACTATTTACTGTAGAGAACAATGAAAATGGCGGTTAAAATAAGTACATTTACAAGTCTTGGCAAATTTTGAATAAATATTTTCTCTCTTATAAAAGAATCGTTTTGTCATAACAATATAAATGTTTTATTTACCTCGCATGAATGATGTAAAGTAGAATGCTTACCTCGGTTGCAAGTAGCTATTACACCCTCGAACTATATTCGCCCTCGCTCGTTTCGCTCGCTCGGGCGTCTAAATATCTCGGGTGCACTCGATCCTTTAGCGCCCTTTGCGAGCTGCGCTCGCACGGGCGCCAAATTGGGTCTTGTTCTGTAATAGCTCGCTTACGTTCCTTGTGTAACAAACTACTAATAAAAATTTGGTTTTTTTTTAACACCTCCGCTGCAGCCGTTCGTAATTGGCGCAGTCGGTAGGATTTTCGCGGTCGGTTTCGCGCTTCATCGAGAAGATTTCCGTGTCGAGCCGCCCGGTGGCTATCTAGTCGCATCCCGAAAATCCGAACCTACAACGAGTTGCAGCGCAAGCGTATCCAGACATCGATACAGCAGAGGTGCACGAAATGATACTGTAAGTACATTTGAATCTTTCATGTGTTGCTTTCCTTAGAGTGTAATCCTTTTTTTATTCCTGTGTAATTTTCCCCCTCCAAAATGTTCCATCCGAGACAATCTGGAGCAGGGGCAACCCCTAAGTTATATAGGCATAGTAGGTTAGACGAAAATAGAGATTTAGAATTAGATCCTGCGTCTCAGGATTGGTTAATGCCAGACTCAGACCCGTTCAAAACTTCAACTCTCGATTTAAGAATGACGACAGATCCGATAGATGACAGTTTTAAGTCACTCAGACTACTCCCAGAGTACGACGGGAACCCAAATGTGCTCACCACCCGTTTTATAAGACTCTGCGATCAGTTGGTGTTAAGACATGTTAAAATTGAACCCGGACATGATCTTGAAAATCAGGCCTTATTAAATGGCATTTTAAACAAAATCACAGGGCCCGCCGCCCGCCTTATAAATTCGAACGGCATTCCTAGTGATTGGCAAGGCATAAAAACCTCGTTGATAAATAACTTTGCCGATCAACGAGATGAAACCGCGCTATTTAATGATTTGGCATTGCAATCCCAAGGTCATAACTCCCCTCAAGAATTTTACGAACGCTGTCAGACCCTTTTTAGCACAATTATGACATATGTAACTTTACATGATTCAGTTAATACCACAATTGAGGCCAAACGTCAACTATATAAAAAGTTAACATTACAGTCATATTTGCGAGGATTAAAAGAGCCTTTAGGTTCGCGTATCAGATGCATGCGTCCCCAATCCATAGAGCAGGCATTAGAATTCGTGCAGGAAGAAATTAATATTTTATATTTACAGCGTAACGATCATAGCTCAGATAGAAAATCGAATCCTAGTATGTTAGTGCAACAACCCCCTCCTAAGCATTATTATAACCCACCAGTTTATATGCCACCACATAAACCCTTTGTATTCAATATGCCTGGTCCCTCCAGACCTAACCCTATCCATATGGCCCAGCATCATCCCCAGCAGTGGAAACCATTCCCGGTTCAACCCCAAATGAACCGTGGACCAACTAGAACACAGCAGATGTTCAGAGCTTTACCACCAAACTATAATGCACAAAGCAATGTATTTAGAATGCCCAATCGAAATAATTCATTCCCTTCAAACTCCCAATCCCAAGCACCTAAACCTATGAGCGGTGTTAGTAATTACCAAGCCTTTACCACCCAGCGGGCATGATTGGCGAAGATTCGGTAATCCCCCGCCGAGCAATTATTTTAAGACTCGTGAAATGAATTATAATATGTGCAATAGTGACTATGAATACGGCCCTTATCATACTTATTACGATAGCTACTCCGATTACTATCACGGCGACCCAGACAACTGCTACTACGAAAACTACGAACCTCCAGATAATTACAATTCTAATTGTGATTTTAATAATTGTGATTATTCAGAGTTGACTAGCACCGAGTACGTAGACGAACCGTTAGAGCAAGAAATTTCTTTCGTCAACCCGAGGGTTTTCGGAAACCGAGCCGGTCCGACAAACCAAAATAGAACTAAACTTACAGACACAAAGACAATTACCTTTTATTAAAATTTCAGACCCACCATTAAAATTACTTATAGATACTGGTGCAAACCAATCTTTCATTAGCCCGGAAGCAGTACAGAATTTTTTTCCCCAAGTACCCTTGAACTACGAACCGTTCGAAGTTGTTAATGTTCACGCGATAAGTAGATGCGATCATTCCATAACGTTACCGTGTTTCCCGGAATTTTGCGACGCGAACGATATCACATTGTACGTATACAAATTTCACGATTATTTCGATGGTCTTATTGGTTCCGATTTATTAAATAAATGGGAATCGTCTATTGACTTTAAAAATAAAATTCTTTCTACTCAATATTCTAAAAATCCAATTCATGTATATGATTCGCGAAATGTTAACCTGTTTGAAGATATCATCCCGGCCAACTCATCCAAATTAATAAAATTACCTATTAATTCCTGTGACGGAGAAGTATTTATCCCCGAACAAATTCTATCGAATTGTATTATTAGCGAATGTCTTACAACCGTTAAAAATAATCGCGGCTATTTAGAAGTTTCGAATCCCAGTCATAGCGATGTTATATTTTCTGTCGATCGTCAAATAACCGCGGAACTGTACAATATCGAGTGCGCGCGTACAGAGCCATATGCTACGAACCCTGACTGTGCTACGGAAAATGAGTCACGTCATGCACTACGTCACTCGCATGCTACGGATTTATCTACGCGTGCTACGGACGTTCTATCGCGGCTACGGACGAGTCACCTCAATGTGGAAGAGCGTGCGAATTTAGAAAACCTTTGCGCTCAATACGCGGACGTGTTTTATATTGAAGGCGAGAAACTAACTTTTACTAATCAGATTAAACACTCTATTAAAACATCAGATGAAATACCTGTCTATACTAAAAGCTACCGTTACCCTTACGTGCATAGGCAAGAGGTTAGAGATCAGATTAGTAAAATGTTGGAACAAGGTATCATCCGACCATCTCAGTCTGCTTGGAGCTCACCAATTTGGGTAGTTCCCAAGAAAGCTGATGCATCCGGCAAGACCAAATGGCGTCTCGTAGTCGATTTCCGTAAATTGAACGAGAAAACGATCGATGATAAGTATCCGATCCCAAACATCGCGGATATTTTAGATAAATTAGGTAACTGTCAATATTTTACGACATTAGATTTGGCTAGCGGCTTTTATCAAGTCGAAATGGACCCCTCTGATATTCCGAAGACGGCATTCAACGTAGAACACGGCCATTTCGAATTTTTAAGAATGCCAATGGGTTTAAAAAATTCTCCTAGTACTTTCCAGCGCGTAATGGATAATGTGCTGCGCGGACTTCAAAACGTCATTTGTCTTGTGTATCTTGATGACGTCATCATATTTAGCACGTCATTACAAGAACATATGGTTAACTTAGAAAAAGTCTTTCAAAGATTGCGTGAATCAAACTTCAAGATACAGATGGACAAATCAGAGTTCCTCAAACTCGAGACTGCCTATCTAGGTCACGTCATAAGTAAAGATGGGATAAAACCCAATCCAGATAAAATAGAAGCGATAAAGAAATACCCTTTGCCAAAAACACCAACCGAAATTAAAAGATTCCTAGGATTATTAGGCTATTACCGGAAGTTCATACCAGATTTTGCTCGTATTACAAAACCACTAACGCAATGTTTGAAGAAAGGTTCTAAGATAACATTTGATCAAAATTATATCAGTTGCTTCGAGAAATGTAAAATACTTCTAACTAACGATCCGATTTTGCAATATCCAGATTTCTCTAAAGATTTTGTTCTCACGACAGATGCATCTAATCTTGCAATAGGCGCAGTGTTATCCCAAGGTCCTATTGGTAGTGATAAACCCATCGCGTACGCTTCTCGTACTTTAAACACCAGCGAAATAAATTACAGCACCATAGAAAAGGAATTGTTAGTTATAGTGTGGGCAACTAAATATTTCCGTCCATATCTTTTCGGTCGCAAGTTCAAAATTGTCACAGATCATAAGCCTTTGCAATGGGTTATGAATCTCAAAGAACCCAATTCACGTCTCACTCGTTGGCGACTAAAGCTAAGCGAATACGACTATTCCGTTACCTACAAGCAGGGTAAATGTAATACGAATGCTGATGCTTTGTCCCGCATTGAACTACATAATGAAGAAATAAGTTCTGTTGTAGCTAACCCCACTGAAAACGCCCCGTCTTTAGATAATTCAGAAACGGTTACAGTTCACACTGATGCTTAGAATCCCATCTTAGAGGTTCCTATTACAGATGAACCATTAAATAAATTTCACAGACAGATTTGTTTTACAGTAGTCGGTGATATTAAAGGTAAAACAACGGTATCAAAGCCGTTTGAAAGTCATACGCGCACATCTATTCAGTTATCTAAACCTAATCTCGAGTCCGATGTAGTAAATGCAGTAAAAGAATTTGTCGACCCTAAAGTAAAGACCGGTATTATTATTCATCCTCCTTTAGAAATGTACGCAATTATACCTATCATCCAAAAAAGCTCTGCAATGAATTTAGTGTTAACTAAAGTTGAACTTGAGAATGTCAAAGAGTATTTACGGCAGCAGGAAATTATTCAGAAGTACCACGAAGGTAAAACTAACCATCGCGGTATCACTGAATGTTACTTAGCTTTATCTAAAAAGTACTTTTGGCCTAAGATGAAGGAAAATATCGCGAAATATATTAACGAATGTAACATATGCGGCCAAGCAAAGTATGACCGTAACCCGATTAAACAGCAATTTCGTATAGTTCCTCCGCCGACCAAACCTTTCGAAATTTAGCATTTAGATTTGTTCACCGTAAAAACAGAAAAGTATCTTACCTTAGTAGACGCGTTCTCTAAGTATGGTCAAGCGTATCATCTTAGAGATGGCACCGCTATAAGCGTAGTACAGGCCTTATTAAAATTCTGCACCCATCACGGTGTTCCATCCATAATAGTATCAGACCGCGGTACCGAATTCACGAACCAGTAATTTTTAGAATTTACCCGAGTTCACAAAATACAGCATCATAAGATCTTAGCGCATGCTCCGAACGAAATTGGTATAGTCGAACGTTTTCATCTAACACTTTTAGAGCACTTGCGAATACTAAAGTTAGAACATCGTAGCGAATCAGTAGTTAATTTAATGTCATACGCTATTCTTGGTTATAACAGCTCTATACATAGCTTTACTAAATGCAGGTCCTTAGACGTTATCACAGGTCATTTCGATCCCCGCGATCCTTTAGACATCGAACTAACTAAACATCTTTTACAACAATATATAATAGATCACCGCGTTAAGATGACTAAAGCCTATGAGATGATACAAGAATCATCTCTTCAACGCCGTACAGGTATTATGGAAAATCGTAATAAAAATAGAGAGCCCGAAGAAAACTATAACCCCGAACAAAGTATCTTTATTAAGAACCCTATGGCCAGCCGACAAAAGCTCGCGCCGCGCTATACTCACGATACTGTCTTAGCTGATCTCCCGATTCACATCTACACTAAGAAAAAACGTGGTCCCGTAGCAAAGTCGAGACTAAAACGAGTCCCTAATACCGCGCGCTTGTTGCAGGATACTAACGATGTTCGTGGTTCAAGCGGTGGCAGCGCAAGAAATAACACTTGACAGCCTGGAAGACGGTCCCGGTATCCTTCCTTTCAAGTTAGGCCCTACAAAAATAATTTCCCATTATCACTCGTTCTTACAATTTATAGACATCAACTATATCGAATCTAAAGTTAATTTAGTAAAATCACAGTTAGATGAAGTTCGGCCTCAGTTAAATAACAAAACTATGTCTTTATACGAACCACATATTGATTATCTTAGTAATAAGCTACAAAAGCTTTCTGATCAGTTAAAAACGTTTGAAACAAATAGAGTAAAACGAGGCCTAATAGATGGACTCGGTTCAGTAATAAAAAGTATCTCAGGTAACTTAGATTATAACGATGCCATACATTACGATAGTGCTCTCTTAAAGATAACGAGGATAAGTTAGTTTCTGAATATAATCATCATATAAGCTTAACTAAAGAATGGATGTCAGTACACTCGTTGATATTGAAAAACATAACTGATAACCAAAATAAAATTCAACACGTTTTTAGTCTAATAATGGATAGTGAAGCAAATAGGGAAACTGAGTTAATTAAGTACGCCCATCTGGCCCAATTACTATTAATTTTAGCAGATAATATAGAAGATTTATCTGAGGAAATAGTTAAGATAGAAAATTTCGTGTCATTTGCACAGTTATCTAATACACACCACTCTATGTTAAGTTTAAATTCATTAAAATCTATGTTAGATAAAGTTAGAACAATTTACGGTAAGGACGAAATCATAGAGCTCAATCTTCGAGAATACTATGACGTCATTAAATTAGGCTCTTATTATAGTAAAGATAGAATAGTTATAGTATATAAAATACCGATTGCCTCCCCTTATACCTACGACCTATACAAGTTGTCCATTGTCCCTAATAAGAATCACAGCATCCTTATCCCGACATCTCCTTTCATAGCAATACATAGAAACGATTTCATGTACATAGAGACAGAATGTCCGAAGTCAACCACGTGGTACCTTTGTGAGATGAAGATCAACTTCCGGCCGCGAGATCAACCAGACTGCATCCACACTCTCATCACCACTCAGCGATTCGACGCGACGTGCCAGCTCTCATCGGTTATCCTTGACAAGGCAGCCCTGGAACAACTAGATGACAAACACTACGTTATCTCATTCCCTAAGATAACTAAGATCCAGACGTCCTGCGGGAAGACAGCATACACCACGCTACAAGGAAGCTACCTAGCTACAATACCCTCTGGATGTTACTTACAAACCTCAGAGTTCACCATCTCCAACAGTAACGACCGCTTAAAAGGAACTGCAATTAAGGTAACCAATCTGCCGCAAGATGAAGTCAAATCCGCAGCATCCCTGAAACTAGCTGTAAAACTTAACTCTATCAACCTCGAAAACCTTCACGCCAGCAATAGCAAGATATCTTCGCAGCATCCACTAGAGATCAAGGAAACTCCAGATTACAGCATCTACCATACTACAATACCATTTTATCTGGCGACATTATGTGCAGCCATACTTATTATCTACGTCATACTACGAAGGATCTACGCTAAGAAACCAGATGACAAGAATCGTTCTCAAGACGCATCTCTCGAAATTTATGCAGAAATAACAGATAAAAAGCGAGATGCACCAACTGACGCCAAAGCAACTTTCTCGAAGAAAATTCTCCATTTGCTGATCTTCGGGGGAAGGTGTTACGCCATCGCGCCATACGGGAAACGCCAATGCAGCACCTTTTCTTCGTTTACCTAAATGTGTTGCAATGGCAGGTATGTCCGCCTTTTCTCCCGATGGTGGCGCTAGTGTAGTTGGGGGTCAACTCATTTTGACAGCTCCATAGAGCGAGTATGGTATTTGTAGTTTTGACTATTTTGTTTTGTGAAAAATGGCAGAAAAATACGGTTCTTGGACTGTAAATGAATTAAAAAGGAATTAGCAAGAAGAAATGCAAGACTAGCTGGGAAAAAGGAAGACCTCATCGAAAGGTAAACTTGAATAATCATCCTCTGAATGTCACAGTTTTCTCATTGCATGGCTCTGGTGCGATTGGCATTGATGAACTAGTCACAGATGGAAAATGTAAAGCCCCCAGTACAGGTTGGCCGACCATGGCGTGACCGATGAGCATGACCATGACCAATACATCGTACATTGACACTTTTGAACGAACAAGTTTAAAAAGGTTCTTTCAAAAGTGTCAATGTACGATGTATTGGTCATGGTCGCCGACCATGATCGGCCATCGTGTACTGGGCCAGTTAAGCCCCCAGTACAGGTTGGCCGACCATGGTCGGCGACCATGACCAATACATCCGTACATTGACACTTTTGAACGAACAAGTATAAAAAGGTTCTTTCAAAAGTGTCAATGTACGATGGATTGGTCTTGGTCGCCGACCATGGTCGGCCAACCTGTACTGGGGGCTTAAGGAATCCTTTCTGAGTGTTCGTTTCGTGTCGTGATGCGTAAATAAAACAAAAATTTTGTTCAAAACAAAATTGAGGTTATGTTAGAGCTAAATAAAATAAGTTTTAGTAAAAATCTCATTTTAATGACAAGCTTTTTTGCTGACTGTACTTTAATATTGTATTGTCATCTGAACCAAACCTGTATACAAAATTTCAGCTCCATCGGACACTGGGAAGTGGGTCAAATTAGGCTTGCAAGATTTGTCCCTCACTAACCAACATACTAACTAACTAACTAACATGGCAAGTTAATAAAAAGCTTGTAAAAAAGCTTGTAAAAATCAGTCTGTGTATTCCTGTTTGTTTATTAAATACTATCTATGTAACAAATACACACTACTTACGATTTTCTACAGTAGAATCTAGTGGCATTGTGTAATCCGTTTGAACAAAATGTTTATTGCAAGTTCGTGCATGTATTGTTGGCTCATATTTATCTCTTCTTATAGCTACGATCAAATGGCTACGATCCACTTTTTCTCAACTGTTTATTTTTGGGAAACCTGTGTCCCGATGTTCTCGATGAGCACAAGGGCACAACACAACACTGAGGCATAATAATTTCACATAAGAAGTATTCTTATCAATATTTTCAAAGAAATAAACAGAGTTTGACAGATAGAATGATCTCCAAACTCACTAGCGCCATCTGCTTTAAGCTTTCGAGATTACCCCCCATTGCGCCAACCGCAGCACGAGGCGCTGACTCGACGCAACGTGAGGCCCCGTCACCAGCCGCCGTCAGCGCGTCGTTCCCATGCCCACTTACGTTCTAGCATCGAACATAGTCGTAACTTTTAGATGTAATTTACTATTGTAATTTTATTTGATTAAATTACTTATAAAAATTTGGTTTTTTTTAACACCTCCGCTGCAGCCGTTCGTAATTGGCATATGTATATGACTTATACTTACACCTAATATATTTGTTGTGAATGTATTTATATGTATGCTGTTGGTGTTCCTATTTAAATTAATTAATTAATTAATAAACTTCCTTGTAAGAATATTTAAATTAATCGGTAATAATGCCTATTACGAACATGCCTTTAAATAATTCCTTTAGTTGTCCTAATTCATATCTTGATTTAATACAAATTGTGTACTATGGTAAATACGTATCTATATCTTAGTTTGTTACTCATATCTGGGTAAAAATTGACGTGATGCTCTACAGCGGGACCACCTTGAGATACGTTAATTTAATTAGCATCAAAAAAATGTAGAAAATTTGTATATAATTGTATACGCAATTAAAAAAAATGTATATCTATAGTTTCGTTGTAAAAACGAAATCAATGTGGTCCCGCTGGGGAGCATACTCTACAGCGGGACCACCATTATAATTCCGTTACTGAAGGATTTTCAAATTTGTTTATGAGACCAGAAAAATGTATATTAAATGTATATTAATAAACTACAGTCAATTTGATCTTTAGTTGGATCTTTACCAAATTACGACTAATTTAAAATTTTCCTACGGATTTTAGGTGTCCGTTACCCCAGCCAGAAAGAAGTTTCTAGAGGGAAACGATTTGATTGCATAATAAAGGCATATTTTGCACAAATATGCGCCAAATATGTAAAATGAGTGGGCCTTATAGTTTCGGAATAAAACGGAAAAAAACTCTTTCTGTTGCGTATGTTCCATCTAGTTACATTGTAGTTAGTTACATTAATGTAACTAGTTAGAGTTTTATTCAAAGTAGCCACACTATTTAGAAATGCTCACTCGTTTAATGTAACTAATTAAACTTCTTTCCCAGTTAGTAATATCGTTAATATTCACTCAGTCATTCATGAAAACATAATTACTACTGTTTAACTAACTTCAAAATTTAAAATCGGCTAAGTGCGAGTCGGACTCGCCCATGAAGGCATACATAACTTTGTATTTCATAATATTCGTATTTATGAAAAAGTTATATTTGCGGTTTTCAAAAACGATTACATTTGTGGTTTGTACTTATAGAGTGGAATGAGCTGCCTGTCTCTGTGTTCCCTGATTCTTACAACCCAAGTCTCTTTAAGTCGAGAGTGAATAGGTTTCTCCTGGGCAGGCATGTAACATCCTAGACTGCATCCTGTTAGCCAAACAAGATGGCGGTCAAATGCTTGCCTGGTTTCTAATAAATAAATAAATAAAATATTTAAAAAATCTTGTAAAGCCTTGTTAGTTGTGCTAGTTTTCCTTTTAACTTCGTCATATTATATACAACTATCGTGAATTTTTCCACGTATCCAAAAACAACCATTTGGCTGGCAGAGGGTGGGGACACTTGACCCCAACAAAATTTTGCACTTTAAAGCTTAATAATTCACAAACGGATGCCATTAAAAATCTGTTAAACAAACCCGCAATATTTTAAAACTGCTATTCAGCGACACCCCACACTATCGGGTAGACAAGAAAAAAAATACATCCCCACTTCACGTGTAGGTAACTTATTTATGGGGTATATCTGTAACAATTTTTAAAAGCATTATTTACACCATTGCTCCATATCTTGCTGTTATTTTTAATGATTGCATTGCTGAAGGAATTTTTCCTGACTTTATGAAATTTAGAAAAAATATTCAATTATTTAAATATGGGAACAAAGAATACCCAGGTAATTACAGACCAATATCCATTTTTCCCGCCTTGAGCAAGATCCAGGATGATGATTCTTATGATTTTGTAAAAAAAGTTTTTTTTTGTTGTATTATGGATCTGTTTATACCATGTATCAAATTCAAATCAGTGTTATGAGAAGTGTTTCCAGTTAAAAGAAGTAACATAAATACTGTAAAATTATTAGTTTCGCAACGAATTCACAATGGCTCTGGGACGAATTTTTATTTCTTTATGTAATATAGGTATGACGCAGGCATCCAGGAGGTTGCTATATTAATTTTGCAAAAACGAACAATAAGGGCCATTTATCAACTAAGCTTTAAAACTTATCTTAGGGAGAAGTTCAAAAAGTAGTATACTGACAGCTGCATCTCAATTTATATTAAACTAGCGGCCGCCCGCGGTTTCACCCGCGTGGTTCTCGTTCCCGTGAGAATATCGGAATAAAAAGTAGCCTAAGTTAATCTCTATTACATCAGCTACCTGCCAGTGAAAGTCTCGTCAAAATCGGTCCAGCCGTTTCAGAGATTAGCCGGAACAAACAGACAGACAGACAAAAATTTTAACAAATGTTATTTTTTATTTTTTTATTTATTTGGAAAAAAAACTATTACATAATTACGCTAACTAATGTGACAAATGTTAGAACATAGTACTAATTATATAACCAACAACATTGTCCGTAACCAACATGTTATTTTGGTATATGTACCGTATATAATTATAATCATATGCATGTAGTAAAAAGCGGTTATTTTAATATTACAAACAGACACTCCAATTTTATTTATTTGTATTATAGATTGTTTTCTTTTTGTGCGTCGTAATATTAATTTGTATACTTAACATGGCGATTTGCATGGTCGCTATACAAGAGAAAGGAATGGACTTGTAATGCCTTGGTACAGATTAGAGAAGGTATCTTTGTATACCCTTAACCCTTCATGGGTTAAGGTATACACATCTTTAACAAGATTCCACGTGATATGTTACCCTTTAAAGAGTTTAAGAATCATATAAAAAATTGCCTCCTCAATAAGGGCTACTACACTGTAAGTGATTACTTAAATGACAAAGCAACTTGGTCATAAGCAGACAAGGTTTTTTTCTTGTAGTTAATTGTGAGTCTTGTTTTACAAAATTAATCATGTACTACATTTATTCTTACATTGGTTTCGGTGTTTTGAGATGAGTTGTTTGAGTAAGCCATGCTCTCTGTAAACATTACTGCGGTGGTGTCGTGTGAGGCGGGTCGTTACGTTCCCTAAAATATGGTTGAGCGAAAGTGATGGCTGGTTCATGCGTCATGCTCGTTAACGGGTGCCACCAGTGGAATGGGTCTGCTCCTGGCTTCTAGTCTCAAAATAATGTTGATTTTTATGTTCTGTACGGAACCGTACCATTTAATGTTAGACTTTACTTATTTACGAAATAATGCAGTTCATTGACGTATGCTTACGTCGCGATTTTATGTAGGCGTTGCGCCACGAATGTTCATATTTATCGAAATAAAAATCAGTGCAACTACGGCATTCTATACGGGCAGTTTAATTTATCATCCCCGAATTATCAATATCATTTTACTATCATCTTATAGTAGTATTGTATGAACCATACAAAGTTTTTTTTTTTTTTTGTTATTATCAATTATTTGTGAACGTTTATCACGCGAATCGGGACTCTCTGGAAGTACCTTACAGACAGTGAGTGTACGCAAGAGTCCAAAGGTCATCGCACGTCATCGTCAGTGAGGAAACGCTGACAAACCGCAGCAACAAAGAAGAAGCCCTTCCCATCATCAGATCAAGTAAGACTGTTCCTTTTATTTTGCAACCATGGAAGCTTTAGCCGCTCGTCAGCGTGAGCTTTTGGATGGCATCAGCTACATAAAGATAAACTTCGGTAAGGATTCAGCAGCCAGGAAGACTCCAGAATATCTTCAGATAAGACTTCAGTCGCTGGATAATCAATGGGGAGAGTTCGAACAGAATCATCAGAAGTTATCGGAATCTACAGTAGATGTCGGTAATTATTTTTCTGAAAAAGTGTATCAGCAGGGTCAGGATTTGTATAACAAGACTAAGACACTTCTTACTTCTTTCGGGAAGAAGGACAAGGCCACTGAACCTTGTGGAAAGGCAGAGGAATTGTTAGCGTTGCAAAAAACTAATTTTCGCGCTTTTAATAGGCTCGTAGCAGGTATAAATATTGAAATTTTATCAGATAAATGGGAACTAGAGGATGAGTTACGTAATATTCAGGCAAAGTGGAACAATATCGATAGTTTACACTTGCAAATAGATCATTTGTTATCAGGGGAAGACTTAAGTTATGAGGAACAATTAAGTACCTTTGAAAAAATGTTTCGTGACATTAAGCGCAAAATTAATAAAAAATTATCATCATTAACTCATGTCCAACAATCTACTCCTCAAATAGAAATACCAAGTTTCTCGGGCAAGTATTCTCAATGGCCAACGTTTTATGACATTTTTTCCGAAACTATTCATTCAAATAATTCCATTACACAGGCGCAAAAAATGCAGCATTTAAAAAGTAAGGTTAAAGGCGAGGCTGAACGTTTAATTCAGCACTTGCATATCTCATCCGAAAATTATGAAACTGCTTGGGAAATCTTGATTCATAGATATAATAATCCGCAAATTCTATTTACAAATCAAATTGAAATCTTTTTAAATCAACCGGTTATTCAAAAACAATCGTCATCAGACTTGAAAAAACTACATGATACCACCACAGAATGTATCCATGCTATTCATAATCTCGGATTAGATACTACAACTTGGGATCCATTGCTTGTTCATTTAATTTGCAAAAAATTAGATTCCGAATCTTACACTAACTATATGGAGTTCCGCAAGTCGCCGCGAGAGCTCCCAGTATTAGAGGAAATGATGAATTTCCTAGAAACTAAATTTATTTCTCTCGAACCTGTTAACAAGGGAGAGAAAGTATCGGTTTCAAATCCTAAACCACTAGGTAAACGTTATCAATATCAACCGAGATTTACCTTTAACAAGCCAAATAATTACAAATCGAATAATTATAATTCTTATCATAACCATCATTCTAATTTTCAAGCTGCTAATATAATTAATTGTAGGTCATGTCCATTGTGCAATAATTTGCGCCATGACTTATACATGTGTCGGAAGTTTGTCGGAATGAAACCTGAAGCCCGTCTGGCGACAATTACGAAATTAAAATATTGTCGTAATTGTTTATACAATCACTATGATAATAAATGTTTATCTGCAAAACGGTGCAAAGAATGTAACGCGGAACATAATACCTTGCTACATGATGCATTTCTATCAACCCCTACACCATCCACGTCTCGTCAACCCCTTAATTACCAATTCGAGAAGGCAACATTAGCGTCTCATTTTGAACCGAATTCTCAGTTGAACACCAAGCAACATAGTGTAAATCACGTGGCGGCTAATAATGAGGAAATTTTACTCACTACTTTGCTAATAAATGTCTTATCGGCCGACGGTAATTACGTTACGTTAAGGGCGCTCCTAGATCAGGGATCGCAAATATCATTGATATCAGAGAACGCTACTCAGTTATTAGGTTTACGACGGGAAAAATACAATGCATCGGTATCAGGTATCGGTCCCGGTACCAAGAAAAGTAAGGGGATAGTATCTATTGAAGGTCGCTCTATCCATGACGACTATTGCATATTTACTCGCGCGCTGGTTGTCAACACAGTAGTCAGTAATTTACCAAATTTTTCGTTTGCTAAGAAATCATGGCCGCATCTTCATTCACTTAAGCTAGCGGACCCCGAATATAATGTTTCAAGGCCGATTGATATACTCCTAGACGCGAGCGTATATTCGGAAATAATTTTAAATGGTCTAATTAAGGGACCGGCCCAGGCACCTATAGCACAACAGACAAAGTTAGGGTGGATTTTGTCGGGTAGTGTCGATTTATCAAGTTTTAAATGTCATGTAGTTATAAACAACATTCAAGAGATATCACGCTTTTGGGAACTCGAAGACATTAGCGATCCTCCTACTAACTTGACAGAAGATGAGGAGTTATGTGAAAGTTTTTATGTAAATACCACTCGTCGGTTAGAAAATGGTCGTTACGAAGTTGCTTTACCGTTAAAACCTGGGTTTGAATCAGAACTGGGGACAACCAAGCCAAAGGCTATTTCCCAATTTAAACAGCTTGAAACCAAAATGTCTAAAAACGTATCATTCGCTAACGATTATAAACATTTTTTCCAAGAATATGAACAATTAGGTCATATGCATAAAGTCGGTAATGATGTACAATCAGCCTTTTATTTGCCTCATCACGGAGTGACTAATTTAGAGTCCTCTACGACTAAATTAAGGGTCGTTTTCAATGCATCAGCCAAATCAACCACGGGCCGCAGTCTTAACGATGTAATGTATTGCGGACCCAATTTACAGCAGGACTTACTTTCTTTAATATTAAGGTGGAGAGATCACAAATATGTATTGACAGCTGACATCGAGAAGATGTTCAGACAAATACTGGTGCGTCAATGTGATCAAAAATTCCAAGCTATCATTTGGCGTGAATCACCGCAATCGGTACTTAGCACGTATCATTTATCAACAGTCAGTTATGGTACCAAAAGCGCGCCGTTCCTTGCGATGCGTACTTTACAACAAATCGCCAGGGATAGCGCGGAAAAATATCCACTCGCCGCTAGGGTAGCCGAAACATCATTTTTTATGGACGATTTATTAAGTGGGGAAAGTTGCTTAATCAGAGCAAAAGAGTTACAACAGCAACTCATTAACATGTTAAAAGACGCAGGCATGAACTTGCGCAAGTGGTCCAGTAATGAGCCACAACTTATCAATGAGCTAACAACTGAACAATTAAATAGTCCATACGAGTTTCGGAGCTCTGAGACGCGAAAAACTTTAGGCTTGCGGTGGAGCCCTTCTGATGATAAGTTTACGTTTCAAAATCAGCTGAATCAGGAGGAAATAGGTAACATCACTAAACGTCAATTATTATCTAATATTTCGAAGATATTTGATCCGTTGGGTTGGCTGTCACCGCTTACTATTAGAGCAAAGCTTTTATTTCAAAAGGTCTGGTTAGAAGGGGGACAGTGGGACGAAACAATATCAACATCTTTACAAGATGAGTGGACAAAATTAAAACAAGATTTGAGCCTTATTGATAAGTTTAGCATGCCAAGATATTACGGTAATACAGAAAGATCGTATCAAATTCACGCGTTTTGCGATGCTTCCGATAAGGCCTATGCATGTGTTATCTATATTGTTAGCGTAGATAATAAGGGCGAATGCATATCGACTTTAGTCGCAGCCAAAACCTAATTAGCCCCACTAGCAAAAAAGGTATCATTGCCGCGTCTTGAGTTATGCGGCGCTCTATTATTAAGTTCATTATTAAATAAAGTTTTGGAATCATTGCCTAAACATACGTCTCAAATATACGCATGGACCGACTCCATGGTGGTATTAGGGTGGCTCTATGGGGACGTAGCTCGGTGGAAGCCTTTTGTTGCCAACCGCGTCAAGAAAATATTAGATATCATCCCGGCCTCGTGTTGGCATCACGTACGTTCGGAGGAAAACGCCGCGGATTGTGCGACTAGGGGAGTAACTGCCGAGGGTTTACTAAATAAATCCTTGTGGTGGGAAGGTCCAGAGTGGATTCGTAACTTTGACCCCACAAGTACAAAAAATTTGACATATGCATCGCCAAACATTGAAGAGAAAAGGTATCATGTACACGTAGCTTTAGATCAAAACATAAGTTCTTTTATCATTCAGTTAACGCATAATAAAAGTTCAATAACCCGAACAGTAAAAATAGTTGCATGGATATTACGGTTCATTGCCGCCTTACGTAACAATGCGAATGAACGTAATGCAATACTGTCGTCAGCGGAAATACAAAATGCCTACAACTTAATTATAAAATCATTTCAATCCGTCGAATTCGAAAAGGAGTTATCAGATTTAAAAACCAAGGGCCATGTACACCCTAGTAGCCGTTTATTTACTTTAAACCCCTTTATTGATGACAGTGGTATTTTGAGAGTTGGTGGGCGGCTCAAGAACTCTCAGCTTAGTTATGCGGCCAAGCATCCAATTATTTTATCATCTCATAGTCGTCTCAGTGAATTAATTATTCACCAAGCGCATTTGACAACTTTTCACGGTGGCCCAAAGTTGACTCTAAGCTACATAAGAGATAGATTTTGGCTACTAAGCGGAACACGCACGGTGAAAAGTCAACTTAGACGCTGCGTCACGTGTCGCCGATTCAATCAGCAAAGCAGTCAACCAATCATGGCTGACCTACCTGAACCACGAGTCACGCCTTCCCGACCTTTTACGCATACCGGTGTCGATTTTACCGGACATGTAGAACTTAAAGCTAATAAGGGACGGGGCATAAAGACCGTGAAAGGGTATATAGCTGTCTTTGTTTGTCTATCAACAAAGGCAGCTCATCTAGAACTAGTGTCCGACTTGAGTACCCCGGCTTTTCTCGCCGCTTTCCGTCGTTTTTGCTCTCGGCGCGGTACACCGAGTCACGTGTACAGCGACAACGGTCGCAACTTTGTAGGTGCAAACAGATTCATGAAAAAGGAATATCAGGAAATCATAGAAAACATCAATACAGATTTTTTTAATGATATTAGCAACCTTAACATCCAGTGGCATTACAACGCGCCTGTGTGGCCAAATTGCGGCGGAATCTGGGAAGCCCTAGTGAAGAGTTTAAAAAAACATTTAAAGCGAACTATCGGTGAACAGCGCCTTACGTACGAAGAATTCACTACTCTTCTTTATCAAATTGAGGCCTGCCTTAATTCAAGGCCGTTATGTCATCTAAGCGAGGACGCGGAAGACGAGGTACTCACGCCGGGACACTTTCTTATAGGTTCCTCCCTTTTATCAAGACCGCAAACTGAACCAGAGTCTCACACGTTGTCGAATCGTTGGCAACTTGTTCAATCACTTAATAAGCAGTTTTGGAAGAAGTGGTCTTCCGATTATCTACAACTATTACAGACCAGGTCGCGATGGCAAAAGCCTTCAAAAAACCTGGAAGTGAATGATGTAGTGCTTATAAAGGACGATAATTTACCACCAGGGAAATGGGCTATGGGCAGAGTCCTTACCCTACATCCCGGTGGGGACGGTTACGTAAGAGTAGTGACCCTAAAAACCTGTAACAATAAAATTCAACGTCCCGTAAATAAGTTAGTATTATTGCCTGTAAATGAAAATAATTATGATTCACCCGATAAACATAGACACTCAACGGATCAAATATCATCTAATAACGCAAACAGAAAAGATAACCGGCAATCAAATCGCGCGCGCTTTTCCCTTAAAAACTTTTTCCTTTCATTAATGTTATTATTTAGTTTTATTGGCTCTAGCATGCAAATGAGCACGGAACCCTTCAGCGTCATATCTCTTGAAAATCAATCAGGATTTTATTTTGATAAAATGTGTGATCTCCAAACTATCAAAGACGATTGGAAATTAGTTGTATTTTACAATATAACTACATATAACCACGGTGTGTCTGAACTTAGAAAATTTATTAATCACTTAAAAGAAACGCGCGACATGAATATACAATATCAACAAATCATTTATCAGCTGGAGCACGAACTATCGGAAATTGAGCATTATAACGTTTTACTTAGGCAGCAACCTTTAAAACGATCCAAGCGGGGAATAATTAACGGTGTAGGTTATATAGCTAATACGTTTTTCGGCATTCTCGACGAAAGGTTTGCTGAACAGTACAAAAATGACATAGAGGCAATAGGCAAAAATGAAAATCATTTGCAGCTCCTTATAAAGAACCAAACGTTGGTATTAGAATCGGAGTTTAATGTTATCAAAAGGAATGAAATCTCTATGCGTAACCAATTTAGTTTTATTAAACAACATTTGCAAAATATATCTTCAGAAATAAACAAAGTGAAACTCGTTGACAGTACAAATTCATATGTGTTATCATCAGCTCTATCGGCATACATTGCTATATCAAACTTAAAACAAACGCAGCAATCACTATTGGACACCGTCACAGACATAAGTCATGGTCAAATTAATATGCACTTATTATCACCAGAACAACTTGCGACTCAAGTCAATTTCATAGCGGCGCAAGTGAGAGGCGATTTAACCGTTCCTTGTGAAAACATACGAGATTTATATAAATTGCTTAAGGTATCAGCTCGAGTATACGACAACTATTTTATATGTGAAATTAGGATACCCCTTATAACAAGTGATTCCTTTGAATTGAATAAGATCATCCCGATACCATTTAAAAATAACAATAACTTTCATTTTCTCCGTTCCACCTTCCCTTATATTGCATACAATTTGAGGAAGGACACTGCTTTATTTTTATCGGATGAAAACTTAAAGTCTTGTTTCCATATATCTGATAAATTAATATGTTCAGTAGATGAACCCGTTTATAACTTAAAAATTAAACAGTCGTTTTGCGATATAAAAGTTATTAATGAAGATAGAGTTTGTACGTCGGTAGTATCAGGTTGCGAAGATCGGTGGTTCAAGTTGCACAGCCCGAACGCCTGGCTATTCTCGTGTTGCGAGGAATGCAAACTTCGCATTTTTTGTGGATCAGAAATGACAATGACCTCATTAGTAGGTAACGGGATTATTAATGTAGGTCAGGGCTGTACTATAGAGACCTTATTTTATAGTATCACCGCGCATAATAATTATTTGCATAATACGAAACTTCAGACTGATGTCGAAGCCCCTAGGTTAGCAGTACTGAATAAAATCATCAATTCATCATCTACACAGAATTTCAGCAAGATCGAGGATCACGAAGCAATCTGGGATAACATTCAAACGCAGATCAACACCATTAAGGAACAGTCTAATCAAAATTTATCAATACACGATATTCATCATTACAGCTTGTTATATATAATTATAACCGTGTTGGTCACGGTCAGCAGTATTATAGCATGTTGGAAGTTAAGGAAACGATGTGGGAAGGGCCGTGGTAGAGCTTCTCCGTCATCGGCTGCTCGCCAGCGGGCAGAGGTGCCGGCGCCGGCGACCCGTCCTGAGGGGGCGGTGCCTAGCAGCAGCGCGTGCAGCAGCGGCGCAAAGGATGCGCCAAGTGTTGTTTACAGCACGATCGGCGAGAAAGTGAACATTTCAAATCTGTGTCGTGTCCCTAGTGAGCTTAAGGGATCTGTTATCAGTGTCAGTGATAAGGGAACTTCGCCCTTTTTCCCGCCGCGACTATTGAGCCCAGTAGTGCGTCCCGAATAACAAGGAATTTTCACGTTTGACTATATTCCGTCCTCAATTAATTAGGATATTTTTTTTGCCATTCGTCAAACATGATAGGATAATGATTCAATTTAAAGAATATTGCAATGTAAGGTAACTTATTTTTTGTGTTTCTTGTTATTGTTGTATAATCAATCACTGTCCATCTTTTGAGAGGGCAGGATGTACGGAACCGTACCATTTAATGTTAGACTTTACTTATTTACGAAATAATGCAGTTCATTGACGTATGCTTACGTCGCGATTTTATGTAGGCGTTGCGCCACGAATGTTCATATTTATCGAAATAAAAATCAGTGCAACTACGGCATTCTATACGGGCAGTTTAATTTATCATCCCCGAATTATCAATATCATTTTACTATCATCTTATAGTAGTATTGTATGAACCATACATGTTCTATTGTTTTTGATTTTTTTGTATGTAGTTAAGTGAATGTAATGTAGTGTTATTAGGTACTCTGTGCATAATATATATTTAAAAAAATTATATCACAGATTGTTTCCGAAATGAGCTAAGTCCTTTACTTAGCACATATTGGAAATTTTTACATCCGTTTTTCCAATTTTTTTTCTAATTTTCAGGGTTTTCTTACGTTTTCGAGCTCTTGCATTCTTTTCTGCATTCTTGCAGTCCGCTATTTTTGATATTGACTGATAGCATTTAGTGCCAAAGCCAAGGCCAAAACGTGCTAAGTCATTACAGATTCGTTCTAAAATGTTATTTACTTGACTAAGCACGTTTTGAGCATGAAACCTCAATTTTAAATTGAATTTTCATGACTTAGCTAGTAGGGTTTGGAAGATATTTTTTAATCAACTCGTTTTCCTCTAGAAACTTTTTTCCGGCTGGAGTAACGGACACCTAATATTCGTAGGGAAATTTTAAAAGTGGCCGTAAGTTTGTATAGATCAAACTAAAGATCAAATTGACTGTAGTTTATTAATATACATTTAATATACATTTTTTTGGACTCATAAACAAATTTGAAAAGCCTTCAGTAACGGAATTATAGTGGTGGTCCCGCTGTAGAGTATGCTCTCCAGCGGGACCACATTGATTTCGTTTTTACAACGAAACTATAGATATACATTTTTTTTAATTGCGTATACAATTATATACAAATTTTCTACATTTTTTTGATGCTAATTAAATTAACGTAGCTCAAGGTGGTCCCGCTGTAGAGCATCACGTAAAAATTGGTAACTGTGCAGAGGCAACAGTGGTAAGAGCAGTCGCCCGGATAGCGAAAGGTCGTGGGCTCGAGTCCCATCGGAGTTGGTTGTGAGACGGGTCGATTTTTTCTAAATACTTTATTTTCCATTTTTCTATGATAAAAATTGCATTGTGAATGCAAAAAAGTAAAAATTTAAATAACTTGCCATAGTAATTTCTTCTTTAGCGATTGTCAAATATCTGGAAAGGTATTTCTTTCGGGTGTAGGGGTTGTAATATCCTTACATTGATGAAATTAACGCTGGCCATACAGCGTGTAAGAAGTATTTGATAAATTCGACGCTTCTCGTAACGACTCCGTAGCTCAGTGGTTAGACCAGTCGCCCGGATAGCGAAAAGTCGTAGGTTCGAGTCCCATCGGAGCTGGTTGTGAACTTGTGAGACGGGTCGATTATTTCTAAATACTTTATTTTCCATTTTTCTATGATTAAATTGCATTGTGAATGCAAATAAGTAAAAATTTAAATAACTTGCCATAGTAATTTCTTCTTTAGCGATTGTCAAATATCTGGAAAGGTATTTCTTTCGCGTGTGGGGGTAGTAATATTCTCACATTGATGAAATTAACGCTGGCTATACAGCGTGTAAGAAGTATTTGATAAATTCGACGCTTCTCGTAACGACTCCGTAGCTCAGTGGTTAGACCAGTCGCCCGGATAGCGAAAAGTCGTAGGTTCGAGTCCCATCGGAGCTGGTTGTGAACTTGTGAGACGGGTCGATTATTTCTAAATACTTTATTTTCCATTTTTCTATGATAAAATTGCATTGTGAATGCAAAAAAGTAAAAATTTAAATAACTTGCCATAGTAATTTCTTCTTTAGCGATTGTCAAATATCTGGAAAGGTATTTCTTTCGCGTGTGGGGGTAGTAATATCCTCACATTGATGAAATTAACGCTGGCTATACAGCGTGTAAGAAGTATTTGATAAATTCGACGCTTCTCGTAACGACTCCGTAGCTCAGTGGTTAGAGCAGTCGCCCGCATAGTGAAAGGTCGTGGGTTCGAGTCCCATCGGAGCTGGTTGTGAGACGGGTCGATTTTTTCTAAATACTTTATTTTCCATTTTTCAACCAAAAAACCTCTAAAAACAACTAAAATTTAACCAAGTTGTTAAATAAATTGCGTGCAAAAATCCGTGAAATTGTTTTATTTATATGGACAGTTCGCGCAGAAATCTAAGATGTGTTTATGAGATATAAGTAATAAGCAGTAAGCACTATTTGAGACACATTTTTAAAAACAGCAAATGTAACTTTGTCCTTCATACAAACACTATAAGAAACAAAGTTAAGTTCTAGCTAGTCTCACTCGGTTCGGCTCGAGTATACAGGTATACTTTCTTTGCAAATATTATCTGTAATGCTGCCAATAAGATATATTTCAATGTTTGGTCGATGGCCACAAGAAAAAAGAAACGACAGCTACCATGTATACAAAAATGTTCATTGTCCTTTATTTAATAACCCAGGATGATGTCGTGTAGTCCACGCGGGCGAAGCCGCGGGCGGCCGCTAGTTCGTAATAAAATAACATAACATTTTTTGTTTTAAAAACTGACAAGGTTCGATTCCCGAGGCTTTTTTGAAAATCTTTGAATGCAGTTTTTCTTAACTCTAAAATCAACGACATGGTTCCTTAGAACAAATATCTCTATCTCTTATAGTTTAAAATTTTCCCATACTGATCCATCGGGACGGACCGTCCCGATGGATCATCCTGTATATGAAACCGCACATAAGCTTGTCCAAGGTTATAAAACTTCATGCGGTTGGTTGACAGTGTTGACACAAGCGACATCTCACGTGAGACATTGGGTATTATTAATTTATAAATTAAATGTATTTCAAGATATATCTACCTACCTACCTTTTAGAACTTTAAATACCTACTATCAATGTAGACTCGACAGCACATCAGGTTAAACAGTTGAACTGCGATAACAGCTTTTATTACGTAGGGCATAAAGGCGGTCTCAAGGTCAACATGTACAGTCTGATATGCCGCCGTGTGTTAGCTACACACGGCTGCACATCAGACTGTACATAACATAACCGAATTCTTATGCGATGGCTACGTCTAGGCAGAAACTATGCCTTCTGAACTAAATATAGAAGTATAATAAATACATAATGTGTCCTAAAGTTGAACACGAAATGGTCACCCGAATCGGAGCTTCATAGAAAAAATAATTTTAAATTTTCTTTAAAACTAATGAACAAGTCACCGAATCAGATTCATAAGCTATTAAGGTGACTAAAACGGTTT